>OY744526.1:75850216-76020216 GCA_963556195.1 Sepiola atlantica | reverse complement strand
TCTTATTCTTAACCATATTGACCCAAGAAATCCCGGCCCCAACGTTGAACTCGTTTTATTCCGTTATGTGTTAGTAAATTAGATCATATGATATTCATTCATTCTAGAATGTTTGCAAATAGACAAAATCGAGAAATAAAGATGAACAAAGAAATGACAACAAATATTTAATGTGATGTGGGAATGTAATTGTTGTTTTGATATGAATTATATCATGTTCGAAATGTGACAAAAATAAATAAGTACTTTTAATATGAAAAATATGAGATGATTTTGTGTTTTTTTTTATAATGATAATCCACAATTCCTGTATTGTATCATTCGTCCGGAAAGGAGAAAGAGTAAGTGAAGGGATCGATCTGTACTTAGATTTAAAATCTAGTGTAGTATAGAAGGAAAATATGAAATAATTGCGGTGATTTGGGGAAAAAATCACCCTATTAAGAACAGTCCCCGATGACTCTGGGGGCTGTAGGAGTAGATATTAGCATGAGAGTGAAAATGCCTTGGCCTCTTGGCCTTTTGGCTAAGATCAAAGTGTAGTATCTGTTCCGATAGATACTGCACGCATGTCCTGTGCAGTTCTAGGAGGTCCACCCTCCCAGGCTTTGCCTCCCCTCTTTGGGGAGGAGTAAGTTTATTGCTTACTGTCTGAGGCGCCCCTACCGGGGAATGCCGACGGGGCTGCCCAGGCAATTTTTAAGTGGCCAGAGTGCTCACCTCTCGAGCGCTGGCTTTTCAAACCCCACTTTCTCGACCCGATCTTGGGTCACATCTTACTTGTGGGAGTAAGATAAAACTGGCCTTGTGCCTAACTCCTGGGGATGAGTAAATAAAACCTCCTCTGTAAATGACTGTTTAATGGTCAATGTAATAAGAGAAAATTGACTTTACTTCATTATATAGATTACTTATTTATTTACTTTTATCCAAACAAGACATATTGCCACTGAAGCATACGGAGCTACTGTGGTAGAGGCCAGATTTATAGGGGAAAACTGGGTGAGGATTTGGGCATCAAGATGTTTTTCACATTACATTCTGCATTTTGGTACTGTTGGGGAAACAGGGAGCAGGTAGAGAATACCAAAGGAAAGTGCTCCGAGAAAAGAAGCTATCAGAGTAGAAAATCTTCCGGAATCTAGGGATCTCTACAGTGAAGGGGTGGGATTGTGCTCCTAGTCGGGTGGGTCGGGGGTATTTTTGTTTAGTGGGTATAAGAGCATTTTAGATGCATCCAATTCAGTTTAATTGTTTTAAATAAATTATTTTTATATAACTCACTCAAAGACTTTACCTGTTTTCTTTTTGTCTTAAAAGTATCCGTTCCAAGTTTTAGATCAACTGACTTACTGAACGTCCATCTTGGATTTATGCCAGTGTGTCGGCTAATTTACTAATTTAAAACGTGTTTTTTTAAAAAAAAATTTCATACGTAAAACTTAATTGATTTTAATGCCATTACGTTAAGCATGTGATAATCTTTAAAAAATACAATTTTTGAGCTACTACATATCGCCTTTCCAATAAAACTACATGGGTCGGGAAACTACATGATTACCCCTAATAGTTACAATTAAAGTAAAAATTATTAATAATCACTACTAAAAATAAATTATTGATGTGCCAATATGGAAGATGGAGAATAATGTATCACAGCAGATGAGACAAGGAATCTTATCTACTTTATTAACTGTACTTACTCAATGTCTGGTGATACCAGATCAGGCTGCCCTGTGGCTCCCTGAGACGAAATTCACCTACATTGACGTTTTTTTTTTGTTTTTTTTTTGTAAAACTTAATTATGTTCTACAAAACCAAAAACAAAAACAACAGCCCCTCTCCCTTTCTCCCTCCCCTTTTTTATTTTTATTTTTCCTACCCTACTCCCGGTCCTGGATATGACCTTAAACTACATCCGATGGTGATATCCGGCTTACGGACTTTGGGGAATGTGGAGCCTCCTCTTAATCACCATTGCTCCCAGGTCCACCCTGACCCGGAGTGGTAGTACCTGTTAGGGTCCCAACTATGGGTTAAATAGAAACAGATATTAAAAGGGGAAGGAAACAAGAAAGAGAAGAAAACAAGACCAGATTCGGCATTAAATAACCCAAAAAGGGTTGATATGCCGTAAAACAAAACTACCAAACCATACCTTACTCAATGTTGCCCGGGAGTCTTTTTACTTTCATTCTTGCTCCGCTTTTTTTAAAAACTAAACCGTTTGTTTTTCTTTTACCAATCTTTTTAGTAGTAGTATTTTGAAAGTTTAATTTAAAGTTAAAATTATTACGATATCGTTTTGTCATTAAATTATTAATTGAACTACATTGTTGTAAAACTTTAACTAATTTCGTTAAAGTAATGTTGTTTTAATTTCTATTGATAAAATTATTAGATGTAAATAGCCTCCAAAACTTTCAAACTTTCATTATTTGAGGATTTGCTAAGAATTTTAAAGCCAGAAATAACTTTCTATTCAAAAGTTTCAATGTTTGCAAATTCATTTCAAATGTCGAAGGATCACAAGTAATTAAATCTTTTTTTTTCAATAGTAAAAAAAGATTAAAATGGCTGACTTGTTTACAAAGAAACCAAATTACATTCTGGTGGATTTGATTTCTTAATTAAATTATTTAAAAAATAGGATTTGTCAGAGCAGAGTTCGTTTTAGTACTTTACACGATTGGATTTTTGCTTTATCGATTAATAGTAAACAAAAAAATTAAATGAAAGTTACGTTGACACGAGAAATGCACTGTTATCTTATAATTTTATTTACATAGATAATTTTTTTAAAATGAAATTCTAAAATCATCAGTCGACAGACGCAAAGTTCTATTTTCTAAATGTTTAAAATTTCTCAGAAATTGGTGGTGCAATTCTGTTTTAAATAATTTTCGTCGTCAAGAGAATTTTAAACGGATTTGTTCAAACGCAATAATATGAAGATATCCACTTTTTGGCATATTTTGCCGCAAACACAAAAGGAAGATTCGAAACCAGGAAAAAATAAGAAAAGAATCCGAGTACGTCACCAGAGTTCCTTTATATTGAAGGTTGCTAGGGTTAGGGGTAAAATACTCATGAGCTGAAATTGAATCCTTTCATTCAGAAAACTGGATTAACGGAAAAAAACATAAAAAGAAAAGCTTTTATTTTCAAGCTAAATAAATCTTTTCAAGGAGAAAAAGCAAGAAAACATTCCAACAGCAGTGGGGAGGGGGAGGGGGAGGGGGAGGGGGAGGGGGGGCATGCATATAAATAACAAAATCTTGCATCGAAAAGACTTCTAATTTTCAATTATTTTAATATTCATACCCCATCAATGCTTCCACTAGAACGACTCGTCTCTTTAAAATAGCAGTATATCTGATGCTTCATCGTTCAACACCCAGGATTTGAATTTAGCAACCGACAAGATAACTATGCGAAGTGCAACCACAAAACACGTTGAACATTTTTTTGTTTTGTTTAAATATGACACAATTCTGGTCATCTCTGAAGATGAATTTGATTCCGAAATTGTTCTTCCGAACATTATTTTGTTCATAAAGTATTTGATTTTGTAAAATGTTGAATTTGCTTTCTGATTGTATTATTTCATTATATTTTCTGTAATCAATATATTCTGTAGTCAATATAAACAAATTGACTTACGATTTTTGAAGTATCAAAAATGTGTCTACTTCAGGGTGAATAAAGTGATTTTTTGTGAATTTAGATCTTTTATATTTTTGTACATTTTACATTTGATTTGATGAAAATGAATCTATTATTGTAAGCTCCTTCTTAATAATGTGTATAGTTGCTAATTACTGGATATTAGTAAGAAATTTCATACTAAAACTTTTCTTGGTAATTATTATTTAGTAGTAATTTTGGTCTTCACATGTACACCCCCAGTCATGGACCCCAATCGCATGTTTGCCAGGCTTGTATTATGGATCGCTTTGGTGGTAGCCTACTAGTTAAGAAAAAAAGAAAGAAAAATCTATTTCTCATTATCTTCAAGCAAAATGTATCAAAAAGACGTCATTTTGTCAAAAATGGTGCAAGGGGCCCAAAATAGATAGTCACATTGAATGCTACCAAGGAAAAGTTCTTTACTTTAACAACAATAGGAAACCTTTTCAACCAGCAACTGTTATGGCCGATAGCACCCTTCCCGAGAGACCAACGTTCAAACTCCTCAGCCTAGCATTGCCAGGCAACATGAGTTAGAATAAATCTATAGAAGGTGTGGCTAAGTCTGCTGCAAAGAAGGTAGGCGCCCTCTACCGGGCTAAACAACTTCTATAGTTTCCTATATCTCTATAAAGCCACCATTCGCCCATGCATGAAGTATTGTTGCCACATCTGGGCTGGTGCACTAGTCTCTCCGACTTAGATAAAGTGCAAAAAAGAATATCAAACCTAATGGGTTCCACACTGTCTGCCAATCTCCAGCCTCTGCCGCATTGCGGCAGTTTTGAAACCCTGTGCTTGTTTTACAAGTACTTAGGCGAAATGTGCTACGATGAACTTACTGCAGTTGTACCCCCTGCATGAAAATAGACTCGACCCACCTAACTAGCAACAAAATCCCGCCCCTTCACTGTAGATGTCCTTAGATGCCGGAAATTTTCTACTGTGATAGCTTCTTTTCTCACACTGCTTGCCTTTGGATTTCCCTATTTCCCCGACTGTACCAACATGCAGAAATTTAAATGCAATGTGAAGAAACATCTTGCTGCCCAACTCCCCACTCAGGTTGTCACATAAAGATCTGGTCCCTATCACAGTAGCCCCTTACACTTCAGTGGCAATATGTCTTGCTTGCGGTGAATAAAAGTAAAAATAAATTGCAGCTTCATAACTTTCCCATCAGTTTTCCTGCTTAAATAACTACAATAGATAAGATTTGAACTCGACATGATAGATTCCATAGTCTGAGACAGTATCCTTCAGACCAATACTGCACCCTTAAATCAATCTCCACACCTTTTCCCTAATGGATAAAATAATAGGGTAAAATTGGCTCAGTCGTGATGGAAACTAATCAAGACCACAACGAAAAGTAACTTTCCTTTCTCCTTCCATGTGCCTAGCGTCAGGCGGAATTTCACGAGTTACTTGCCTATGAAACAAATTACTGAGGAACTGCTTCCATGTTAATTACACCTCGCTTATCTTTAAATCTAATGTCAACAAATTCTTGTCATAAACCGCCCCATGAGCAATCAAATGCAGTTTATACAGTTGATCAATATTATTACTCCCATAGTGTTCCTCACTATTCGGCTCACATTTGTTTTAGCTTGTTAACCCTTATCCTTAAGTGGCACTTGGCCTTGATAAGTGGTGACCAAAAGTAGAAAAAATGAAGTTTGAATTCAAAATCAGGGGCTGAAGGCTCCCAAAAGCAGCTTTGTCCTATCAAATGCTTCAATGACAATGCTAGCCGAACTGCACCAGTTCTTACCTCTTCCCATGGACAAGATACACCAGAGACTAGCCTAATGAATAACTGCAAGTTTTTCCATATAATCTTGCCAAATTGCAGATTCAGGATTTTGTTAGATGCACCGTTTCCATTACATGGAGGTGCCATCAAATCCAATTACTTAAGAGTAATTCCTTTCCCTAAAGCAATGCCATTATTGAATTGTCTGAAACATGCAAAAGTTGGTTTGATTCAAATGTCATCATCAGATCACCCTAGGATTATCGAAGGATTTACGCTTATTATTCAAAGCAATTGACACTTCAGACACATTACACAAATAGGATTAAGACTCAGATGCCAAGAAGGACAAAAGAAAGGGCCTCGACATTCAAGTCTTTTGCCTTCTTTAAAAAGATTAGCTTCCTTCAGCAGAAAAAATCATTTTGGAAATTGGCTTATCACAAAGTTGGTGAGATTCTACCAAAACTTACAAATACGCTTTGGATATATATATTATAATATGAAATGAAATAATAAAATAAGGTGCCAATCAAATTTCATTAGAATTAAAAGTTCAAGCAAAGTATCTTTGAAAACTCATGAGCTAAGGACGTTAAGATACTTTGCTTGAACTTTGAATTCTAATAAAATTTGATTGGCACCTTATTTTATTATTTCATTTTATATTATAATATTAATGCTCTATCCAGTATATTGAGGTTCAGTTTTTCAGTTTTTATCCGGATGTTTCACTAATTATAAGATATTAGTTGACGCTTATATCTTTTGTTGGATTACTTTATATATATATATATATTTATATATATATATATATATCTCTCAAAAAATTACACACATGCTTTGGATATATATATATATATATATATATATATATATATATATATTATGTGTGTGTGTGATATTTGCATGTTCCCTATGGAAAGAAAGGTTATAGAATCTACATAAAATCTAAAAGTGTATTCTGATGTAAAATTTACCGGGGAAGACAATGGAAGTGTTCCCCAATCTCTAAATGCAACCCTAAGACAGCTATGAGGTGATAAGCCTCTTAAACCTTCAAATATATTCTATTTTTATGAAATTTTAATCCTATGTATAACATTTTCTGGGGAAGACAATGGAAGTGGTTTGGAATCTTAAAGTCATCTTTTAATCTTAATGAGCTATGGGAACCGAACATCCTTTAAAACTTCAAATATATCCCATTTTGATGAAATTTATATCATATGTATAAAATTCTCTGGGGAAGACAATGGAAGTGGTCCCAAATCTCTATGTTACCCTCTATGTGTCGAATATCTACGTGCCCTCACTTCTAAGTGACCTATGGGGACAGAACCCCCTTTAAACTTTAAATATGCATATCCTATTTTTCTTATGAATGTTATTTTAAAAGTCGACTAAACAAATGTCTGAATTGTTTAGTTCGGAAACTATCAGACTGAAAAAATCGAGTGTGCGGTTTCGATTCTACCCCCCCCCCCGATATATATATATATATATATATATATATATATATATATATATATATATATATATATATATATATATATTATAGTTGGTTTTCAATTTTATTGATCTCAACTGACTTTATATATATATATATATATATATATATTTATATATATATATATATTTATATATATATAATATAGATCTTAGGTAAACTTAATTACGACATGATCTTTTATTTACACTCCAAGAATCCAACATAAACAACAGTGTGTACGATCGTTTCTGAGACGATATGGGTTTTTATTAATATCGAGTCTCTTTATCAGCACAGGGTATAGACACCAACTTAAAAGCCAACAACCAGCATCAAGACCATAGAGTTGAACACTCCCAATTATACAGACAATTAGATAGGGTGAAGGGAGTACGAAACAGTATAAACGGATACAGAAAGAGACACAAAGGGGAAAGAACGGTTGTTATATATATATATATATATATATATATATATATATATATATATATATATATATATATATACGTAAAAATGAGTGTCATATAGATAAGACTATGTACGGTCGCATTTAACTTGCCTGTGTTCTCAAGGCGTCAACACAAAACAAATTTGAATTGGAAGGTAAATCATATGGTTTCCAATTTCTCTTAGTAAAAAAAAACATTTGTCAGTTTTTACAAGAGAACAAAATCAAAAAGAAAAACAAATTTTGCTTAATTCAATTATTTTATCAAATAAAAAGTTTGAATGTCAATGACAACATTTCATTAAAAAATCTTCCGGCTTTTAAAGTTCCTTAAGTCAAGTTTAAAGTAAAAGCAAAAAAAAAGTCGAAAGGAAAAAGAATATTTTGAAATTTCAATCTATTTTATTAAGAATTCAAATCCAATATTAAGGAAATAAAAATCCTTATAGTGGAATTGTCAGTGATGTTTTTCATGTCAAAAGAATGCGTTAAAAAGTTTTGTAAAATAAGTTGTAATGTGAGCAAGACAAGAATATTTGCGAGAAAAGAGGTATTGCCACAGAATAGTTAACACTCTAGAATTCGTAAATAAAAATAAAAACAACAGATAATTCATAGCGAATGCAGTAGAATTAAATTCTCTTCCGACCGACTCGTATACTTTTAACGTGTAAAGATTTTTATTTCAGAATACGCACGAAAACCAACACGGCGACCGAAATTATCGCTTAACTTCACTAAACTGAGGCGATTAAGTGTGGTTTTATGAGGATTTTGGTTGAGGGGAGGGATTTTTATTCGGACATAGTGTTAGTGGTAGGTAAGTCTTTTTTTACTATCTTTTCAGCATGAAGTTAATCGAAATTAAGTTATCACCTAAGCCGCCATTTTGATTTTCGTGTGTAGATAAAGCACACGAACATCAAAATAAAATTCTGAAATAAAAAATCTTACCAACAGTTTTCACACGTTAAAAATATAGTAGATAATTTAATTTTACGTTGTTTGCTATAAATTAATTGTTATTTGTTAATTTTTGTTTCGTAGTTCCCAACTGTTAACTATTTTGAGCTTTTACCGAGGCATTTAAAAACGCGAGGCAGTGAAAAAAAAAACAACAAAAAAATACATTTCAATTTCAAAAGGTGAAAAAGAGAGAAAAAAAATCTAGAAAAATAAATTAGAAAAAAGAAAACAAATATGTAAAAAAATATGTAAAAAAATATTTTTTTTGTTCAGAAAAACAAGAGAGATCATAAAAAAGGATCGAAAACTGGCCAAAAAGAAAGAAAAGAAACCCGAACGGAATGAAAAGGGGTTTCAAATGAACAAGCCACGAAGTGCTAAAAACCATAGCAACCAAAGTCAAAATTAATAAGAAAGTTGTGTCCAAGAAAAACAAGGTGGGGGTTGCAATATTGTACCTCTGCAAGAGTTCCAAGTTGTCAAGCCAAAGGCTGACCTGGCAGATTTCTGCTTCTGATTCTTCACACATCGAGAGTTCACCATGTTCATAGGCTATCCAATATGGCATTGGGAGCAGAAGGTGTTGGGCAAGGCTATGTCTGGCCACTCTCACTGGGGTGCAGCCAGCTGTTTGCATTGCTAAGAGCAAAAGATGAAGGAGTCAAGAGAGTAGCAATCACACGAGCACGCTTACTGTTGGTTAAACAAGTAAGGCATAAAAATAATTTCAAAAATGAGGGAAAAAAACAATAATAATTAAATGGCGAAAGGTAAAGTTGATATGTTTTTCGGCTAAAAACAATGAAGTTCTTCACATTTGACAAGTAAAAATAGCCTCATTAGAAACATAAAAACGTGTAAATTATTGGAGTCAATATAATTTTTAATTTTAATATTTCAGACAGTCCTCCGTCCTTTATCAAAAATGTAATTTTTATAAAAATTGTTTAAATATGTAACCCTATGAAAAAAAACGGGCATTCTCATCTTTGTACAACGCTCATTTCAAATTTCTTAGATAACCTTTCTTTCTCTTAACGTACATATCAGCAACGCGTGAAAGCGTTCTTTTGAACGGCAAAGATAATTTTTCTTTCTGTTAATATCAACGTATCTTGTTCTTATTACAGCTAAGTACAAATGCTTTTTATTTCAATTAAAAAATATTTATGTGAAAAATAGATCTTTCTCGGTCTGTACGGATTATACATATTAAGAACATCCACATCGAAGTTCAAACCTGATTTCTGTGTGTTTAGTTTTAAAATCGATTTTGTTTCTTTTTGTTTGAGTACATATGTAGACGAGAATTTGATGTCTATTAACATACATTTGATGTTATGAAGTGTCTGGTCTGTTTGGTTGAAATGTTTTACTATTTCAAAGTATGGTGTGTTTTGTCTAATAGAAAGTTTATGGTCCTTAAATCTAAAAGGTTATTTTGTCTTGCCTATGTATCCACTATTTGAACATTTTGTGCAAAAAAAAAAACGTAATATATAACATTAGGGCTATGACAAGCCAGGTGTAGCGGTTGTATTTGGATGTTTTGGAGTTTTTTAAGGGGAGTAGTATCTGTTATGTTGTCATGAGACCATTCTCCCAGGAATTACCTCCTCCTTTTTTGAGGGGGGTGTATTTTTTTCTAGACGGAAATTTGGTGTCTATTAAAATGCATTTGATATTATCTAGTGTATGTTGTGTTTGGTTAAAATGTTTGGCTACTTGGGAGTAAGTTGATTTTTAAATGATATTAAATTTGTCGTTATTAAATCTATGTCTGAAAGCTAATTTTGTTTTACCCATGTATCTGCTATTTGGACATTTTGTGCAAAACTTGGAATATAAAATCAGCATTATTACAAATAAGATATAGGAACTGTATTTGAATGTGCGTAATTGGGACTGTGAAGGGGGAATCTATCGCTAAATATTGACAAACAAAACATCTAGGTTTATTGCTTGGTGTTGTTGCCTTGTTGTGCGATGTTGTATAAGTGCTTTCTGGATAGTCAATACATTTGGTGGTTGTCTTTTAGCATTAACAGGTGGTGTCTTAAAAATGGAATTGTTTATGGAGTCTAATTTAAGAATTGTTAAATCTCTAGTTAGAGCATCAGGCATGGCCATGAGTGAACACCATTGGAAATGCGGTCATTTTTTAGTTTTATTCTTATATTTAACGAATTATACTCTGTCTACGGATGCTATCTTGTTAGAACTGATTTAATAAGTTTTCTAGCGTAGTAGAATTTTTGTGTTAATAGAAAAAAACAAGATAGCTTCCCTCTGAAAAATATTCCGAGAAGGATAAAGTATATTTGCAAAGATATTAAATCGAAATACATTTTATTGTCCTTAACAACATGGAGCAACGTTCAACAAAAGAAAGTGGCTATTCAGAATGAAATATTGATTTTGTAGGATGGGAGCTATCAATAGACAAAATTCGACAAACTGACTTACTTTACTTGCCTACGTGTAAACTTTATCACTCACTTCTTCAAAATAGCCTCCAACCATTTGCTTTAGTTTTCAATTCCTTAACAGCCTGAAGAGCTGGGCTGCAAATGAACAGTTCATATCTTTTTTGCATCAAGATTGACTTAGCATTGAATAATAGTGGAAAGCTGTGCCTTATATATTACAAGCTGCTATGTGAAATTTAACTTAATATATATATATATATATATATATATATATATATATATATATATATATATATATGTGTGTGAGTGTGTGTGTGTTATACACCTCTCCCACTACTAGTGGGGTTCGACGCACAGTAGTAAAGTGTCAGATGCAGACAATGGGCTTCAGTTTCGAATCTTGCTAGGTCTAGAAACGCTGAAGTTTTGTAGTGATTACGAAACACGTGTTCATGTATATCTATCTATCTATCTATCTATCTATCTATCTATCTATCTATCTATCTATCTATCTATCTATCTATCTATCTATCTATCTCTTTCTCTCTCTCTCATATATATATATATATATATATATATATATATATATATATATCAAGTCAAAGCCCTCCGTTCAGTCTAGAGAGACTATGGACACTCCTGTAAGAGGCTGGCCGCGCATCTAATTGTGAAGCAAGGGTTGCGCAATCTCTAACAACACTTCTCCTGAATCGGCACCGCTTAATTCCAATGGCAAGCAATTTAAGACGACTGGAAACAATGCCGAGATAAGCAGAGAACACATACAGCACCTGGTATTCCCAAATGATCACCCATTTTATACTGGCCAGGCTCGACGTCGCTTAACTTCGGTGATCTAACGGGAACCGGTGTGTCAACGCGATTGTGCTATATATATATATATATATATATATATATATATATATATATATATATATATATATATATATATATATATATATATATATATATATATATATATATATATATATAATAAAAGCTTAGACAACTTACTGAAAAAAGAATAAATTAGAGGGCTTCAGAAATAAATAATATCGAAAAACGTGCTCAATACATTAGATAATACAGAGCCGATATAAAAGAAAGTGATTTTTTATAACCAAAAGTTGAGTTGTCAAGAGTAAAAAGGACCAAAGAGTTTGCTCGGAGTCATCTGTATACAAAGTGTAGTAGTAAAATGTTTGCAATTGCACACAGCTTTGTTTACACTTGACTGCTCAACATTTGTTTGTAAAAATTCCCTCTTTCTGACTGGGTTATTCTAAATGCTACTTACTGGATTTGCCTATATAGCTTGGAGCATGGAATTTTACAGTTTTAGGCCTATACGATCTTACCTGATCGTCGAGTTACTTTGAACCCATGTGAAATCTCTTGAAGCGACTAATTATTGCACTGTGATCAATTGTGATTTTACCTTTAACACAACACGTTTTTAGTTCTTCTATGTTGTTATGGCTCAGTTTGAACTCATAAGTTCTCGAATTAGACTATGTTTCACGTTCATCTGTGCGGCTTTCAAATCACATACAGAGTAAGCAATCCACAACGTGTCAGCACACTAATTACTATTAGATTATATGAGATTACCAACCACAGTGAGTACCTTCCACTGCTTTAACTGCTTCAGTCACGTGATATATGCGTCACAAACTAGTACATATGTAAATATTGAAAAACTTTTGATTCATACGTTAGCCATTATAGGTAAGATCCGATTGTGCCATTTTTGTTTATCCATACTTTAGCTGTTACAGGAGACATACATTCAAGCCATAATCAAATATGGTAGAGAAAATAGTTGAAACCATTAAGTAAAAGGCTTTCTCAAAAACTACAAAAGCCAATGTAAATTATTTTTCAGATTTATTGATAGAAATCGTTTCGTAATCATTTCTATCAACAAAAAAAAACCTCTGTCAGTTCTGCCAGAGAAACATGGACTGTCAACAAAAATATCATTAATGGAATCATATTATGTCAATTGTGGTGCTACCATAGAATGTTCAAATAATCATTTGGACATGAAAGATCCCGAACCAGGAAGTGTGCAGAACAGTAAATTGTCAGTGACATTTTATCACTATCATTGCTGGAAGAAAGTTTGGTTCGGGAGGGGAAGATATTGAAGGTGTAGCATATGTTAATATGAAGATATGCACAAGTTGTAATCTCATGTGACTAGCTCTGAACATGTAACGTCAGTCATGTGACTATTTTCCTCTTTCAACACCTGTTGCAAACAGACATTCGATGTCCTTTCACGAAGACTTTGACATCTCCCCAATGAACGCTTCTTAGCAATAAGTATAAAACCAAAATGCATATAAGATACTGTCTCAATTTTTTCATACACATGTGTGCAACATATTTTCTCCTACACCAAATAAAAGTTGCAGTTGTTAACCACACTTCATTGCATCATCACTTCGACCTTTAGAGGATTTTCACTTTCAGCTGCTCTTTCAATATATCGTTCACAAAAGTGGAAAGCGCCCGTCTTTTTCTCTCTTCAGATCCTGTGAGATAGGCAGTCATCATGCTTCCACAAAAGCAGAGGAGAAAATAGGGAGACGATCTGAAGGGGCATATGCATGGGTGAAGTCTAAAAATAGCCGAGAACAAAATTGCTTGGAGAGAAACGGTTTTTAACCTTCAATTGCGAAGAGGACATTATATGATGATGATGATCGTGATGATGATGATGATCATCATCATCATCAAAAGAATAAATGTCTCTTTTAACCGAAGATTTTTCATTTTTTTCTAATTATATGAGAGTACACAGACATATGTCAGCAATGAGACTGCATACCTCTGCTTAACACCATAAAGACAGACCTTACTTTTTCATTTTTATGAAGTATTCCCGAAGTTATACCATGGAAACGTTGATAACTCAAAAATTATTTATCTGATCAGGCTGAAATTTTACATGGTGTTTACTGTTATCTAAAAGCATCAGATTCATACATTAAATTTGAAAAAAAAAACAGAAGTTTATATCCCTCAAAATTTTGTCATATAAGATATGAAACTTCATTGGCTACAATATGGACTATTATTAGCGCATCTCTATAATGAACAGGTCTGAAATTATCTGAAAGTGCGACTTTCAACTTTTCCGGTACTTTGACCTAGATTATCACAAAATTGAATATTTTATAAGTTAAACTATGACAGATATTTTGACCAAGTTTGATGATGATTGGTCAAGCGATGTGTGCGCTAGGCTGTACCCAAACATAGTTACAAACTCGACCGAAAACGTAACCAGTAACACCAACCACATACCGAAACAATGTATACTTCGTGTTTATATACGAATAAAACACCATTCTGAGAATCTTTCTCCCCCAAACATTGCCAAACTCAAAGAAACAAAGACTAGAAAGAGCCGAAATTTTGCGGCAAAAATAAATCAACATTTTGTACTTGACTAAAAATAACTGAACCTTTTTGTTTTCATGGTTGAAAGAGTTCCACAAAATACGGACAAAAATTGTCTTTGGAAAATAAATGTTTTTTCCTTTTGTAATCTGTGAATAGAACTCGTTCTGTTGTGGAGAAAGTGTTTAGATTACAACAGACTACCCATAAAAAATGATTCGGTTATTTTTATACATGTAGTTTAGCTAGAATATCTGTATGTCTTACTCCGTGTTAGTATTTTCAGTTTAATCTAAATTAGTTCTAGGTTATTTGGCATAATAGTTAGAGTGGATCGGGAGACCGGGGTTCAATCTTAGATCAAGTCATACCAAAGACTCAAAAAATAATACTTGATGCCTCCTGGCTAAACATTCAGTATTAATGGTGAGGTTCAAGAGTAAGTGGACCAATCCAGAGAAGGGAGTGACACACTTTCCTATATCTTGGTGTAGTAGCCAATGAAAAGGGAGACTTTGAGTCATCCTTAACTAGGGTTGATCCATTTATTTCATTTTTATTGGTTGATATATCACATGTCTGATTACTGCCAGTTTTGAACATTTGAATTAGGATCAGATTCTCATTCATTTGAACATCTTCGTGCATAACAAAAAAAATAGAAAACAGGAAACAAAAAAAATCAAAAAAGTTTGAAAATTGAATTTGTTTGGATTAGGCAATATGAATGTTGTAAATTATTATTGGGATTGACTTATTGGATAGAAATGATTTTAATTTTTATATAACCCAAATGGGTCCTGGGTATGACTTTAAAGTGCATCTGGTGATGAGACCCCAATTTGGGAGGTTTGGGGAGTGTGGAGTTACCTCTGAGTTACAATTAATTCCAGGTCCATTCGGACCCGGAGTGGTAGTAACTGTCAGGGTTCCCATCTGTGGGTTAACTAGAATTTGTTCCAGACATGCCACAAAACTGACTCCGACACCCTTGTACAAGGTGTTCTTCTTTACCATACTCCTTGACCTTGTAATCTATCTTTTCTAGCCCTTTCTATCTTTCTTTCTCTATTTCTTAAAACTATCTACTATTCCAATAACTCTTCCTGAGTATGATGCAAACATGCAACCAGTGATGAGACCTATATTTGAGAGCTTTGGAGAGTGAGTAGTCACCCCTTAGTTTATGCTTTTTAACAATGATAGTCTGTTATATAAAGGAAAATCGTATTGCTGTCTGTGACACACAGACAGCAATACGACACAAGTTCCCCTGCTTAGTTTGTGGAAAGGGAATCGGGTGCAATTCAATCTTTTGTGGTACTTGTAAGCATTGAGTACACACGATGTGTAGTGGAATTACTGGTAGGTTGAGAGGATAACCAATTTGTGTGCAAAAAGTGGAAGACAATGGAGATGGATGAGAACTCAAATGTGGAATAAATATATCTTGATGGCAAAGCTATTGGGGTTTTCAAGAAGTTTTGTTATCTTGGTGATACCATTGGAGCACAGGGTGGAGCAGGTGCTAGTGTGATTGCAAGAATTAGAAATGGATGGAGTAAGTTCATTGAACTTCTGCAATTAACAATCAGCAGAGCATTACCACTGTCAACCAAGGGAAGAGTCTATCAGGCATGAGTACGAAGTGTGATGATGTATGGAAGTAAAACCTTGCCAGTGAGGGTTGAAGACATGCGTTGCATGGAGATAAATAATATGAGAATGATATGATGGATGTGTAATGTGATTCTTAAAGACAAACTTAATTCTGATGACCTCAAAGGAAGATCAAATCTAGAGAGTATAGAGAGATGTGTGCAGAGCAGGAGATTTCGATGGTATGGCCACATTAAAATAATGGATGAGAGTTCTTGGTTAGTAGATATAGAACAGTTAAGGTAGAAGATCCAGTTCACAGGGGAAGGCCAAAAAAAAAAAAAACATCGGAGAAAGTGATAAAATGGACTAGAAAGAAAGAGGGGTAAATAAAGACCTGGCCATATACAGGTTCGTTGGGAAGTCAATTCCTTAAAGCCGTCCAACATATATCAGCATTTAAAACGGACGTTAAACATATTCTGATTCAGTATGACCCAAAGTTGGTTATGGTAAAAAACGTACTGGAATAGTCATTTGTTTCAAATCGCCAGGAACATAATTAGTACAGTGAGAGGGATCAGAAAGATTAATTTCTTTCGTTCTTACTGGTAGCTGTTCGAAAAACAACACTGAAACTAGATTAAACAATTGGTTGCTGATTACTTTCTTTTTCTGTCTTACTTGCTTTCTTTCTTTTTCTTTTTCTTTTTATTGTATAGAAGCAGTTGCAAAATGAGAGAGAAAGATAGTTATATATATATATATATATAGAGAGAGAGAGAGAGAGAGAGAGGGAGAAGGAGAGAGATGGGGGGGGGGAGGGAGAAAGAAAAGGAGAGAGGCAGTCGTAGGGAAAGGCATGTTCAAAAAGTAACATAACTGAGGAAATTGAAAAAAAAAATCCTACACACACTTCTTTTTACTTTTCTATTTTTTTTATCCAGGACTCCGGGCAACGCCGGATGTCCCTGCTAGTAAACTTACCATAGTCAAACCGAACTAATAAAGTAAACCGCATTTTATTTTCCATTTGTTAAAATGTTTTGCAATCCTGTTCTGAGAAAGGCAATTAAAATGCTACAGGTATCTTTTATCCAGACATGAAACTTTGCTAATAAAATCAATCTTTTTATAATTCGTATCTTAACAACGAGGAATTCATGGATTTAACTGCAGTCTAAGCAAAAATTTCCATTTACTTTTTCCTTATAAATATTTGAGGAAGTGATTAGGAAACAATTAAGTCTAATAATAAAATTATGAATCACACCTCATCGGTCAACATGTGACATCACAGGATGTAGACTAAATCAATGGAGAATACAGAATTCGATCGATTGAGATCGAACATAGTTTAGATAATTTCCGTCTACTTTATCATTATTTCCATGGAAGGTGCTCGACTGAGATCCAGTCTTTGGTTCCTCGTTTTAAGATATTCACAGCAAGAACTCGTCTTTTTACCACAACAAAATAAGTCATTTATTTTTTCCCTCCATGTGCCTAGCGTCAGGCCGAATTTCCATGGGTAGAGCTTCTTTGCAAGAGCTTCTCGTCTATGGAACACATTACTGCGGGACTGCTTCCCCACTAATTGCAACTTGGTCGTCTTCAAATCAAATATAAATAAATTCTTGTTATGGCCCACCCCATAAGCGATCAAATGCCGTTCATACTCTCATAGTGTTCCTCATATTCCGGCTGGCAATCATTCCCGTCTCATTGTTCCTTATCCTCGAGTGGCTCTTGGCCTTGATAAGTGGTGACCTAATAGTAAAAAGAAAATGAAATAAAGAATGCGAAAAAGATTACATGCTTATTAAATAGAACTCTGTTGAGAACGAACACTTTTGTGTAAGTTCCCAGTAGATGACACTGTTTGACCTCTGGGGTCAGACGACTTGTTAGATGAAATCAGCATCACTGTCTGATTAATGCTTATTAAATCGAATACTGCTGAGAACATGATTTTTTTTGCAATCAGGTGGTATTGTGTGACCTCTGGAGTAAACCTGTTCGGCAAAATTGTCATCGTTATCTGATTAAGAATAGGAGAAAACGAGAGAAAATGAAAAGAATCTCAGAGAATAATGATCAGCAAAGAAATATAAGGAAGAGTCGGCAAAACCAGATTGCCATGTTTTGATAGAAACTGTTATTATAGAGAGAAAAAGTGATCGAGGGCACAGAGAAAGACAGTTAAATGTTTGGACAAATACCTGATCAAAGCCAGATGGCTATTGATGAGAAAAAGAGAGAGAAAGGGAAGCAGAATTCTTGACCTACCAAAAACCACTATAATAATTTTTCACTTTTAATAAAAACAGTTGGATTGAATAACTTTCATTGTAGAGTGACTTGAATAGATCCTTCTGCTTATTTGTCGAGTGACTTGAATAGATCCTTCTGCTTATTTGCTGGTCTTACTCTAAAGACACTCAAGCCTTGTGCTTTTAAAACCTATTCAGAACTAATAGGAATCCCACAGTATTAGTTTGGTTAAAAGCAAAGTGTAGTATCTGTTCTGATACTACATGTCATCTTTTCTGTCCTCGGTCCTTCTGGACTGAGAGAATTTAAATTTTTGTTCCAATCAAGAGTGCCCCGTTTTTAGGGAACTTGACTTACCTTACATTAAAAATCGACCTTGTGTCTAACTCTGCCCTCGTTGGTAGGCAAGTAAATAAGTACTCCATGTTTTGAAAATACCATCATGCAGACAGTGGCAAAGAATTTCTCTTTTTTTTTTTACACAGACGATCATTACTAACCATGGCTATTTTTTTGGTGGAGAATTGTAACGTCTTAGAGATTGGGGCTGAATTCGAGATATTCCTAGGAAGAGGTATAATACTTTGATCTCTGTGTACCTATAAGAGATGGTCATTGGATTTATGATAACTGTAGCAGAGACGTGTGTGTATAATCAACCAAAGTACTCTAGAATTTCGCTGTCAAAACTGACTGGTTCCTGTTATATTTTACACAAGTGACCGAGAAGGATGCGAAAGAGTTATAATTGCTACCTTATGCTGTCAAAGGGTTATAACTGATGCATATGATATCGAAGGGTTATATAAGCAGACCTCGAGACAAAACATAAAAGCAATCACATGAAAACATTCAGCAATTCCCAAACTTATGATGTTGGAAAAAGAAGAATAAGGATGATAGTCTGTTTTCATGGCAATGAGGATGCATTCTGCATGATTTTTCTAAAGAAAAGAAATCTTGTTTATTTCTAGAACGTTTTTCTTATATTTGCTTCTACGCTGTTATAGTCTGAGATACAAATTCTTTGGAAAATTCTCAAATTTCTATATTTAAAAAAAACAAAGTCTTAAGAAATAGTTATTTTTTTAACTCAGTATTTTTTTCTCACTAATCCTCTTATTTTTGCTGTTTTTCCCCCAAAAGAAGTGAATCTGCTTGCATATAATCTTTGTCTTACAGTTTTGGCTTGCGTTTTCCTAGGCTTAAATAATTTTTATTTCGTAATTTTTATCAAAATTTTCTTATTATATTTATTTATATGAAGTTAGGTATGTGTATATGTTTATATATTTGTGTAATTTGATTAAAAAACGAATTCCCCGATCATTATGAATTTTTGGAACACAGCTGCTAGGCGTAAGGGGTCTAAATGTGGGCTGTATTTTGTTTAATTTAGTTTCATGCAAAGGTGGTCAAAAGTGGACGGAAGTTCTTTTGGGAAAATTCAGATACCTCCGATTTTTGTGAAAGTTATGTATTAGACATCAATTAATAGATATTCACCAAATTTCACTTGCCTCAGAGTATTTTAAAGGGTTTTAAGGGGCATAATATGGGCACAACTTCCCATTTGAAAATTTAAATATTTCAGATTTGCATTGAATTTGACCCATAGTCAGTAGACACCAATTAAGCAAGGTTCACTGAATTTCAATTTCTTTTCGAGCTCTTAACTCTTAAATTTTAGATATTTTAAAAATCAATATCATCTAATGGATTTTCATAAAAATTCTAGACATGAGGTTTAGCATCATTATATATTGATTTTAATCATTTTAAGATGACATAAAAGTGGTGCAAAATTGTTCTGTTCAGAGAATTAATTTTACCCGCCTTGGGACGGATATTCTTCTATTTATTTAATATTGATTAGTCATTCTCTGCATATTTTTAAATTGACTTGTAAATATGAAACATGGGAATGAATAAACACGGAGAAAAAAATTAAAACATGTCATTCGTCAAATGTACAAAGTTGTGAAATTGAATTATCTTTTTTTTTGTTAATAAAACACTTTTTGACAAGAGAAGAAATTAAAAACAACGGAATGTTTACTTTTAATCAGGAAAAATGCCGCAGACATTTTATATCTTAATTAAAAAAAAACATAAAATGTTTTTGGTGTGAGGATATTTAAAAAACCAATACAAATTAGAGCCAAAATTCTAAAAGAAATAACAACCATAAATACTAAGTCAGACTCAAACGTCAATGAATATTGTTCAAAAGTCATGTTGTTGTCTTTAAGTTTCTTTATTGTTCCTTTATTTTTTCTCGAGTTTTCGATTGAATTTACTTGCCTCCTAGTTAGACACGAGGTCGGTTTTAATGTGGGAACAATCCAGTTCCCCCAAAAGAGAGACTCTGGATTGAGACAAAATTTTAAAAAATTGCATCACTTTAGAAAGTTTTCTCCTTCACTGACCGAGGACAAAAAATATGAAATGTAGTATCAGAACAGATACTACATTTCGCTCTTCATCAAAAGGCCAAGAAAGACGGAAAGAATTGTAAATATATGCATGTAGTCCGGTTAAATATGGATAGGAAGAACGAAAGAAACATTGAACTGAAGCGACATTTTTATTTGAAAGGGATCACATGATGTAATTAAATTCAAATCAGATAAACAAACAAAACCAACATCTTACGAACAATACCGACATTATTAGCAAATTCTCATCTATTAAAAGCTTAGAAGCAAAAAAAAAGCAAATCTTATTCAATTCAAACAAGCGTACGCAACAAAATTAGTTATATTTTAAGATTTTGCACTCTCATTTGAGAGATTATAATGAACAATAGTACTTTTAGATGATGTCTTTTTCTTTTTTAACTTAGTTCACCCCAAACAAGGCAAGTTGACACTGTAGACGTAAGAGGCTACCGAGAATTAGGGTGAAAGTTTTGGGGGTCATCCTAAATTGGGAGCTGTGTAGCGAGATGCTTGTGAACATTAGTTTTAAATTTCTGCATGTTGGTACAGTCGGGGAAACAGGGAACAGGGAGGGAATTCCAAAAGCCGGCAGCATGAGGAAAGAAGCTATTGGAATAGAAGGCTCTCCAGCATCTGGGGACCTCCACAGTGAATGGATGGGACGTAGCTGATTGTCGAGGGGGCACCAAAGCAGTAAGTTCATCGGAGCACATTTCATTGAAGTACTTGTGAAACAAGCACAAGGATGCAACATTGCGGAGATGGGGCAGGGGCTAGAGCTTGGAGGATAAGGATGGATCTATTAGATTAGTGACTCTTTTTTGAAACTTGTTTAAGAGGGAGAGACTAGTGGATGGTGCACCAGCCCAAATGTGGCAACAATACTCCATGCATGGGCAGATGGTTGCTTTGTAGAGATACAGGATACTGTCAGGTGTGAAGGGTTTTCTAGCACGGTAAAGGGAGCCCACCTTCTTTGCAGCAGCCTTGGTAATGTCTTCTATGTATTTGTTCCAATTCATGCCACCTGTGAATGTTATGTCTACATAAATGCAATGATCATATATCTATATACACACCACTCATATATGTATATGAATCATATACGTACATATGGGCTTACGTATGAATCTAAATATATTAATCATATATGGTAAATGTAAGAACGAGTCCACATGGCATCTCTTTGCCAAAAATTAAAGATAACAACACTGGAATCTGATTTAAGTTACCAAAGACTATTTTTGTCTAGGAGCAAAGTGTAGTATCTTTTCTATCCTCGGTCAGTGAAGGAGAACTCCTTCTAGACTGAGGAAATTTAAATTTTTGTCCCAATCTAGACTGCCACTTTTTGGGAAGCTGGATTTTCTTCACATTAAAAACTGACTTTGTATTTAACTCTGCTCCTGTACGGAAGTAAGTAGATAGGGGCTACTTTGGTTCGGACATGTGCACGGTAGTGGTGTGTGGACCCATTGAGGTACCAAGATTGTGGCTCCTCATAGATGGAGAACAGTGTGCTCACATAGGACCTGGGAAGAGCTAATCTGTAATCATCTAAAAACCTGCAACCTGAACCAAAACCTAGCCTTGAAACGAACACTCTCAAGACAGGCTACTGAAATGTCCAATGCTTATGAGAAGTAAATAAGATGACGATATACCTACATTATACCCCAATCATATATCTACATGTGCGTCTCAAAATCCTTACTTGAAAATCAAATTAAGTGGATTTCCATGAACAGAGTTTCTTTCCAAGAACTTCCCATCTGTGGAACGCATTACCACAAGATTACTACCCTGCTGATTATTACATCTTCACATCCAATATCAACAAATACTTGCCATTAACTGCCCTCAAATTTCGTTTATTCCATTCATCATTTTCAATCCTCTCATAATATTCATCATCATTCAACTGACAATTTATCCATTCCATTAATCCTTATCCTCGAGTGGCTTTTAGCCTTGGTATATTAAAAAATTCTTTAACATTTATCGTAAATTCTTTTATTTTAGCAAAGCTTGTCTGCAAAAAAAAAAAAATTGTCCAAATCACACGATTTATCGTGTGATTTGGACTAAAGAATTTTTTTATATTCCTGCTGACATGCAATCTTTTCATTGAAAAAAATCAATTGATTTCTCGTTGACAATGGCTGTTGGCTTCCTCTGGAATCTGAATGGCAATAAGCCTCCTCAGGATTCCAGTATTTCCCCTGCACTCCAGTAAATCTCTCACTCCACGGTCTTTCCATTCCCATTGACGCTTCGCGATCATTTTCTGTGATATTTGTAAAATAAGAAAAAAAAAATAGACCTTTTTTAAGATGTGCCCATTAAATCTGGGCATCTAACTATAAAAAATGCTATTTCAAACTTAAACATGACAGACATATGTAAATGCTAATTCTAACTTAAATGTAATAGACCAACGAAAATGCTATTTCAAACTTAAGCATGACAGACCAATGAAAATGTTACTTCAAACTTAAGTTTGAAATACCTGACACCGATGGACAGAGCCTTTAATAAATATGCTTGGACGCATCTCAGAAACAAATCAAACCAATGTAATTATTTACAGACCTGGCCTTAAGCCAACTGGACTGATTGCTTAAAATTGGGCCCTGCCTCTAAAGGGTTCCGCTCTGATGATTGAGGAAGTTTGATGATGAAGATATCACCAGGACGTGATGCTGAACGTAATAACAATAATGACTCGTTTATAATTCATCAGTATCATGTGTTTATCATTTAGTCCATTAACAGACATACCCTTTTTTCCTCCCCCCCCCCCTTCTAACTGTGGAGGACATAAAGTTTGTAATGGACTTCATATCACCATTGGTTACGCATACCTGTGGTTGGTAATCTGGATGGGAGAACTCCAATAAAAATGTACTTAATCAGCCCTCAACGCTCCTAGTCTAGTCCTGATTATTCATGTATAGATTAGAACTTTGGAAAGCATGAAAAAAACAAAGCAAAAAAGAATCGTATCTGTTTGCTCTCACTAAGTGTTAAATGTTTCTCCCTGACACCCAAATAAAGAAATAACTCAGTTGCTTAAAAAATCGCAACAAAAAAAGAAAATAACAAATAACAAGCTACACAGAAATTTTTGTTTCATTCCTTAAGATATATATATATATATATATATATATATATATATATATATATATATATATATATATATATATATATAGGGGAAATTGAACTTTTCGAATATATATATATATATATATATATATATATTAGGGGAAATTGAACTTTTCGAATATATATATATATATATATATATATATATTAGGGGAAATTGAACTTTTCGAATATATATATATATATATATATATATATATATATATATATTTTTGATTTTATTCCATTAGTTGCGACAAAACAGGTTTTGTTTCATTGGTGCGGGTAGCTACCAATTCATCAGGCCGATGGAAGGAATTCAAATGGCATAAAATTTACTTCAACGGGAGATTTAAAATTGAAAATACATTGGAGGGGGAGGGGGATAGAGTTGGGGCTTTGTCTATAACGGCGACATGGGACATGAGAGGGGAGGGGGGATGACCTCAACAAGTCGTGTTTCAAATTATTACGTGGGAGGTTTTGCACGTGTCAGTGCTGCGACAATCTCAATCTCGGCCGGGGCGGGAGGGGGGAGATGGGGCGACGGCCAGAGTGAGTCAAATTCAAAATGAGGATAAAACCGTTGTTCTTATTTTATTTTAATTCTAATAAGTAATTATCATGTGGATAAAAATGTTTGATAATTTTAATTTAGGGTATTAATTGCTACTTTTGCATTTTATTTATTTTATTTTAATGTTTTGTTTATTATTTGTAGTGAATTTTGTTGTGATTATATATTTTTTTTAAAATTGTGATTATATTATACCGAGATCAATACTAGTGGAATCTTTTATAAAAGAAGTTTTCTGGTGTTACCAGTCATATCACCAACAAAACCGATTATGACAATGGCAATGTCCGCCAACCATACCCACGACAGTCACAGCGACAACAGCCTTATGTAAAAGCCTTAATAAAAATAAAATAAAAAAATAAAAATAAAAATAAAGTAAAAATAAAGATAAATATAAATAAAATTAGAATAAAAATAGAAATAGAAATAACAAGTTTGTAAGAATATTAATGATAATAACAATAATAATAATAATAATAATAATAATAGTATTAAAAAAATAATAATAATAATAATAATAATAATAATAATAATAATAATAATAATAATAATAATAATAGTAATACTGATAAATATCACCATCATTACCATTTTGCTGCTTGTGAAGTCAGTGGGCGAAATAAGTCGACAAGTGATGGTAGGCTTTTTTAATTCCACCGCCAATGACAAGGACTAAGTACCAGTTAATAATTAAGTGTTCAAGGTAGTGATCGAGGGGTTAAGTAATTGAGATTAGTCTAAGTGATATCAGTGTTGATAGCTGTCCCAGTTATGGGTTTATGTTAGAATTGGTAGTATGGCTGAGAGGTTATTGAGGCTGTGCATTATAGGTAGTACGTAGAGATTTGATATTATTGGTAGTTTAGAGGGGTGGTTATATATTTATAGATTCATCAAGACTTGTTGGGGTGGGATTGGGTTGTAAATTTGGGTGGGTGGGTAGGGGGTTATAGTGTGTTTTGGGGTAGTGTATAGTGGGGGTTAAATGTTATCATTCATTTTTGTAAAAAACAAAAACAAAAAACTGTTAATTTTATGTTGAAGTTAAGTAGGGTTGGTGTGGGGTTAAGGTGGGGTATGTGGGTTGCTAAGGAGGTAGAGTCTACTATGTTTACAGTTGATAGATGTCTCTTGTTTTCTATTTAAGAGTTTGTTTTTGTCCTTAAAGCGGATAATTTCCAGTTTTTCATTTAAGCATAATCTACATGGAGAGTTTATTGATTTGCAGGTGCTGGATTTTTTCAAGATTTTCCACTTTATTATGGGAGTTTCTTTTTTGGTTTTTAGTTTGTGGTAGTGTAGTGAAAGTCCGGTTTGCCCAGGATGGTCTGGGTTGTTGAAGGAGAGTTTATGGTTGTAGAATCTTTCCTTGAAGTTGTTGCCTGCCAGACCAATATTTATTAACTGGTACTTAGTCCTTGTCATTGGCGGTGGAATTAAAAAAGCCTACCATCACTTGTCGACTTATTTCGCCCACTGACTTCACAAGCAGCAAAATGGTAATGATGGTGATATTTATCAGTATTACTATTATTATTATTATTATTATTATTATTATTATTATTATTATTATTATTATTATTATTATTATTATTATTATTATTATTTTTTTAATACTATTATTATTATTATTATTATTATTATTATTATTATTGTTATTATCATTAATATTCTTACAAACTTGTTATTTCTATTTCTATTTTTATTCTAATTTTATTTATATTTATCTTTATTTTTACTTTATTTTTATTTTTATTTTATTTTTATTAAGGCTTTTACATAAGGCTGTTGTCGCTGTGACTGTCGTGGGTATGGTTGGCGGACATTGCCATTGTCATAATCGGTTTTGTTGGTGATATGACTGGTAACACCAGAAAACTTCTTTTATAAAAGATTCCACTAGTATTGATCTCGGTATAATATAATCACAATTTAAAAAAAAAAATATAATCACAACAAAATTCACTACAAATAATAAACAAAACATTAAAATAAAATAAATAAAATGCAAAAGTAGCAATTAATACCCTAAATTAAAATTATCAAACATTTTTATCCACATGATAATTACTTATTAGAATTAAAATAAAATAAGAACAACGGTTTTATCCTCATTTTGAATTTGACTCACTCTGGCCGTCGCCCCATCTCCCCCCTCCCGCCCCGGCCGAGATTGAGATTGTCGCAGCACTGACACGTGCAAAACCTCCCACGTAATAATTTGAAACACGACTTGTTGAGGTCATCCCCCCTCCCCTCTCATGTCCCATGTCGCCGTTATAGACAAAGCCCCAACTCTATCCCCCTCCCCCTCCAATGTATTTTCAATTTTAAATCTCCCGTTGAAGTAAATTTTATGCCATTTGAATTCCTTCCACCGGCCTGATGAATTGGTAGCTACCCGCACCAATGAAACAAAACCTGTTTTGTCGCAACTAATGGAATAAAATCAAAAAAATATATATTTTGCTCTGAATTTTCATTGAGCACTCTTATAAACCCGGTTTCAACTTCCTTCGGATTCATACCCCCTGGATATTTGTAACAAGTTAATTATATATATATATATATATATATATATATATATATATATATATATATATATATATATATATATAGGGGAAATTGAACTTTTCGAAAATTGTTGTAGTTTATTTTTTGGATATTTATGAAACTTCTGTTCTGAAAAGATTCGATGTTTTGAAAAAAAACCATTATGTTGCATCATATGACTTTTTATTTGGAATATGATTTGAAAATAATTTAAATCGTTAAAACCACATGCACACACATATATATATATATCAATATTTTTATTTATACAGACATGTACAGATGCGACACTGACATGACAATGTTTCGATCTGTAGTTATATATATATATATATATATATATATATATATATATATATATATATATATATATATACAGGGTGGGCAAAAATAAGGGTCCTATTTTTAAAAATTAATAACTTTTTTATTTATTGATTTTTTTAATTTTTTTTTTAGAATAAGTAAAGGACCCCTTCCGAAGCAAGCATGAGCCGTATTAGCCCTAAGGAACGTACCCTCATTTAGAAAACATTATTTTTGCTTAAAAAACTCAAAACAGTGTAAAAAACAATACTTTAGTTTTTGTAAGTTTTAAGAAGTGTTTGTCGGCTAAAATTTGTTTTGTTTATTTCAAAAAATCTCGGAAGGGTCAGTCTACACACACATAAAGTTTGGTGAGTTTAACTTTTATTTTGTGGAAGTTATTCAAATTTAAAGATAGGACCCTTATTTTGGCCCACCCTGTATATATATATAAATATGTTAGAAGAATACCTGTCCCAGGACCGATAAAATGAATTCCATGAACAGAACAGTTTTGCAACACTTTTATGTTCTCTTACAAAGATTGAAATCAAGATATAATAATATTAAATCTTATGTCGAGAATCCTTATTCTAATTTTCATCAAAATTCATTACATGATTTTGATTTAAAAAATGTCTAAAATTTAAGCGTGACAGACATACGAAATTGCTATTTCAAACTTAAACATAACAGACCAACGAAAATGCTATTTCAAGAAGAAATTGAAATTCAGAGAATCTTGCTTAATTGGTGTCTAATGACTATGGATCAAATTCAATGCAAATCTGAAATATTTGAATTTTAAAATGGAAGCTTATGCCCATATTTTGCCCCTTTAAAACCATTTAAAATACTCAAAATAAACTGAAATTTAGGAAATATTTATTAATTGTTGTCTAATACTTATTGATAAAATTTAACAAAAATTGGATATATCTGAATTCCACCCCTTTTTTACCCCATTTTTACCCTTTTTACTTAAAACTAAATCAAACTAGATATAACCCAGATTTGAACCCCGCATGCCAGGCGGCTGTTTTCCAAAATTTATAATTATCAGTTAATTAGTTTAGGAATGAATCCTATATATAGAAATATCTAAACATATAAAAGTACCTCAATTTATATATATATATATATATATATATATATATATATTATAATAATATAAAATGAAGTAACAAAATAAGGTGTCAATCAAATTTTATTAGAATTCAAAGTTCAAGCGAAGTATCTTAAAGTCCTTAGCTCATGAGTTATATATATATATATATATATATATATATATATGAACAAAGGAAAACCGAAAAAATTTTTATATGTTCATTGACGTTTTGTCTTTATTCCAAGACTCTCTCAAGATGATTGATTCGAAGAAAAACATAGAAGTCAAAATTTAAAAATACATGGTGCATCTATAACGTGGAAAAAATGTTTTTATTCATTTTTTAAATTAAACATAGGCGTTAAAATATGTGGTGCGTTTATGAAGTTTAATGAATTTTGTTTTGAATTTCGACAGCAAAACTTTGTACATAAAATCGACATTTAAAATAAAATTTATTCCCCTTCATAAGCACAACACATATTTTGAATTTAAACGTCTATGTTTCGTTTCAAAAAAAGAATGAAAATATTCTTTCCACGTCATAGACGCACCATCTTTTTTCAAATTTTCACTTCTATTTTTTTCTTCGAATCAATCATCTTGAGAAAATATTTGCATAAAGACGAAATATCACTGAACATATAAACATTTTTCCGTTTTATCTTTTTGATTTTTTATTACATTGGATTATTAATTCCATAATTATCATATATATATATATATATATATATATATATATATATATATATATATATATATATATATATATATATATATATATTATTATCATATATATATATATATTATTATCATATATATATATTATTATCATATATATGCATATATATATATTATCATATATATATATTATTATCATATATATATATATATATTATCATATATATATATTATTATCATATATATATATATATATACTTCTTTTGTAATATAGTAGAAAAAATACCAGCAGAGTGCTCGATTAATAGAGAATCAAAATTAAAATTAAGAGCGTAATATTTATTTTTTATTTTATTTTTGTTTGGTATAGAAAATTAGTACAGCATTAGTACCGTCGGTTTCAAGCTCAGAAGGACTTAGCTATCCGGCTCTCTTCAGCTTATGTTGTCATCTGTTTCGGAAATGTGAAGTCATGAGAATGACACGTGACTTCACATTTCCGAAACAAATGACAACATGAGCTGAAGAAAGCCGGATGGCTAAGTCCTTCTGAGCTTGAAACCGACGGTACTAATGTTGTACTCATTTTCTGTACCAATAAATAAATAAATAAATAAATATATATATATATATATATATATATATATATATATATATATATATATATATATATATATATATTATTATTTCATGTATCCACATAAAATGTTATAAGGAGATATAATATCTTATGTATCGATTTTCAATATTTACTTCAACAGTGAGTTGTGCTAGTTAGTAAGTTATGAAAATATATTTATGGCATTTTAACCTGCGATTCGCTACGGGGATGACACGCGGAAGCCTCTGTGTAGCTTAATTGCCATAAATATATTTTCATAATATACTATATATATATATATATATATATATATATATATATAGCAATAGATTAAGTGAAATAATAGAATAAGGTGCGAATCAAATTTTATTACAGTTCAATGTTCAGGCAAAGTTTTGAACATTGAACTGTAATAAAATTTGATTCGCACCTTATTCTATTATTTCACTTCATCTAGAGCATTTATTAATGCTCTATCCAGTATATTGAACTTTATTTTTATTCGGATGTTCACTAATTAAAGATATTAGTTGCCTCTTATATCTTTTGTTGTATTAACCTTATATATATATATATATATATATATATATATATATATATATATATATATATATATATATATATAATTATTAATGACAATATATGTATTAGCATATACTATCAGTGCCCTTTTACTTTGAGTCTCCTTAAAAGATTCAGCTCGATGATTGTCAATTAGTGATATCAGAGCAAATACAGGGTGGGCAAAAATAAGGGTTCTATTTTTAAAAATTCATAACTTTTTTATTTATTGATTTAAAAAAATTTTTTTTTTAGAATAAGTAAAGGACCCCTTCCGAAGCAAGCGTGAGCCGTATTAGCCCTAAGGAACGTACCCTCATTTAGAAAACATTATTTTTGCTTAAAAAACTCAAAACAGTGTAAAAAACAATACTTTAGTTTTTGTAAGTTTTAAGAAGTGTTTTTCGGCTAAAATTTGTTTTGTTTATTTCAAAAAATCTCGGAAGGGTCAGTCTACACACACATAAAGTTTGGTGAGTTTAACTTTTATTTTGTGGAAGTTATTCAAATTCAAGTTATTCAAATTTAAAGATAGGACCCTTATTTTGGCCCACAAGTCAGTTCATATTAAAAAATAAAAAATAAAAATAATAAAATAAAACCATGGTCATTGGAATATAATATGAACTGACTTATATATATATATATATATATATATATATATATATATTTATATATATATATATATATATATATATAAAGAGGAAGTGTTATATATCATGGTTATAACATGATCCGATTGCATAGTAGCTCTGTGGTGCCACTGTGGTGCCACTGTGGTGCCGAACATCTTCTGATGCTGGACTCTAAAGAAATGATGACTGAAATTAAATAAAACATCTCCAGTTGCTGTCAATTTCAATTAATTAACTCATACGAACGATTCAGACAACTTGTACTTTTATTTGATCTGCGATGAGTGGCTTGGTGGAGGAACAACCTCTGTTTGCTTAGTCAACATTTTTATATATTGTGCTCGACCTGCTTTCAGAAATCAATATGGTAGCTGTTAGAAGATCCCTATGAGGTCGAATTTTCTTAATTCCATAGGGGTTCAATTTTATGGGAAAGTCAATGCCATAATCGAAAAAAAAATACTCTTGAAGTCAATTAAGGACATGAGAGTCCACTTATTGGATATCATAACACTGAAACAACATTTTGGAGAAATCTAAAACAAAATAATATGACATTAATTTCTTTAGGAAAACACATTCATTTTTCACTTTTGTGTATCAAAACAATGAATATTGAGTCTGCGTTGTTGTTACTTAATCTTTGGACATATTTGATACTAAGGTTTAGTTGTATAAATCAATAACACATACATATACTAGCCGAATACCCGTCCTAGAACAGACATTCTGCTAGTTCATAATCATATTAATTCATCCAATGGAACGATTTTTTACCACTTTTATGTTTCTTTATAAAAATTAAAATTATGATATATATGCTATGCAAGATATATATGTTTAGAATCTTTATTCCGATTTTGATCAAAATTCATCAAATGATTTTGATTCAAGAAACATGTCTAAAATTTGGGGTTGGAAGTAGAAATTTCAATTCACAGAATCTTGCTTACTTGGTGTCTAATAACTATAGATGAAATTTAATGCAAATTAGAAATGTTTCGGAATTTTTTTAGATAAGGATGGATGATTTGGATTATTTGGCTTATTCAGACTACTGTTCTCATCTTGAATGTTATTCTTACAACGTTTCGGCCGATATAATCGCCAAACTTTTTTAAGGTGCATCTTGTCGAACTCGAGAATACTTATGTCAAACTCGGGAATCTTTACAGAATTTTGAATGGAACCCTTCAGTTAATCCACAGGGCCACATGGACAATTCTAGTATGAATTTTTGGAGCCTTAAACCTATTCTTGTTTTATATCTGTAGTCTTACTACATATCACTACTTATTACTACATATCACTACTTATTACGACATATCACTACTTATTACTATATATTACTACATATCACTACTTATTACTACATATCACTACTTATTACTACATATTACTACATATCACTACTTATTACTACATATCACTACTTATTACTATATATCACTACTTATTACTACATATCACTACTTATTACTACATATCACTACTTATTACTACATATCACTACTTATTACTATATATTACTACTTATTACTACATATCACTACTTATTACTATATATTACTACATCAGTTCTAAGTGACAGTCTTCTGGATGTTGAAGGTTCAATCCTCAGTACAGACGATATTAAGAATACAATTACAAATTATTTAAGGCTTCTACTCGGTTATAGCTGAAGGAATGAAAGCAAGATACCCCTGTGGAATAAATAAAGGGCTCCATTCGAAATTACGTACAAATTTCCGAGTTTAACATAAAGATTCCCGAGTTCAACAAGATGCACCTGAAGAAGGTTGGAGGTTACATCGGTGGAGACGTTGTAAGAATAACATTCACGATGAGAACAGTAGTCCGAATAATCCAAATACTCCAAATCGAAAATATTTAAATTTTTAAATGACCGTTTAATAACGGTTTAAAATACTCCAAAGAAATTTAAATTTTGCGAATATTTTTTAATTGATGTCTTATAGCAATGGTTAAAATTTCATCAAAATCAGAGGTGTCTTAATTTTCATGAAAGGCTTCCAGGCTCATTTGCTCCCTTTCAAAAAACTAAATTAAACTAAATATATCCCGAATTACCCACCTTTACGGTTGTCAGCTGTGTTCCACAATTCATAAGTATTGGTTGATTACTTTTAGAGTTTATCCCACACAAACATATATATATATATATATATATATATATATATATATGTGAGAGTTTGAATGACTTTCTAGACACCATCCTCGCGTGTCTTCGGTCTTTCTGTACAAGGGTTTGTCAGGACAACCTGACATGAGAATACTTCACCCTACAAGTAAACCCTGTCACGACTATACACCGGCTCAAACGAGGAATGGTGCACCTTCTCCTTGTGATGTTACCTCAAGTAACAGCACTTAGCTGGATACTCCACCAGACTAGATGAATTATTGTCCTGGAATCCGATAAGACCATGAAACCACAAGAAAGATATACTATAACAGAGTTTACTGGTCAATTAGGGAGAGGAAAATTAATGTTCTTAACCTCTTTACTAACTCAATGTTTGACAGGTAAAGAGAATTTTAATGGAGTATTCGAATATATATGTATATCATATAGAGATCAAGTGTTAGCCCCAGGAAGAGGCCCGTTGATTTATGAGAACTACGACTGAAGTAAAATGCAACAAGAAAGTGAATACATATAAGCATATACACATACTTAATTTCATATATGTAGATATAAATGAATTTATGTTCAACATATTCGACACCTGATAAAAAAGCCAATGACCTCAGCTAGTATTTTCTATTTTTAATAAGAAAACATTTTTTGATATTTTAATTTTGAGAAAATTTGATCATTCTTTTAATATTTTATCTAAAAATAAATCTTTGCAAAGTTATTGTTTGTTTTGTTTCATATGTAAACATTTGTTTTGCAATTTGTGTGGCTGTTTATGTAAGAAAAAAGTTTTAAAAAAACCCAACTTAATTTTTTTTTAGTTTGAATGTATCACGTTTGTAACGAATGCATGATTATTCTTTCTCTTTCGCAAGGAAATCTGAGGGAAAATAGACATAAATCTTGTTTTAATTAAAGAATCTTGATAAAATATTGAACAAATATTTTAACCTAAAAATAATTCAAACAAAAGCAGTAGAAATGAAAGCATTAAACATATCTGCAAATTTATCTGCCGAGAAATTGGATTTAAATACCAAAAAAAAAGGAGAAAATAGAAAAATAGTTTTTAGTCTGAAAGCTAAATTGAAAGAAAATAACTGCCTACTCGTTGCCATATTGTATTTCTGCTATAACATAAAATATTATACGATTGTGATATTTTAGGATGTAAAAAATAATCGCTTAGAATAATAATTAAAAAAATATAATTTTCTGACGGCAATATTTTTATGCCCTGAGAATATAAATTGAATAAATTATGAAAAATAGACAAATGAATAAAATATAATTATCAATTTTGTAGAGGAAGAGAAAAAATGATGACAAAACTGATAATCTTGTCAAATGAATTCAGATCAACATTGAAAGCCATTTTGATTAGACGAAAAAGAAAATTAAGATTTATAAATGTTTTCAGATTTTAAGAACTATGTTATATTTTATAGAAAAAGAAGAAAAGTCAGGTTTGTGAAATAAACACGGGTTCAATTTTACAATAGGGATTCACTCGAAAAAAATACTGGTTGTCTTGAGTTTAGGAACAGAAAAGAACCAGAATATTCGACTTTTTCTTGTATACGTCGTATTTACATCCCTTCCACAGCAAGATGATATGGCACAAGGTTGTAAGGTGGGGAGAATAAGCTAGTTCAACAAGTGCACTCTGGCCCCTTAAAAATTGCCTGGGCAGCTTTATCGGCATTCTCCGGTGGGGGCGCCTCAGGCAGTTAGTAATGAACTAACTTCTTCCCAAAAAGAGAAGGCAAGGCCGGAGAGGGTGGAACTCATAGAACTACTCAGAACTAATACCACAGCCCAACAGATAAAAGGCCACCAGGATGGTCCAGTCTCTATCGAACTGATTGTTGAGGACGGATCCTTGACTGATATGCCAGACAGAAGAAATAAGACGGCTTTCTTCACCCTTTGTATAATTTAATTTAAGAAATTGTCTTTTATCTGCTTCAAAATCGCTTTAAAATGTCGAAAGTTATGAAATAAATATTGTTTCAGATATTTTCCCCATATCAAAAATGACAGCAATTTATTTGTGGCTGTAAAAAAAATATGAGTGATTTTGAAGCGTTTAAACTTAAAAGAAAGTAATTTTTGGCTAGAAGTAAAGTTTTTTTCGGCAAGAGCCGAGTTTTATGGTTTTTTGTTGTTCTTAAACCAAAGACAAACATTATTTTTCAGCTACACTCCTATAGTAAAATTGAACCAAAATATGAAAAAACAATTGACAGAGAAATAAACGCTCTCTTCTTCTGTTGAACAAATCTCAAGTTCTAAGAAATACCCCTCTTCCCCATTTACCTTTATATTTCATAAGATTTCACAACCGTTTTACCATTAAAAACAGTATAGATTATTTATTTTTTGTAGAGATTATTGGAATTCTTTTAGTTTCAAACGAAATATAAAGAACAACGAGATATATTTATTTAAGGGACCTACACCGTTGGGTGTAGGTCGCCGAAAGTTATGCTAGTGTCAGATTGAAGAAAGGAATTAAGTAAGAAATTTATCTTCAAGTAAAGATAACCGGCGCTTCGGTGTCCAGTTGACAGAGAGGTAGCAGAGAGGACGTCTTTTTTTCCGGTAGTGCCAGGAAACTCTCTGGGGCTGCCATCTGAATCCCAAGGGGTCTGAAGTAGTCCTTACAAAGTTCTGGTAGAAATGAATACACCCTGAAAGCTGATCGGGCATCGTGTGACCCAATCAACTCACAGGAGCTGCTCTCTTCGAGAAGAAGGAAATGTCACTTTTACTACTAAAATATTCCGGGGCTACAAAACACTGAAACAGTTTTAAGCACTTTTCTAAAAAAAGATTACAAAACTAATTTGGTATTGATTAATCATTAGTTGAAAATAGAAGATTGAAAGGTAATTGAGAAGAAAATCAGAAAAATAATATAATGTAGGCTATATTTAGTTAAATTTAATTTTAAGGGGGTGAAAAGGGATGAAAGCCCTTTGTGAAAATTCAGATAGCTCCGATTTTTGTAAAATTTTAATAATAGCTATTAGACATCAATTAATAAATATTCCCCAAATTTCAGTTTCTGTGGAGTATTTTGAAGGGATTTAGGGAGCATAATATGGTCACAACCTCCCATTTTAAAATTAAAATATTTTATATTTGCATTAAATTTGATCCATAATTATTAGACTCTAATTAAGCAAGATTTCCTTAATTTCAATTTCTTTTTAAGACCCCTTAAATTATAGCCATTAAAATCATGTAATGGATTTTGATCACAATTAGAATAAGGATTCTAGACATAAGGTTTAGCAGCATTATATCTTGATTTTAATCTTCGTAAGGGGACATAAAAGTGGCGCAAAACTGTGCTGCTCAGGGAATTAATTTTATCTGTTCTTTGACAGATATTCGTCTACCATATATATATATATATATATATATATATATATATATATATATATTATATTATTATTATTTATTTATGTATATATTAGTGAAATTTAAGCTGAATTATTTCTACACTTGATTATTGGGGAAATGGTCGTTTGCTCAGTACGATTGGAGAGCCATGAATATTATAACTGTCCTGTTTTTAAATCTCCGAGACAGTTACATGGTAAACAGCTGATGATCTCCATTTTAATATTTCACGCTTAAGTTAAGATCCCCTGTTTTGTTTCACTCTTAGATACTTGAATCCCCCTTTTTATTTATTTATAGATTTTCCAACGAATGCTAAGTCTGCGATATCTTGGATTTAGTTAGTTTCTCTGGGAATTTAAACTGCATTTTCCTTTTTCTTCTTCTTTTATTTAAAATGACTCAAAGCTTCTTTAGACTATATATGTATTTATATATATATATATATATATATATATATATATATATATATATATTCAATTAAATGTTGAAATGAAATAATTGATTTAAAGAGGCATACTAAAGAAAGTAATAAATATATTCTTGTTTCTTATTTTCCTGATGATTAAATTTTTTGCTTAAACCAACCAGTGGTCCTAAGTTTCATGTCCAGCATACTCTGACAAATTAGCTGGAAGTAATCACTTCAACAGACCTGGCACATGTAACAGAAGTAGACCTAATTTTGTCTCATGCTGCACATCACCCCTTCATCTCGACCAATAAAGACATCAAGGCATCACCAGCAGTAACAAAATCCCGAATACTATACAAAGAATTACATTCTAGACTCTAAACGTCAGTTTGAGCTTCGGCCCACTATGAACGTCAGCTGTCCTGATGATGACAATCTATCCAGCAGCAGAATTGTATTGATCCTCTTTGACCATAGTATACAGGGATGTCAAGTGACTTTCATCTAGTGCCCATGTTACTGCAGCATTACCGACAATGAGCAAGCTAATGGGTAAGCCAAAAAAGGTGCATGTAAAGACCAAGCTTAAGTTGACTGTTACTATAATTCAAACCGTCGACAACAGGAGGTTTCATCCAATATAAACGTAGCCAGAGAGTCTATGGGGACAGGTGGAAAGAGGTCAACTGTTCGGCCAAGAAGAATCTACCGCAGTAAGATCAAATGACTCTTAGTTGCCTACACAGTGGCCATCACCCAGAACTAAAGTATTGGCTCGCCAAACTCAACTGAGTGATGGACATTGTATGCTGAAAATGTGGGCTTGGCAAAAAAAACCCACCGAACACATCCCACATTGACCGTCCTCCCGCTGAACCACCACTAGCAGTAGATCCAAAGAGAGCGTTGGCTACCTGGGAGAAGTGAAAGTTGGCACCCAATCTTCCAGATATCACCAGACCTGGCATTTCTAATTAAGAAAAATTTCATTGCAATGTTTTTCCTGGCGATGAAACAAGCGGTAACAGCATCACTCAGTTTTTCAACACAGCATGATGGCATCATCATCACAACAACTGTAGTCGACTCTAACGAGTCATGAAAGCTATTGTCATATAAACAAGGGTTTTTACAATTTCTACACAAATTGTAATCAATTAACTATTCTTTTAGTAAAAATCTTATTCTTAACTATTGCATCAGCATGTGATGAATTGTCCTTTTTAAGGAAAATTTCAACTTCAATTGGACCAAAAAACTGTCATCTAAGTTACACAAACGAAGTTGTATCAGCTACTTGAACCAAGCCAGCAAGATAACAACTTACAGCATTTCTCTTATTTTTTGCCACGAATAAACTTGGTCCAAATTATCTAAACTTATGTAAACTATTTGACTGATATTCTTGGTTTGGCTTTTATTTATTCATTTTTTTAATTATTTATTTTATATGTCACAATACTCCATACATGGGCGAATTTGGTTTGTAGTTAAGGCCAATATTCTTAGCGACTCTGCAACACTAAATACCAATTTCTCACTTGGTATGCACTTTTTTATTTAATCATGTATTCTGTTTAAATACTAAAATTAAAATATCAAAAATACTGACTCATTCTTGTACAATAGTCAAGTTTTTTTCATGCAATTTTCACGCAATTTGTTTTCTGTTACTTTTTTTGATAGAAAATCGATTCATATTTTATTCATTCATAATTATTCACTGTTCATTGTTTTCCGTTCATCTTGATTTGCTTGCCATCGTTACAGTTGAGGTGATCAGTCTATGGCCATATTTAAATTGACGGATCTTAATTATTGAAGCTCAAAATGAAAATGAAAAATGGTTTTAGATGCTTCCGACAGGAAATATGTTAAATCATAATGATATTATTACTGCAAGTGGCATGGTGTAGTGGTTATAGGCACAGACTGTGGGCTTGGTGTGCCGGGTTCGAATTCTGGCTTGGCGACTGCCTCACTTTCACTAATACCTTAGAAAAAATACCATATATCCTCCCTCCAACTATGGATTAAATAGTAAGGTAGACTAGACTCTTAAGCCTTGGTTGTGCAACTAGTCTGAGAGAAGGAAAACTCTGAAATGACACCAGACTTTTTCTGCTTAACACAACATTTTTTTCCAGACTTCTCTTCACCACTGGACTCAAGCATTGCCAGTTCAGGGGAGGTGCGGTTGGGAGTTGCAGTATCCTAGCTTCACTATAGACTCCCTGCATTGACATCCTTACACGGATGCCCATTGTCTCCCAAGACTGGAAGTGGTTATAGGCACAGACTGAAAGCAAGCCAGGTGGCTATGGTGAAGTGGATAACAGCTTGGACTGATGAGTCGACATGTCACATTCAATTACATCGCACACTTCCACTAGAAATATTGACAACCTTCACGTGGTCCTTCCTTTGAGTAACTGTTTCTAAGAAGATCGGGGAAATCAATGCCAACAAAACAAAATCAAGCAGATAAATAAGTAATGCTGACTCATAAAATTAAATAATTTTTTAATTTTTTACTTTTGATCACCTCAAACAAGGCATATTGTCACTGAAACATAAGGTGCTACTGTGACAGGACCAGATTTATAGGGTGCAATTTATTTGTTCACATTACATTTAAATTTCTGCTTGTTGGTACGGTCGCGGAAACATGGAGCAGGGAGGGAATTCTAAAGGCAAGTGGTCTGAGGAAAGAAGCTTTTCTTTTTGTCAAATAATTTGATGAAAAAATAATGTAAATTTTACTTGATACCTAAATTTTTGACGATTTCAATCTTCTTATAATATTCTTTATCATTCAACTGACAATCAATCCATCTCATTAACCCTCATCCTCGAGTTGGTTTTGATCTTGATGAGTGGTGACTCATCAATAAAAAAGAAAGTGAAGAATTATTCTGACAATTTGGGTTATAAGGAGAAATCAGAAGAATTGGCTATCCCAACGCTTTTAGAACATAGGATGCAGAGTGATCTAATTTAACCCTTTAAAATGTTAAATGAACATAACAACTATGGAAACAGATTTAAAACGAAATATTTGAAAGAGAACAAGCAATAAACATCGACATTTCATTACCAATAGAGTAATTAATTACTGAAATAAGTTACCATATACATTATGTAACTAGTGTAAATAGATTAAATAGTTTAAAAAAATAATATTGATCCATTTTGTGAATAGGGTATAAAGAATGAATTGCATGGACAGTATTGGGAGATTTCAGATGAGATATTTAAAAGAATCTCAACTTACTAGCAGTTATAGCGATGTGATAGAGAATGAAAAAGTAGAACCAAATAATCTATCTTATATATATATATATATATACACTTCTTTTGTAATATAGTAGGAAAAATCCCAGCAGGGTGCTCGATTAATTGAGAATTAAAATTAAAATTAACAGCGTAATATTTATTTTTAATTTTTAATTTTTTGGGGTACAGAAAAATTAGTACAACATTAGTACCGTCGGTTTCAAGCTCAGAAGGACTTAGCCATCCGGCTCTCTTCAACTTCTGTTGTCATCTGACATTTTCATTGGATGAAGATTTAATGACATATTAATAGGATGTACATTTAATGATATTTTAATAGGATGTAGATTTAATGGCATCTTATTAGGATGTAGATTTAATGACATCTTAATAGGATGTAGACTTGATGATATTTTAATAGGATGTAGATTTAATGGCATCATATTAGGATGTAGATTTAATGACATCTTAATAGGATGTAGACTTGATGATATTTTAATAGGATGTAGATTTATGTTTACTTTTATCTGAACATCACAAGTTAATTTTTCTTTTAATCGTTTTGTTGTAATTCTTGCGAATTTCATGCAAATATATTGGGAATTATTTTTTCTAAGCATTAATTTTTAGTTCAAAATGTTTATCGGACATTAAAAAGAAAACAACGAATCAAATTTTCCAACAAAAATGGTTGGCGAGTTTGATTTCTTTGCTTTCTTGATAGGAAAGTTAAGATAGCATAAAGGAATTTAATAATCTTTGTCACTTTGATTTACACAACATTTTAGTCATTATATTCTCCTGTTATCATAAGGTAACATGCAAGATATAGAATCGATTCAATTCAGACATTTATTCTCATGCCGTTGTTCACTACATTTTAAGAGACCAATAATTTCATAGAATTCTCGTTGTGTTTCAGAAGATTTGATAAAACAAAATGATAAATTATCAAAATGAATATTCTAAAGATGTGCTTATTCAATCTGCGACTGTAGACGGATGAAAAACGCTATTTTATACAACCTAACCAAGTCACTCATCAAAATTAGAGCTTACACATGTTTTCCAAAAAGAAATCTGCTCAACAGAAAAAAAAATGGAATCCAAGTCAGCTTTGAAAAAGACTTTGTTATATGTAATATTATCACATTTTGAGCTCTATCTGAAATCCAATATGTGCGTGAGAGAAAACCTTTGAAGCCAACAGCGTTTTAGGATTCCAGTTACATGCACAAACGGAGATATTATTCTTTAAACTTTAGCTACCGTCGGTGATCACATAAAACCAACCTGGTGATACCAGATCAGGCTGCCCTGTGGCTCCCTGAGACGAAATTCACCTACATTGACGTTTTTTTTTTTGTTTTTTTTTTTTTGTTTGTAAAACTTAATTATGTTCTACAAAACCAAAAACAAAAACAACAGCCCCTCTCCCTTTCTCCCTCCCCTTTTTTATTTTTATTTTTCCTACCCTACTCCCGGTTCTGGATATGACCTTAAACTACATCCGATGGTGAGATCCGGCTTACGGACTTTGGGGAATGTGGAGCCTCCTCTTAATTACCATTGCTCCCAGGTCCACCCTGACCCGGAGTGGTAGTACCTGTTAGGGTCCCAACTATGGGTTAAATAGAAACAGATATTAAAAGGGGAAAGAAACAAAAAAGAGAAGAAAACAAGACCAGATTCGGCATTAAATAACCCAAAAAGGGTTGATATGCCGTAAAACAAAACTACCAAACCAAACTACCAAACCATAAAACCAACCGAACAAACATTTTCTTGTCTGACTGTAGAACTAGCGGTCTCTCAGAGGTGTTCAATCATCTTCAAGAAAGATCAGTAAATTTTCTCATCCACTTCACCCATAAAGATTTATTTTGTTCCATGCCAGAATATTATTTTTCACACCACACCTTATTTATTTTCTCTTGCTCTTCATAGATTTGTTTAATTAATTTACTTGCTAATACATAATAGATTTTATACAATCCTTTGTGTCATTGATGTTTCATCAGCATGTTGTTTTTATTGATTTTTCTCTGAAATCCAAAAATGAAGATGGTGAACGAATAACCACTTTTATATATATTAAAAAGAATTTTTCTTTCATCCGGAAAAAAATCATTGTTTATATCTGGTGAAAAAGTGTCACTTTGTTCGCCACGATCATATATAACAATACTTAAACGTGACATACTAAAACAACTGCTATTTCAAAGTTAAACATGACAGACTAACGAAAATGTGACTGTACGTTTAAACATGACAGACCGTCTTATAGTAATGCTTGGATGCCCCTAAAAATAACAAAGTAAAAACCATTTACTCATGTGAACTGATTAAGAAAACGTCTTTGCATATTGAATGCCGAGCAAAACAATTAGTGAACAGAGTGAAAAGTGCAGAAGATGCAAAAGAAATTACAACAGATCATGGAGTTCTATTGTAAACATGTGCAATGCTGCATGTTTAGTGGGGTGCATAGTTGTAATGCACGCAGACGATGGGCCGGTGATGGGAAATATATCTGGCTCAATATTTGACCACCCAAAATTTGATCTCTTCACTTGAAAAAGTTATTACCGCTTTGGTTCATGCTGAGAAATCAAACCACTTGAAATCGCATCAAAATTGATGTCCACTCCAGATACGAGACCCCTTGTGCAGTATGTTTTTATGTCCATAGATTAATATCTGATAAATCTAGAGTAGTCTCGTGGTGTGGTCAGACCAATATATATATATATATATATTCTATATATATATATATTCTATATATATATATTCTATATATATATATATATATATATATATATATATATTCTATATATATATATATATATTCTATATATATATATATATTCTATATATATATATTCTATATATATATATATTCTAGCAAGATGGTCAGAGGGAGTCAGTGGGGTTTAGAGATAGATAGGCCTTAAGCTGATGGACTGTTTCTGTTCGGTTGGAAGATATGTTTGCCTTGATTGGCAGGTCTGTCTTTCAGTAGGAGAAAACCAAGTATCATTTTAACTTCTCAAAATTGAAGATCGTTAATTATTTTAAACTTAAGTTGTGGTTTTGTTTGGAAGGAAATTCTTTTGTGACAGCAGTGACCGAGACCACATGATTGACACTACGGCGAATGTCGAAAGCAATCACCAAATTCAGATGAAGACAACAAATGTACGATGCCGGCCTGTGCTGTGAACGCACACAAACATAAGTTCACACTCTACTACAGCCCCCTTCATGGCACAGCCGAACAGCATGATTTGAAGTCGATTAAAAATGTTTGATTTTCAGAGATTTTTGAATGAAATCAAGTCAGTACATACAATAACATTCTGCCTCATATCCGAGGATAAGAAGATGTGTTGAAAGATAAATAAATAAAAATACGTATTTTTGTTGTTAAAACTGATAACTGTATTAAACGAAACAAAGAAGTAAGATGTCTCGTAAAAAAATGATCCACATATTTTAATTTATTTTAATTTATTTTAATTTATTTTAATTTTTAAAAATTTATTTCAATTTATTTTAATTTATTTTAATTTTTAAAAATTTATTTTAATTTTAAAAAATTTATTTTAATTTTTAAAAATTTATTTATCTTTCAACACATTTTCTTATCCTCAGCTATAGGTCAGAATGTTATTCTATGTATTTGCATATATTGTTACTATAATTTCCTATAAAAATCTCTGAAAATCAAACATTTACAATAGGCCTTCAGTGGCGCTTGTCAGCTGCACCATGAAGTGGCCTGTAATATAAAGCGTCATGCATCAGAAGAAATAAAAATCAATTGGAAAGATAGGACTTTTTCTCTGCCTTTTGAATTTAGTGGAGATAGAAGAAAGAAATAGACAAATAAAAGGAGCCTCCCCACCAAAAACAAAACATAATCTACCATTATAATACATGTTGTGTCACTCTTTTTAATATATACCAGATGACCCATGACCCGTTAGGTCAACATTGATACATTCTACATTAGTGTATACATGTAATGCCCTTAACCGATTGTGAAGGTAAATAGACAAATATTTTAAAAGTACACACAAAGAGTTAGAGAATATACTTTCAATTAAATGGAAATTTGCAAGCTTTCACGAATAAGAATCAAAGAAGTCAGTTAAGACAATAAAAAAAACACACTGTTTTTAATGCTGCTGCTGAATATAACTATATTTACATCAACAAATCAAAACCCTTGTTGCCATGGTGACTGACCAGACAGACCCATTATTAACATCATACATTTACTTACATCATCTTCTTACTCTCTTCTTACACTGCTACTACTATTTCTCCAGTTATTCCTTTCCTCCCACCACTTCACCCTCTCCCTGTTACCCCTTAAAACACATTTCATCCCATTCAATCTTCCTCCCACCATCTAATACATTGAATGTACAAGCAAACAAGCAAGATTATCAGAGTTTTAGCATTATATAGACTATAAAAAATATGCCCCCTCTCTGGTCGCATATTTTTGCTACTATATATTTATGGTGAATGGACATATATTACAATGCCCCACCCAAATAGAAGCTAATGTCTGAGAGGATGATATCAGACCGACAGGACAGATACTACACTTACTCCTCCCCCCTCCCCCAAAGAAGGAGGTAATGCCTGGAAGGATGGTATTATCATGACACAACAGATACTACACTACCCTCCACCACAAAAGAAGAAGGTAATGCCTGGGAGGATAGTGTCATGACAAAAGAACAGATACTACACTATCGTCCCAAAAAGGAGGAGGTAATGTCTGGGAGGATGATCTTATGATAACAGAACAGATACTACACTATCCCCTCCTCTTAAAAAACAGGAGGTGATGCTCGACAGGATGGTATAATAACAACAGAACAGATACTACACTATCGTACACCCTGAATTGAGCATTGAACTATAGTAATAGTATAGTTTCGACTTTAGACGGACATATACCAAATCCACGCATAATATAAGGGACATTTTCTCTCTGTGTGTCTGTCTGTCCATCAGTCAAAATTTTTTTAAATGTAAGATATACATTTCAATATCGCATCTCTTAACTTCTTTCAGGAATGGAAAATATTGCATTAATGCTAAATAATAAATAAATAAAACGGATGCCATGACCGGAAATCGAAATTGAACCTTGAGATTTTCAGTCTGATGTTCTATGAACTGAGCTATTTATTTATTTTCATGAATAGATCTTAAAAGATTACCTTAACAAAATGATTATAGCTTTGATGTGACGTGATAGATTTATGATTTACGTCATGTTTCAAAGCATAAATTGAAACATAAGCGATAATAAAAATAAATCAATGAATGTTTAAACATCATCAATAGCGTTGAAAATTCTTTGAACAATTTATTTTGCTTTAACTTTATATTGGTGTTACAAACTGTTTAATATATAATATATACTAGAATTTGGGGCCATATATATATATATATATATATATATATATATATATATATATATATATATATATATATATATATATATAATTATTAATGACAATATATGTATTAGCATATACTATCAGTGCCCTTTTACTTTGCAGTCTCCTTAAAAGATTCAGCTCGATAATTGTCAATTAGTGACAACAGAGCAAATATGAGTCAGGTTCATATTATAATCCAATAACCATGTTTTTTATTTTTTCACATTTCCAAAAAACATAACATTTCTGTGAGATATATTTTTTTACGGTCCGTTTCATTTGTCTTGTGCCAAACAACATTTTTATGTCAATATCGTTTCTGCAACATTATAAAATCATCAGAAAAATTCACAAAGAGTAAAAAGTTCTTGGATTAAAGTGTCTTAAAAACCTACACTATACAGTGGTTCATTTTTGGGTGAAACCAAATAAGGAACAAAGAAAAAAAAACCTCACACGTCGGGGTACCCACTAATACGCCATTTTGAATTTTTTTTTCGTTCAGAGCTAGTATATTCTAAAAGTTGTGTGGACATTTATAAATTTTAATTCAGTTACATTTCTTAAAATAGTTAATAAGTTCTATAATTTATTTATAAAAATTCTAATTCACTTGAGGGTAATTTTTTTTTACTTTCTAAAGTTACATCAATTAGCCTTCAGATGTCTATTTAGGTCATTTGGATACGAAGCTAACAACGGAGCTGGTCTCTTTTAAGTTCAACAGAAATGTTATGTTTTTTGGAAATGTGAAAAAATAAAAATAATAAAATAAGAGCATGGTTATTGGAATATAATATGAACCTGACTTTATATATATATATATATATATATATATATATATATATATATATATATATATATATATATATATATACTAGCCAAACTGTCTAGTCCCAGAGGGTCTATTGTCTATTAGTAATAGGTATATATGACTAGTGCCTAACACAAAGGGAGGTAATTCAGTGTATAACATGAGGAGGAGCTAATTTAAAGCATCTTATATAAAAAAAAGTGAGAATTTGTTTGGTAGCGCAATAAAGCAGCAATCGACGACCATTGAGATAAAACTAATTTTGATGAGCATGAAGTAAAGAGTTCATGGTTCAATTGGAAATACACTTTTTTATGATAGAAAAAGTTTGCCCATGTTTTCAGTGCTTAATTGATTTGTTTAAAAAATGAAATATTGCTCTGGCAGACTACGTGCATTTGTAAATAAATAAAAGCTTTAAATAATAGGAACGATTTAAAAAAAAATGAGTGGATGAAAGAAACAAAAAAATAAATAAAATGTACTAGCCTCTCCTTCTTAGACAGGGTGCAAAATAGAGTTTCTAACCTAATAGGTGCTGCAGTGTTTGCCCAGCTCCTGCTCCTGTTGCATTGTTGACATGTTGCAGTATTGCATCCCTGTGCTTGTTTTACAAGTACTTCCACGATATGTGCTCTGATGAATTTACTGCACTGGTACACCCCTCAACACAAATACCTCCGACCCTACACGATTTGCAGCAAAATTCAACCCCTTCACTGTAGAGGTTCGTATATGCCAGAGATTTCATACTCTAATAGTTTCTTATCTTGGACTAATTTCGAATTCCCTCCGAGCTTCTTGTTTCCCCGACCATACACAAATTTAAATGTAATGTGAATCAATATCTTGCTGCCAAACTCCCCACCCATGTTGGCTCTTCCCCTATTAATCTAGCCCATAATACAGTAGGCTCTTATGCATTGTTTAGGATGAACAAAAGTAAAAAAGAAAGCAAAAAAAAAAAAAAAAAAAAAAAAACAAGAAACTAAATAAACTACAGAGAAAATAAAGAAAACAAAAAAGCAAAAAAGCAAAAGTGATTTGCTGACGACGAAGAAAGCGAGCGGTTGAATTGATAAAAGCTCAAATAAGAAAAGCGTTTTTTTTAAGAAAATAATACGAAATGTGCAAGAAATCAATAAACACTTGATCTTTGACTTACAGTACAGGATGAGAAAATCGGGTGGGGGTTGGGGTCGGTGGGTGTAAGAGAAGGTGTGGCAAGGAAGGAAACAAGCTGCGCACCTGGTGAAGAATCCAAGATTCATTTTACCGGTGCTGCGATCTGATTGACGAAGCAGAGTCTGACTACTAAGTAGCAGACTTTCATGTTCTAAACCAGAATGATGATAATTAATGGTAAGATTCATGCAAAGAGCAGCGATAGAAGAGTAAAAACCAACACTTTTATGTTAGTTTGTGTGTGTGTGTGTGTGTGTGTGTGTATGTGTGTGTGCATATGATATACACCTTGTGTATTCTAAATTTTATCACAATCCATTACATGACTTTGATTCTAGAAAATGTCTAAAATTTAAAGCTTAAATTTAAGAGATCTTAAGAAGAAATTGGAATTCAGCAAAACTTGCTTAGTTGGTGTCTAATGACTATGAATAAAATTCAATGCAAATCTGAAATATTTGAATGTTCAAATAAGAGGTTGTGCCTATATTATGCCCCCCAAAACCCTTTAAAATACTTCAAAGAAACTGAAATTTTGGGAATATTTATTAATTGATGTTTAATACCAATTGTTAAAATTTCACAAAAATCTGAATCGTCACTAAGATTTCCCCCTTTTTTTACCCTCTTTGCATGAAACTAAATTAAACTAAATATAGCCCACATTACGACCCCTTACGCCTAGCAGATGTGTTCCAAAATTCATAATGATCGGTTCATTAATTTAGGAGTGAATCCTGTACATACAAATATATAAACATACGCACACAACTTTATATCTCTATATATAAAACTTAATATCTGTGTGTATGTGTATGTGCGTGTGTAATGTTTGTGTGTTACCTATAGAAAGGTTAGTAAATCTACATAAAATCTAAAAGTGTATTCTTATGTAAAATTAACGAGGAAGACAATGGAAGTGTTCCCGAATCTCTAGGTGAACCCATAAAGGGGGTTATGAGGGTATAGCTCCCTTAAAACTTCAAATATCATATGTATAAAATTCTCTGGGGAAGACAATGGAAGTGGTTCCGAATCTCTATGTTACTCTCTATGTGCCAAATATCTACGAATATCTACGTGCCCCCATCTCTAAGTGACAGAACCCCCTTAAAACTTAAAATATGTATATCCGATTTTTCTTATGAGTGTTATTTTAAAAGTCGACTTAACAAATGTCTGAATTTTTAAGTTGGGAAAATATTAGACTGAAAACATCGAGTGTGCGGTTTTGATTTTACTCAATGATTTAAAAAAAAAAAAATTATATGAAATCAAAGAATACATTTTTTCCTATTTTTAATATAATAAAATATAAGTAAAGAATTTTGGCATATTTAGTACGTAACACCGTCTGTCTGTCTGTCTGTCTGTCTGTCTGTCTGTCTGTCTGTCTGTCCCTTTCTCTATCCCACTCTCTAACCCGGGCAACGCCGGATAAGAGAGTGGGATAGCATCATATGCACCATGATATTAAGGAGAGTTTACTTTAACTGAACCTTGATGTTATCATCTAGATATCTTACCCACTGAGCTATTCAGATATACGTTAATACTCTTAAATTAATGCTTATAAATAGATTAATTTCATTGTGTGACATGTTAGAAAAGTGTCATTAACTGCTTTAAGGGGCAGCTTGAGATGCAGACCTACTTCCATTATTTTCATACACATTGTTAAACATTACACAATTTACTGATTGATTATGACTTAAAAAATTTTTTTCTAATAATCTTTTTCGTGTAAAAAAAAAAAAAAAAATTAATGTTCCATAAGTATTACTGGCACTTTCAATTCTTTGTCTAATCATCTTAAGGTGAGAAAAAAAATAACAAATTAACAAAAAGCTGGAGAAAAGATCGTAATTTAAGAAACAACAACCGAGAAAGCAATATGTGAAGTCATTAGACGTTAAAACAACAAACCGGCGCAGTTCCAGAAGAACGTTTACAATTTAAATTCCGGGACGCCTGAATTAGCGTCACAGGATAAATTGTTACGCAAGGAAAAACAAATATGGTGGACATAATGTATTATGAACTGTCAAATGCAAAAACAAACCCAGAGTATAAGGAACGTTTCCCTTTGACTGGAATGATGAAACGAAGAAAGGAACAAAAAAAAAAATGAAATATGTATTAAATGAATATTAGACAAATCTTTTTATTTTCAGTCGACTTTGAAAGAAAAACAAACAAAATTATTTTTGTAATATCAATAATAGACGGTGAATTAACACTTTAAACAGGCACGTCGTTTGTTTGATTAACGTCGCCGACTTTGAAAGGAAAAAACGTATTTTGCTGTTGTTATCGCTAGACCAGACTTGGTGGGAAATCATGTAGAGGTGGTGCCTTGATAAGGGCACTGGTCCCCATCACCTCAATGGGTTGGCGTCACGAACGGCATCTGGACTATAAACATTATTTGCCTCAAATAAGGAAATGACTTCCAAAGAAAATCAGATAGGTTAGTTTGGAAGTCAATTTCTAAAAGCCGTCCAACACATGCCAGCATGTAAAATGGACGTTAAACCGAACATGATGATGATGATGATGACTATGGTGTGTTATACACTGATGAAGCCTTTTTGTGAATGTTTGGTAAATTTTGTATACCATAAATGTGTATATTTACGAAATAGGTGGAAACAATTGTTTGTAAATAAAGTTGAATGAACTAGGATTATATTCAATTGAGAGCTGTAGTCGTATCATACATTATTGAGCTACTACATAAACCTTTGTGCAAACTTAAAGAAATATATATATATATATATATATATATATATATATATATATATATATATATAAGCTTTTTTTTATTTATTTATTTATTTTTTTAATGCAACTTTAATTCCTATATAATTTTATTTCTAACTACCATATCGCCGAATGGTTCTTGCGTGTAGTGTTTAGATAGCATTTTATTATTATTATTATTATTATTATTATTATTATTATTATTATTATTATTATTATTATTATTATTATTATTATTATTACTATTGTTATAAAGAATTTTATTTGATATGCAAATTACCATATCGCACGGTAGTCTTAAGGGTAGTATATTATTATTATTATTATTATTATTATTATTATTATTATTATTATTATTTATTTATTTATTTATTTATTTATTTATAAGTAACATTTTAAGCTGAATTATTTCGACACTTGATTGGGGAAATGGTAGTTTGATCTGTACCATTGGAGAGCCATGCATATAACTGTCCTGTTTTTAAATCTCCGAAACAGTTTCATGGTAAACAGCTGATGATCCCCGTGTTAATATTAGATGCTTACGTTAGGGTCTCCTGTTTTTGTTTCACTGTTAGATACTTAATCCCCCTTTTTATTTTATTTACATACTATTATATATTTTATTTTTTTATGAATTTTCCAACGAATGTTAAGTCTGCACTATTTTGGATTTAGTTAGTTTCTGTGGGAATTTAAACTGCATTTTTCTTTTTTTGTCTTTTTGTTTAAAATAACTCAAAGCTTCTTTAGACTATATATACTAGAAAAAAATGTGAACCGTTCGGTCATCCATTGAGCTCAGGCTGGATTGATTGAATCAGGAAACAGAGGAAAAAGTATGTTTGCAAAGTCAGTTAGATATAAAAAAATTAAAAAAACAAAATTCAAAATTAGCCTCTTTCTGGTTGCAATCTTTCTCTCACTCTCTTTTAACAGCAATAAAATGGAAATAGTTTGAAATTTAAAAAAAAGTTTTTTATGAGTTTTGATTCAGAAAAATGAAAGCCGAACAATTTTTCTTACAAGAATTTCTCGGTTATATTTCGACTGATAAAAACATTTGCATCTATTTACACATGCGTTGTCTTGGGGAACACATTATATTAATCGAAAAGACACACACTAGAACATAAGATTATTAAATACACAGACAATATCAGATTTATATTTTAGATTTGGTTGCGACAAAAGTATTGAAATCAATATTAAACTTTAAAATTACAGAACAAGAAGATCAATACTCCGAACAAAAAGATCAATACTGTGAACAAGAATTTTTTATACTGAACAAGATTCACTAATATAATCGCTTATATCGATAAGGAATGGCAATCCATAAAGAATCAATTGTGGTCATGAGAAAGGGATCATCGAAAATGTGAGCAAGTGGGAGTAGAGGAATAGAGGAAGTGGTGAGAGTAGAGGAATAGAGGGGGTAGTATTATTAGTAGGAGCAACATAAGAGGAGAGTGAGAGAATGAAGTAAATAAATAGATAACATAAATAAAGACGAAAAATATTGAAATCTCAAAATTAAAGTTTTTAAACAGAAATTTTAATGCAAGATAAAAAAGAATTCTTGTTCAAAATATCTTATTTAATACAAATTTAGTGCCATTTCTTCATTAGAAGAACAAGAATAGATATTCATAAAAGACGTGACAGACCAACAAAAATGATTTTTAAAACTTAAGCATGACAGATCAAAGCATGACAGTACAATAAAAATGCTATTTAAAACTCAGTTATTACTAACTTAATTATCACAGAACAACACATTTGCTTAAGTGTGACAGATCGTTAAAAATGTTATTTCAAGGCCCATTTTTTACGTCTGATTTGATGAATACGTTTAAAAAACGAAAATACTATTTCAGGCTTAAGTGTGACGGAACATCTTACAGCGATACACCTAGAATACGATGCAGCTATTCAATCTGTTCATTATACACTCCATAATAAAGAGCAATGTGTATTTATTTGTAAATATACATCTATCCCGTCACACAAAAGTTGCTTTTTCAACACGTGATAGTTCAGTTCTATCTCATTGAAATAAAAAAAAGCATTAGAAAACATTGGAAAGCAAATAGCAAGTCAGACAACCCCCGCTGTCTGAAATGAATCCAGATAGAAATCCTCCGCTCTAAATAAAAAGTCAACGGTTGGTGTTTTTTTCTTCTTTAGGTCATCAGAAATGATAATAATAATTTATATATGAAAAATTACATTTCTGACGTAATTCTATGATTTTATATTAATATTAGTGCGAACACTGGCAGAGCATGCATGTTTTCCCTGTCATTTTTAACGAAGGGTGTACACTCGTTTAATGATAAAAATGCTATTTTTGATTGAAACATGACGAACCCACTGACGGACAGAAGGACAAAGCCTCTTACAGAGATGCGAGGACACATCTAAGAAACGAAAAACAAACAACAAAAACGTAAACATTGAAAAAAAAAACAGCTTTAGACTTGAAGACTATTTCTTCATAGAATAAGACGTGCTTAAAATGCTAAAGGTGCAACACAATAGTAAAATGAGAGAAAAAGGCAATCAAAGAAAATGACCGCCCCCCCCAAAAAAAGCTGAACAATTTATGAAATGGGAAAATTCTATTGCAGTTATTGATAACAAGTTTTTTTTTTCCTGATCGTTTAGAAAGATTTGGAAATTGAAGAAGGAACAGAAGCAGAAATTAATGAAGAAACAATTAAGACAACCATAAGAAGAATGGCAAACTGGAAAGCGTAGGGCCACGATCGAATACATTCATACAGGTTTAAAAAATTCACGACCCTACATGAAAGGCTAGCGCAGAAACAGAGAAGATGTATCCACAAAACAGACGTACCAGAGTGGATCACTAAAGAAAGGACAACATTAATACAAAAATATGTCAAAAAGGGAACGATCCCGAGCAACTATAGACCAACGACCTGTTTACCAACAATGTGGAAAATCATAACGACACAACTGAGAGAATAAATCTACAACTCCCTGAATAATCGTTGACTGCTCCCCAAGGCACAAAAACGATGCAGGAAAGAGAAAAGAAGGAAGCGTGTCTGCTATACACAGATCAAAAGATCCTGAAGGGTAAAAGCAGAAAAACGAACATATCCATGGCATGGATTGACGACAAGAAAGCCTACGACAGAATCCCTGAAGCATGGATAATTGAATACTTAAAAATGTAAAAGATACCAGACAAAATTATTAATCTCATTAAGAATGCAATGGGAACATGGAGACTAGAACTGACAGCTGGAGGACAATGCTTGACTGAGACAAATATACAGAGAGGCATTTTCCAAAGAGACTCCCTATCACCACTACTATTTATCATAGCCATGATGGTACTCATCTACATACTCAGGAAATGTGATGCCGGATACAAGTTTACAGACACAGAACAAAGAATAAACCATCTAATGTACATGGACGGCCTGAAGCTATTTGCAAAAAGCAAAAAGGAACTAGAACAGCTGATAAATACCACCAGAATCGTCAGCCAGGATATTCAAGTGGAATTTGGAATGAAAAAGTTCTCATTGCTAGACATGAAAAAGGGGAAAACTGGAGACAATAGAGGCATGGAACTGCCTAACAGAGAGGAGATTAGGGAGCTAGGCGAACATCAGAGCTATAAATATTTGGATTGGAAGCAGACACTATCAAATCTACAGAAATGAAAGAGTAGATTGGAAAAGAATACAAGAGAAGAACAAGGACACTCTTAGAAACGAAATTATATAGCAGAAACTTAGTAAAATAACACCTGGGCAGTATCACTAATAAGATACTCTGGACCAGTCATAGACTGAACTAAAGAAGGAATCAGGCACCTTGACCCGAAGACTAGAAAATTAATTACTATGCACAATGCACTAAACCCAAAAGACGATACGTGCAAAGAAACGAAGAGGGAAGAGGACTGGTAGGTATAAAAGACTATGTGTAAGACACACAAAAAGAGCTGGAGAAATACATAACTCAGAACACAGAAAGGCTGATCACTGCAACAAAAGAAATCATCCCAGAAACAAATCGGGAAGCACCAAAACCAGAAACAAAAAGATAAAAAAAGAAAAGTAGGAAGATAAACAGTTACATGTACGTTTCATAAGAATGACCAGAGAAGAGATCAACCAAAATTTCTGGGCATGGCTAAAAAAAGGACACCTGAACAGAGAAATGGAACTACTGACAGCTGCACCAAACAATGCGATTAGGATTAACTACATTAAAGATAAAATAGATAAAACCCTGGACAACAGTAAATGCAGATTGTGTGGAAAAAGAGATAAAACAGTAGATCACATAATAAGTGAATGCAGCAATTTAGCCCAAAAAGAACACAAGAACAGACACGACTGCATGTGAAAAGCAGTACACTGGGAACCATGCAAACTACTGCATTTCGAACACGTGAACAAATAGTACAAGCATAAACCAGAGACAGTACCGGAAAACGAAAATCACAAAGTCCTCTGGTCATGGTCAGTGAGCAATCACTGATGGTGAATTATGCAAAAACTCCCAGTGAGTAAATAATAATAATAATAATAATAATAATAATAATAATAATAATAATAATAAAAATAAAATTGCTTATCTTACCACTTTACTGCAGTTACATATATCATGCAATCGTCAGTATTGTAGTAATAAATCCATACCCTCGAACACAAATTCAAACCGAGCTGTGGTCTGGTTCAGAGCTATTAGGCCCTGGTGACACTGGGGCGGTAAGAGTAGATATTAGTTTGAGAGTGAAAATGACTGTGATTTCCTGCATAATGACGCTGTTGAGAGAAACAGCTTACTTGAAAAAAATGTATAAAAAATTTTGAAACTTTTGCTACGATACTGATAACTGAAAGTACTCAATTCTTTTTACAGAAGAGTATTACCTTAATGATAAGTATATATATATATATATATATATATATATATATATATATATATATATATATATATATATATGAACAAGCCTACTCATTTCGCAATTTTTAAACAGCGAATACTTCCTAAAATTTATCAAAACAGCAGTACATCAGGCAGCTAAACCCAACAGGTAAAAGCTATCAACTCAACAGACAAAACTAATTGACCTACAAGAAAAAACAACGTAACAACAGAATCTCAATGTTTTTTACTTCAATCACAATACACACAACCTCTCGCAATTACTAATCAAAGATTTCCTACATTCCAAAACAGGCCCAGTCATCGCCTCCTTGTTTAATGCACCGCTAATCGCTGCCAGAAGGCAAACAGCTAATCTATCGACACTCCTCATATCACCCTGAACAAAACCACAATTTAACAACCACCAATGTAATCTACAATGCAATAAGCCCCGCTGTAAGATCTGCAAACATATAGTGACAGATACAACTATCACTCTACTCAACTCACATGCCAGACTCGGACCCTCAGGTCTTACATGCTACAGTGACAATCTCATCTACTGCATGTACTGCACATATTGCAGTGAGGGCGATTACGTAGGTGAGACAGTCGCTCCATTCCACGTGAGGTTTAACAACCACAAAAAGCGACTAGGGACAATAACATCTACTAACCAGTGGCACGACATTACAACTTAGCAAACCACACAGTAGAAAACATAGAGTCCATATTATTACACACAGGCTTCTATTGTACACAACACCATAGAAAGAACGAAATAAAATGGATCTACAAATGAAATATTCATACTAGGGGCTTAATATCAGATATCGGAGTTTTGAGCCCCACAAATTTTTCACCCACCATGAATATACATCCCTTTAAAGTATAAAGGTATACACATCATAAAATGAAATCTAACATTACAAAATAATTACACTTCCCCAACACACACACACACAACACGTACATCCAAAACTAAACAATATAGAGACAATTGTGCATAACAGGGAAAAATAAATAAATGAAAAATAAAATGAAATAAAAATTAAAAATACAGATACACAAGCAAAAAATATAAATTTCAATTTTAGATACAGATCCTCAAAAAATATTGCTGATCACATAATTACCCTCATCCACACCAGATCATCGGATTTAATTATAGAACATTTTCTTTCGCTATACTCTCCTTTCTTTTCCCTATCTTCTTTCTTTTCCTTCTTTGCTCATTCATACTGGATAAGAAATGGATAGCAAACGCCCACACATAAAAACGTCGTCGTTCACAGACAACATCCCCACCCGCACCGGACAGTCAGATTTAACTGACCTACGTTCGTTTCCTTCTTTTCTTATTTCTTTTCCTTCCTGGTAGAGTTGTACCGGAAATGAAACATACAACAAACGCCACACATATGACCGCGATAAGCGGTTCCTGTGGCCTGATTAGAAAATAATCATTTTAGTTCGCTGTTTGAAGAACTCTGTTGGCACTTCAATGAAGGCTTGATGAAGGGAATGGTTCCAGAAAATTTCGTACAGAATATCCTAGGTTAAAAGAAAAACAAGAAAAGAAATTGGGATTTACTTTGCTTCTAAAATCGTCCAATGAACTCAGCACAAAATTGTAAGTTACACGTTTATTTCTTGATTCATTATCAGTTTTTATTTATTAATTTTCACCGATTTGTGCGCTTATGATTTTCCGTCGACTGATTACACCCGTATATATATATATATATATATATATATATATATATATATATATATATATATATATATATATATATATATATATATATATATATGATTATTTCTATTTACAAAGACATGTACTAAATCTGCGACACTGGCATGTCGATGTTATCGATCAACAGCTATTACAAACTGAGATCTCATCAGGTAGAGTTAGAATCCGATCTTAATCCTAGATCATATTTGGAAAGAATGAAATGGAGAAAGAAAGAAAAAGAAAAGAAATTTAAATTTCAAAATTTAGGGAGTCAAATCTAGGGTTAAGATCGGATTCTAACTCTGCCTGATGAGATCTCAGTTTGTAATAGCTGTTGATCGATAACATCAACATGCCAGTGTCGCAGATTTTGTACATGTCTGTGAAATAAAAATAATCATATATAAAAGCTCTATTGGATATTAAGCACTTTTTATAAACCCGGTTAAAATTCTTTGGATTACTACCATTACTACTATATATATATATATATATATATATATATATATATATATATATATATATATATATATTAGAAGAGACGAAAATAGATATTGATTATATCTAAATATGATAAAATCATATGCAAAGAAATACTTATCTGTTAAATCTATTATTTAATAAAAGTAATCAATACATATTGAGAGAGAGAGAGAGAAAAGAAAGAGAGAGAGAGAGAGAGAGAAGAAAGAGAGAGAGGGGGAGGGAGAGAAGGGGGCTGAATACATATTTTTATCGTAGACAATTTTATGCCTAAAGAATATAATTGAACCATAACTTTACCGTTTGACAATTCATTTATTGAAAATAACATTTTTAATTTATTTTCAAAGCATTTATAAAGGTCAAACCTGTCGGATTGAATGGGCCAATCGTTTTTTCTTTATCTAATTTGGACTGTACTCATAAGGATATGTATGTGTGTATGTGTGTATAGGTGTATGTAGGTGTATGTATGCGCATGCGTGCATGCCTTTCCCCTTCTCCGTGTATTGACATAGGAAACCAACCCCGAAAAGTATCCCTCCTCCCACACTCACTTCTTCAAATTCACATAGATTTCTCCAGTTGAATAGAATAGCGACTGTGAGAAGGTCAAACAAACTTAAACATCGTCTTGTCGATTCGATGCAAGCTGAATAAACTGCATACATATACTAGCTCTACTAACAACCAACGTAGTATCAAGCACTTTCGAAATGGACATATACCGACATTACCCTGTAATATATATATATATATATATATATATATATATATATATATATATATATATATATATATACTAGCCGGCCATAATCTGCATGGTTGGTTCGGGAGTATAATGGTGTTTTCGAGGGAAGGGGGTTACATGTAACCAGTGAAAAAAAGACATGCAAAAACTCATTGAAAATAATTTACGTGACTGAAATATGAAATACAAAAATGTTATGTTCATGTATGAAATCATATAATTGAAGAGTCGATGTTTTTTTAAAAATTAAAATTAAAAGTTTGCCATGTTGAGGTCAAAATAAATGAATAATATAATCATCTTTACAAATTGTTTTAAGTACGATCTAAAAAGAGAATTATCTTTATTTTAAAGAAAAAAATATGCTAATATGTATATGTTGGAAAATAAATGTAATAGTGTATCTGATAGCGAAAATTGATTGCACAATTTTGAAAATAGCTTATGTCATTAACAAAGAACACATTTATGATGTAAACTGTTTTTTTTTTCTAGGTATATTTATAAATGTGCCCATAAAATCAATATTCCGGACAGGAGCAATTTTGTTTTTAAAGAAAGTACGTTATTATATTGGCTATGATACGATAGAGCAACAACAAATAAAAATTGGTTTATCAGAAGCAAAGTTTAATTCGTCATCTTAAATGCTATTTGGGTCTCAGTTTGAAAATCTGACTGGCGTAATCTTATAGAGTAGATACTACTCTCTATATATTCAAACTTATTATCAGACAAGAATCACCCTACTTAAGACATCAACATATTAAAAAAAATCAACACCCTCCCCAGTAACTAGTAAATATTATAATAAATCAGATCATACATTAGATAATATCAATTGCATATGGATAGACACGGAAATCCACTCTACATATGTACACAAACAAAAAGTAACAAAATGGATAATAAAACTGAACGCACATAAATCAGGTCTGAAATCCGATTTGGGTAATTTAAACACCTATAGATATTTAACTTAATAATCTTTTATACTTCAAACTAAAATCGACTGCTCCAAAACTACATTTAAAGTTAAAAAATTTTTTTTTTTTAAAAGTCTCTTTTTTAACTATAAACACATTTATTACATCAACCGGAAGTAAGAGACGCATATTATAAAAACGACCATAAAGACTGTAAAAAAGAGTAATTCTTTCCTCAAGTCTAACGTATAATTTAATGTCAAGCTTCCCGACACAAAAGGACATTATCAATGTCAAAATATGCGTTGGTTATAATTAAGAAAAGACGAACGAAACGAAAGGGAAAAGACTCTTAAATGTGCAGTTGTATAAATTCTTTTATTTATCAAGAAACAAATTCTTTGTTAAAGGAAAGAGGACTGTCCGAAATATTACAATTATGATAATAATACTTATATTAACATGCTTTTATGTTTTCAATAAGGCTTTTTATTTTAATTTTTTAATGTGATAAAATCCATCATTTTAAGCCACCCCCACACACACGCGCATATATATATATATATATATATATATATATATATATATATATATATATATATATATATTTTGTTGTACTCAAAACTTCAGTGTTTAAGCTTAATAGATATTAATATATAACTCCAGAACATTTATATAAAAAAAATTAAATAAAGATTCAAAAGATCATGTCTTTATTTTTCAACAAAAGGTTCATTTTAACAGCTGTTTCTTCAATTCTTAGACAATCAAGGTTTCTTTTGCTATCAACAAATCCTGAATCTTCTTTCAACAGAAAAAAAATCGAAACTTATTTTTTGAAAACATTCTGTTAGAATTTTTCCTTTGGCCAAATACAAGTGTACTTAACTCACGATTGCCGCCAGATATATTTTGGGACCGGAAGCCCCCCCCCCCCACTGTCCCCTGGTGGGCTGGCTTTCCAATCCCCACCTTCCGGACTTGTGCGACATGTGTCGCAACTTCCTGTCATGGAGGGGAGGTAAATACCAGGCAGTCGAATTAGATAAGCACTTAATGTATTGTTAACCTTTTTTTTTTGTATGTTTATTCTGAAGAATAAATACTTCATTTATATGTACATATTCTTATGTTCCTATTTATTTGCCTCCCCACGAGGGCAAAGTTAGACAGAAGGTCGGTTTTTAATGTGGGGAAAATCCAGCTCCCCAAAAAGGGGTATTCTGGATTGGAAAAAAAATAAAAATTGCCTCAGAATTTTTACTTCACTGACCGAAGACACAATAGACTTAGTGTCGCATCAGAACAGATACTACACTTTGTTCTTAGCCAAACGGCCAAGTATGTATTCTTATGTTATTTAAGATACAACAGTTTTAAAATTGCAAAAGAAAACTAAATTATTTTGGTAGGTTTGTTTAAGAAATCAGGAAAACCGAATTCTTTGTGCAACTGGTTAAAGGCAAAATTTACGCAAACACTAGCGTTGGCGATGTACTGCGAGTTGGATAACACATACTTTTGAAGGTTTTGCAGCCTTACAAGAAATATAGCTATTAGACGCCGAAGGAATGGAAATGCGGCTGCCAAAGATTTGTAGGTGATTACGATTGGGTGATGTAAGATGGTAGGAGTTTTAGATTTTTCCATCAGCTTCGGTAATGACTGGAAGCAACAGAGATAAAGCTGATCGGAACATGGCGGATAAAATGGCCTCAGTCTATAAATCCGGATGTAAGAGAGAAAAACAATATACTTTGCTTGAAGAGAATAGCAACTACATTCGGTTGAAATAACAAACAAGGAATCAAATGATCAGCATCACTATCAGGATAAGAAACACACAGCTTTGGTAAAGATACCCAAATGATTACCAGTAGTAGTAGTAGTAGTAGTAGTAGTATTTGTATGTAATCAAAAATATGTAATTAAAAATACTTATGTATTTTTAATTACATATTTTTGATTACATACAAATACTACTACTACTCTATCTATATTTATTTTTATTACTAACAGGAAGACACACCGTTGCCCGGGATTGGATAACGAACCCTATGCCATTTTCTTCTCAGCCCATACTACCATTTATTTATCTACCTCCCACAGCGGTAAGATGTGACACAAGGTCGGAAAGTGGGATTTAATAAGTCAGCACCCTAGAGGAAGAGCACTTTGAGCTTTAAAAATTTCCTGGGCAGCCGCGTCAGTATTCCCCGGTAGGAGCGCCTCAGGCGATTAGCAATAAACTAACCCCTTCTCAAAGGGTGGGAAGGCAAGGCCTGGGAGGGTGGACCTCCTAGAACTGCATAGGACAGACCCATAGACCGGTGTAAATCAAGTCCCGAAGGCCAAGACAATACCGGTCTATGGTGTGTAGTATCCATCGGAACAGATACTACACTTTGATCTTGGCCAAACAGTCTATACTACTATATTACCTTTTTATTCTTATTTTCACATTTTATTATTATATTTAAGTTTTAGGGTGGGGTCCAAGGATGAATTCAGCATTGATTGGGTGGGAGAGGGGTTGTAAGTAAAGTGTTTTTGCTTGAAATAAATGTTGGTAAATTTATAGTCTTCAACCCTTCGTGCGTATCCGCGTGCACTCTTGTCCCAAGCTCTCAACCCAGTTATTAACATTTCTTCTTACTTTTTAAATTTCTATAATTTTCAAGTTAATAAAATAAAGTGAAATTTCCATCTCATCAAATGCAGATGACACGATCATTTTTTTGTACTGTTTTTTGATCAAAATGAGATATACATATCCAAGTACCCTGAGTAATGTCGTTTCAGAATATATATATATATGTATATAGTTATGGAGGTCTATCTCCAATACCCTAAGAAGAGTTTGTGAACAAACAGACAGCGACTACAACTTTATAGATATAGATTTATCTAAACAGGTTTTCTCTGCTAAGTTACATGCATAGGCTTTGATGACGTGATTCTTTTAAGCTTTATTTCTATGGCAAAAAGGAGAGAGAAAAAATGTTTTTTTCGCTTTCATTTTTTTTTTCAATTTGATCATTTCAAAAAGAAAAGTCACGTTGACATAAGATGAAAACCTTTCGTCCCCTCCCCACTAAAAAAAAAACGACACAAAATAATGATAACAAGTTAAATCTGCAAAAAACATGGAAAGTCTTGTAGGAGCAAAGTTACTTTTTAAACAAGACTCAATTTTTATGTCTGCTTTGATGAATGAATGTGTCTTGAAAAGGAGGAATGATGTTTGCTGATAAGTCGAAAGTAAACAAATTATCTTATAGTTTATTTTGATGTTAGAATAATAGTTTGACTTATATATATATATATATATATATATATATATATATATATATATATATATATATATATATATATATATTAGTATTTCATGTATCCACATAAAATTTTATAAGGTGATTTAATTTTTTATGTATCAATTTTCAGTATTTACTCCAACAGTGCTCGATACGTAAGTAGAGCTAGGTAGTAAGCTATGAAAATATATTTATGGCAATTAAGCTACACAGAGGATCCCGCGTTTCATCCTCGGGGAGAATCTTCAGGCTAAAATGTATTTTAACCTGAAGATTCCCCCCCGAGGATGAAACGCGGGAGCCTCTGTGTAGCTTAATTGCCCTAAATATATTTTCATAGCTTACTATATATATATATATATATATATATATATATATATATATATTTAATAGCGGGCCATAATCTGCGTTGTCCGGGAGTATAATGGTGTTTTTGAGGGAAAAGAGTTACATGTAACCAGTGATAAAAAAGACATGAAAAAAGTCACCCCATAAAACAAATACTTGAATGCAATCAAAAAAATCTCCACAACCGGAAAATTATTATTCGAATATTTGATATTAATTAATATATTTTTATCCTTCAATTATTCTTGGATTATTAATTCATTTTTATTTTAATATTACCGTTTTCGAAATAGTGAATAAACTGTCACTCGATGAACACTATGCTACTGTTTTTTCCTTACAACAAAACTGTTGTTTTGTTAACACAAAAGAAAAAAAGTACTATCTATTTTCAATCTTTTTCTTCATTTTCAATATTTTTCTAGAATCATTACTATTAATGACTTTTTTTTTTTTATCGTTATTAGTTATTTTCCATTCAAGAAAAATATTTCATTTAATAACTATATATTATAATTTTCATAAAGATATTTGAAGTTAATTATTATTTCAAAATCAACTGATTTCCTTCTGACCAGAAGAATATTTTCTTTGAAAAATCCGGGATTTAAAGGAACTCAAATAGACTTTCTTCTGCTGTTCTTTTGTCGAATATAAAATGTATGAAAACAAATATGTAACTATATGTATATGTGAGTATCTTCATGTTCATTCAACCATAAAAAATGCTCTATTCCCAATATTGAGCATAAATTTATTGTATTAGGAACTTCTTTATGATACAATTGAAAACTATTTATAAAGATACTCTTTACAATATATATACATATATATATACATACAAATTATTTATTTAAAAAATATACGTTATATACTTAAGAGAGGTACGATGGTTTCATTGAGATAGGCTGACCTTTTATTTTATTAAAAAGGTCGTTAGAGCCCAATTCAAATCATCAGCGACTCACGAAAAAAACAAATCAAAGCATAGAATTCAAAGATCACCGTAACGTCTTCCGGTGAGTTCACTCAAGCGTCCCTTTTGGAGAAAGTACCAAGTTAATAGGGACGGGATGTATGTTTATATGGGTCTTAATCGTAACTAAGTATTATTTAGAATAAATGAATTGTTGATAATGGATGTTGTATGTTTCTCTGCTCTAATGATGCATTCATATTTAGGGGTGATAGCATGTGTTGTAGTTTAGTTGTTAGTGAGGTGGTTAGATTTTGGGTGAGGTTGTATTTCTGTTATTAAAGATTTGAAGTGTTATAGTTATATTACTTTTTATAATTTTGGGGTGGTGCTTTTATTTGAGTGTAAAACTATTGTTATAATTATAGTTTATTAGTTATGTGGGGCTTGGTGTTAATGGAAGGTGTATCTTTATCAGTAAAAAAATGTTTCCCAAGGTATATCAAAATAAGTGCATGGGTCAATATAAGCTTGCTATCATTATGTGTGGTGTCTGTATTGGTTCGTGTATTTAATTAACTCTGTTAGCAAAACATTATTAGATATATTGGAGAGTCTCTATGAATTAGTAAGGTTTAGATCTTGGTCATATATGTATTTTTTCCTTTTATTTAAGAATATATTTCTAGGTATTTAACTAGTAAGACTTAACATATTTAAATGTTTAAAAACATTTTTTGAATATGATGAGGTGTTTAAATTTTATGTTATTTGTGATAGGTAGAGATTACGAGGGTGCAAGTGTAGGTTGTATTTCGGTTAGTAGGGGAGATGTGGATGTTATAAGTATTATATAATATATCCGAGGGAGGGGGTGTTATATTGTATGAAGGAATTTATTTAATAGTAATTGGAAAGGTATTTGGGTGGGATGGAGGAAATAGGCTTTATATTTTACATATGATATGAAGTTATTTAGACTTATGTATGGAAGGGACTATCAATTAGTTACGTATTTTCCTTGTTAGTCCATTTGGCTAGTAGTCATTTATTTGTGGGGACATTATTTGAAGACCTCAGTTTTGACGTTCATACAGATTATGGAAGGGTTATTAATTGCCTGTAGGATCCTGAATTTTTCAGTTATCCATAGTGGGCACTTTCTGGAGGTAGGGCTATAAGGCTTTTGGTTATCGATAATCCTCCATTTAATTTCATAGGGGTACTTGACTTCTTGAGTGCCCATATAGTGGTTGCTAGTGAGGTGTTATGTTCTTCCCCATATATTTGAAAGTGTTAGTGTGAGCGTAGAGCCTCTCTTTGAAAGCTTCTTGAGTCATTCCGATGTAAATTTCTTCTTTCTTGGAGTTTACAACGGATATGACTTTGGTTTCGTACACTATGGATCTGATTGTGCAACCTCTTCTGCATGAGCACGGGGGGGTTGAGGGAATTGATTGGAGTTGTTGGTTTAGAGGCTAGAATGACAACAAGATTAACTCGTTTTGACTGTATTTCTATTAAAGAGTTTTTGAAATTTATTATATGGTGAAAGTGTTTATCTATTAATAAGAGAAATTGCTTACCTATGTTATATTTGACACTGAGAGAATAAGGAGGAGTGAACCAGATAATATTTATTTTTCTATTGTGTTTGTGTTGTCTGATAGGTTGGGTAGGTTTGCAAGAGATAATAATACATATTTTAAAATTATTATCTACATATGCACACGAATCATCAGTATGGAAGATAACTGTTCAGCTAGTTGCACGATTCGAACTTTGGGCATAAATCACTTTTAACTCAAATTCCAGCGCTCTAACCAAACGGCCAACTATCAAGAGCTATACGACAAGCCGAGAAATACATCCTATTTATATCATACAAAGCAGATATAATATAGTCAGGCATTTTAACAGTGTTCAAGAAATCACGAGAACAGGAGCTTTACACACACACATATATATATATATATACAGGGTGGGCAAAAATAAGGGTCCTATTTTTAAAAATTCATAACTTTTTTATTTATTGATTTTTTAAAATTTTTTTTTTAGAATAAGTAAAGGACCCCTTCCGAAGCAAGCATGAGCCGTATTAGCCCTAAGGAACGTACCCTCATTTAGAAAACATTATTTTTGCTTAAAAAACTCAAAACAGTGTAAAAAACAATACTTTAGTTTTTGTAAGTTTTAAGAAGTGTTTTTCGGCTAAAATTTGTTTTGTTTATTTCAAAAAATCTCGGAAGGGTCAGTCTACACACACATAAAGTTTGGTGAGTTTAACTTTTATTTTGTGGAAGTTATTCAAATTCAAGTTATTCAAATTTAAAGATAGGACCCTTATTTTGGCCCACCCTGTATATATATATATATATATATATATATATATATATATATATATATATACTAATGGTTCACAACTTACCAAGGCAAAAAGCCACTCGAGGATAAGAGTTAGTGAGATTTTCAGTTATATGATGGACCAGTACAATGAAATGGTTAAAGACTATTCTTAATTCACAGATTACTTGATAGATATTTGTTGACATTAGATATGAAAACGACCATGTTGTACTCTGTAGGGAAACATTCCCACGGTAATGTATTCCACAGCTGGGAAGTTCTTAAAAAGAAACTTTGTTTGTGAAATTTCCGTTTGATTTTAAGTACACAGAAAAAAAAAAGTTTTTTTTTTTGCAGCGTTGGAAGTAAGACGAGTTCTTGCTGAAAAGGTCTTACAACAGGGGGGGGGGGGGCAAGAATTTGAAGTTCAGTCGAGCACCTACCATTGAAATACCGATAGAGTAGGAAAATACTAACAACGTCTCTTTTGTGAGAAAGGGGATGCAGGGAGGAGAAGAGATTATCTCTCACTAGATTGCGATGAAGAACTCTGTAAAAATTCAGATATCGATTTATTGCCTTTCTCTTGGACAATTTTTTTTACTTCTCATGGAAACCACTTTTGCATCATTTTCCCAACATGAGAACTGCATATATGAACTTGGGGGAAAAAAAAGACTAAATTTATTTCACACTTTATGCATTCTATTGCTGCATTAACTGCGCAATTGGTGTTAACATTTTTTTAAACCTCATTTCAAGAATTCCATTATCAGTGAAACATTTTTTAAAGAAATATATTTCTGCTCACGACCGGAAGCAGGCATTAATGGAAGTTTAGAGTGCTTTTATTATCTAATATGCTATTTACGTATTTCCAAGCCTCAGCAATTGTTAAAGGGAACTTCTGTCTCTTTTCATAACACAATAAACAATATTAATTTCAATTGATAGCGTCTCATCTTTTTATTCTTTTTAAAAAATCAATTTCAAGATATCGAATTTTTTAATAAAAAATCCATAAAAAAACAAAACACATGGTTTGCTGTGTGCAGTTAATCACTTTAAATCTTAATCTGAAATTGTTTCTGTTTCTTTAAGAATGGATTAAGCAACAATGGTTCTTAATACTGCTGAAGAATTTTGGATAATCTTTTGCTGCTTTCAGAATTTCTTGGAAAGAAATTCCTTCTGTGTTTCATGGATTCTTTTATCTTTCATTCTTCTTCGAAGAATCGAATGCATTTTTTTTCTTCTATTTTGCCATGATTTTTACTACCTTCCAAGCGACATGTTTTTTTTTACGCAGTAAATAACTGCATGCTCTACTATTTGGAATCACGTATGATTATGATGTTTATTATATTCTTTATCATTTTGTTTATGGTCTATTCACACAAGAAAGGGTTACTTTGGCAACGGTTTGTTTATTTTAGTAAAGCTTTAGATCGGAATGCTTTTTAAAAAAAAAGTCAAATAAAAAAGTCAGTCTTTCTGTTTCTAGTCTGACTGGCAACATTATTCATCTTTTTCATCTCCTTTTATGCTTTGATTTATCATATTTGCTTTTCTTGTTTGTGCTGTACATGAATATAACATGCAGTGGAATAAAACCTTTTCCAATTTTGCATTTGATTCCTTCAAAGAACTGGAAGAAAGGATCCCATCAATCGTGCTCCATCAGAAACTTGGTATTGGTAGGATTATGGATACTGTACACACTCAACGTCTCAGGTAAGTTGGTTTTACTTCTTGCATCAATTCCATAATGCATCTGGATATCTTTTAGACACTAGAGAGTGTGCTCGGCCGAGCCGTACGTAACTCGAGTGTGTGAGAAGCGATATGGCTACATACCACCTGACTGATATCAACCCTTGGGATTGGAGCAGGCCCACACAGAAGAAAAAGAAGAAAGACCACCAAAGTGGTATTTACCCCAAGCAACTTATTTTTACTCAAAACCAGCTTTAATAAAAAAGAAAAGAAATAGTATTAAACATTAAGAAAAGGAAGTTATAGCAAGTTAAATCAAACATGTGAAACACAGAAAAAACAAGTCGACCAGAAAAAAATAGCTTATATAAACAAAACTAGAAAAGAGATAACTCAAAATTTAACCATTTTTTCTTTTAGAAAGAAAAAAGGTAACATTTTCTAATAAGGGATGTAAACAAGTGCAATGCTGCATGTTTAGTGGGGTGAAAAGTTGCAATGCATGCTAATGACGGGCCTGAAATAAGAACAATATTTAGCTAGGAGAAGAGAGACCATAGCAATGTCCTCTTCCATGCTGTCATTATGACCCACTTGAGATTTTCCAAAAATAATGTTCATACCAGATGGGGGCCCTCATGGTCAGTTATTATTTTATGTCCATAGATTAACAGTTGATAATCTCGAGTGACCTAGCATGTGGTCCAAGTGCTATCTATATATATATTCCAGCAGAGGGATGGAAGGGGTCAGCTGGGTTGGGCCCTATGCTGATGGACTATTTATGTTCAGTTGAAAGATATGTTTGTTTTGATTTGCAGGCCTGTTGTCTAGCTAGGAGTGATTGTCGTTTGGTAGAGAAACTAAATATAATTGTAGGTTCACAAAATAAAACATTGTTACTTGTTTTAAACTGGAGTTGTGGTTTTAATTGAAGGAGGGAGACTACTTCTGTTGCAGCACTGATCGAGACCACACAGTTGACACTAAAGCCACTGTTAAAATCAAGTTCTTAATCTGGACGCCCTGTGCCGTGAAAGCACACAGACACACACGTTCGCAGAGACAGGGTGACAAAGTTGCAATAGGTAATCAAAAGCAAAAACAAACACTATGTTATCATTTCTGAGAAAAACATGAGGAATTATCGACCAAAAATGTGGTTAATACCAAGAAAATAATTATTTATTTTTAACAAAATATTTAGTAACTTGCAAAGGTTAAAAAAAAGTAAATACACACATTTTTTATTGATATTTTTAATTTCTTGCTTTCTTTCGTTAACTCCTATTTAAGTCACTTTAATTAACATTGTTTTTGCCTGCTGATACTTAATATATAAAACCTGATAAAGACAACACGGGCCGAAAGGCGACCACACAAAATTAAACTCGGTTTACTAATACAGAATACGACAAATATTTTACTATAACATAACAAAAACGAAATTAAATAAAAAAAAACAATCTTTGGCAACGCCGGGGAGGGACATTTAGAGTATATATATATATATATATATATATATATATATATATATATATATATATATATATTCTTTCCAAATACGATCCAAGGTTAAGATCGGATTCTAACTCTCCCTGATGAGATCTCAGTTTATAATAGCTGTTGATCGATAACATCGACATGCCAGTGTCGCAGATTTTGTACATGTCTGTGTAAATAAAAATAATCATATATAAAAGCTCTATTTGATATTGAGCACCTTTTATAAACCCGGATTACTACCCTGTGGATGTTTTATTTGGATTATTATATATATATATATATATATATATATATATATATATATATATATATATATATATATATAAGTTTCTTTCATTTATCACTCTTACATTAGGTGGATGCATGGGCTAAGGAAAGAAAAAAAGTTTATTTTAACTATTTGATGATTTAATAAATATTGTACTTTTCTTATTTGTATTTTCATCACTCATATCTTTATATATATATATATATATATATATATATATATATATATATATATATTGTTTGTATTTAGGCAGTATTTTCTCATTTATGCAAACATTGTTAAAAATAACAAAATTCGTCCGTTTAATTATACCGTTTTTATTTTTTTTTATTTTGCTGATGGTCTTTTCTGCATTAAAATAATAAAAAAAACAAATGTTCTATAGGTTTCACGAACGTTTTCAATATTATGTCGAATAATCCTCAGGTGTCAAAAGCAAATGAACAAAAAAGCTGGTGAAAGAAGAGAATTTTTAAAAAGACGGCGTAGAAACGTGCAGAGAACGTTTTTCGCATTGCTCCAGGAAAGTCGTTGATGATTTAAATTCAGCGATGCTCGAATGGAATCACAGAACAAAATCGCATTACGTTAAGCATTTTAAAATGTTACCAATGGTTTCATATATGATGTTATTTATTTTAGGTTGTTGTGTTTTTGTGTAGATAGCTTCCAGTATTTTAAACTTTTTAATTCCGAAACCACATTCTTGTTTTGGCATCAAAAAACATTGCTGACGATTTCATCCTTAGCCCTCCAGCAGTTAAGGATGAAATCGTCAGCAATGTTCTTTTGTGGAAATATATATGAATATAAAAAAAGATGTGCCCGTGTATGTATAGGAATTTACTAGTAATTTAGTAATAAGTTTTCAAAAAACAAATAATTCAAAGATGATTAAAAAATTAAAAAAAAATTAACCTCTCTTCTCTGAATCAGCAAAAATCGACTAAACATGAAATGCCAGTTAAAAAATGTTAACAGATTTACATAAATAATTAACCTTTCTTCTCTGAATCAGCAAAAATCGACTAAATATGAAATGCAAGTCAAAAAAGGGTAAACGATTTACAGAAATATTTAACTTTTATTCTCTGAATCAGCAAAAATTGACTAAATATGAAATTCAAGTTAAAAATATAAAAAGATTTACAAAACAGTTAACCATTCTTCTCTAGATCAGCAAAAATCGACTAAATATGAAATGCAAGTAAAAAAATGTTAAACGATTTACAGAAATACTTAACTTTAATTCTCTGAATCAGCAAAAATCGGCTAAATAGGAAAAATGCAAGTTAAAAAATGTTAAAAGATTTACAAAAACATTAACCTTTCCTCTCTAGATCAGCAAAAATCGACCAAATATGAAATGCAAGTCCAAAAATGTTAAACGAGTTACAGAAATATTTAACTTTAATTCTCTGAAACAGCAAAAATCGGCTAAATAGGAAAAATGCAAGTTAAAAAATGTTAAAAGATTTACAAAAACATTAACCTTTCCTCTCTAGATCAGCAAAGATCGACTAAATGTGAGATGCAAGTCAAAAAATGTTAAAAGATTTACAGAAATATTTAACGTTTTTTGTAAATCATGAAAAATCATTTAAAGATGAAACACAAGTAAAAAAAAATGAAACTAAAATGGACAAAATCTAAACTGAAACCGAAATGAGATTCTTATGAAATAAATTGATAATACGAAACTGAATTTCGGAAACATAAGAAATTAGAAGAAAAGAAAAATGAAAAACAATATATAAGTAGTTTTTGTTTGTTTATTGTCTTTTGTTATAAGGAAGGTGAGTTTCTATTCTTCTTTTCTGACACAAGATTATAAAATTGCATTAACAACTACAAAATAAACAACAACATAGGACAACAGAAAATGAATTTTTATTGTAAAATATTCATGAAGAGTTATGTATAGCTAGTTAAGAGAATAAAATGAATAATAATTAACATAAAATAACATTGAGTATATATATATATATATATATATATATATACATACAGACAGACATACATACATAGATACATATATATATATATATATATATATATATATATATATACATACAGACATACATACATAGATACATATATATATATATACATATATATATATATAAATATATATATATATATATATATATATATATATATATATATATATATACATATAATGTGAAGCAATATTGTTCTGTGAAAAGAATTGAGTCCTTGTGATTATCAGTATCGTAAAATGTAAACAAATGAATAATTTCGTTCTAAAAATACATAATTTCTTCCACTTATTTTATTTACCTCTTGAGAAGGTTAGACACAAGGTCAAGTGTTCAGTTGAAAAGTTAGTGCACTAGGATTAGCGCACTCTGGCATACAAAAACTGCCTGAGCAGGGCTGTCGCCATTCCTCGGTAGGGGCGAATCAGGCGAGTAGCGATAAACTAACCCCTTCTCAAAGAGAAAGTAAGACCTGAGGGAGTGAACATCCTGGGACTAAACAGGACCATACCTCAGTACGACAACAACATAGTCAATGTCAGACTGATTGTTGAGGACGTATCCCCAACTGGTACGAACAGAAATAGGGTTAATCTTCACTTATAGTAGGTGATTTGTTAGCTTAGATGATAAATCATCGGACCCCCGTACTCACAGTTGGTAGTGACTGGCGTCCAGGTTTCAAATCTCGGTGCTGATGCATTTGCAACGTATAGCCACACTGATCAGTCGTAAACAGCGAAACAGCTATCTGTGGATGACTGTATTTGATATATATATTTTTTTTTTCAAGCAAACATTTTTCGATAAAACCTTTTTCCTTTTTGACAAAAATTCGTGATTTCTTGAAAATCTTAATTTCATAGCAGATTTCAATCAACGGTTGACCAAAAATATCTGTCTGAAATCGGTCAACTATTTTTAGAGTATTAAGAATCCTTAAAGTGCCAAAAATTCATTTCAAGAGAAAAAAAAAACATTTGAAATTCTTCATTTTTTTGTTTCTCTACTCAAAATGTCAAAACGGACTTCAGTGTTTCCTCTTATTTAGTCACTCACAAATAATACATCACGACATTCAAAGCCGGAATCGAATTTACAAATTTTGTTTGTTTTATTGCACTCAGACAAAATGAATGGCAGTGTGTCTGGATGTTTATTAATTGAGATAAACTTCAATGAAACCAATAAAACTTTTTAAAAATCATCATGATCATGATCATTATTGGTTTAACGTTCGTTTTGCATGCTGGTAGGTTGGAAGTCAATTTCTAGAAGCCTCGACGGCTTCTAGAATTGACTTCCAAACTAACCTATCTCTGGACAGGTTTTTATTTATCCCTCGTTCTCTCAAGTGCATTCTTATCACTTTCTCCCATATTTTTTGCCTTCCCTGTGAACTGAATCTGCTATCTCGACTGTTCTACATTTGCTAACCCAAGAACTCTCACCCATTCTTTGAACGTGGACATACCATCAAAGCCTCCTTTTCTGTACACATCTCCCTATACTGTCCAGATTAATCTTCTCTTGAGATTATCAGATCCAAGCCTGTCTTAAAGACTCACATTACACATCTATCATATCATTTTCATATGATTTTCCCCATGGAATGCATGTCCTGAACCTTCAGTGGTCAAGTTTCACTTCCATACATCATCAAACTGCGTAGACATGCCTGATAAACTCTTCCCTTGGTCGACAGTGGTTAGTAAAGGCAGAAGTTCCTTGAACTTACTCCATCCACTCCTAATTCTTGCAATTGCAATCATATTAGCACCTGATCCTCCCTGCATTTTAATGGTATGAATTTCTGAACAACCTCAACAGTTTTGGCATCCAAATATACCTTCTCCACATCTGAGTTCTCATCCATCTCTATTGTTTTACACTTACTTTTTGCATATAAACTGATTATCATCTCTCAACCTACTTGTAATTCCACTGCATTTCTTGTATACCCAATGCTTGAAAGTACCACAAATAACTGAGTTGCACAAACTGAACAGGGGACACGACAACCACTCATCATCACTCTGAGCTTGGAAACATTTACTCTCAGATCTTTAATTCATACTAAATTTTATCTTAACAAATAGACTTTCCATTGTTTATATATAATCAAAAGATCAACAATAAAAGAAGAAAGAACATCAACTACCCGAATGACGAATATGAAATATTTCCAAACAGAAAAAATTATGTTTCTAGATTCAAAATCCATAACTTTTTGCTGAATGGCAAGAATTTGTTACCAAGATCAGTCATGGCCTGATATACGGATTGATCTCTGACTGGTTAATTTAACCATATGACATAGAGAGGACTTAAAAGAGGATTTCAGTTGCTGAGTAGACTTTAGAAAATAAGCATGTAATATTCGATCCTGCTAGATAGGAGCGCTTAGACCCTAATGCTCATTTTGGAGGTAGCCGGAAGTAACTTTTAGATAGGGAGAAATAGATATTCATAGTTGTTGAATGAAATATATTTGAAGTAAAAACGTTGTCGTCATCTTACATTATGGATGTACCAGCCTCCAAGAGAACACATCATAAATCATGTCTAACGAGAAAAAGAGATAAATAAAACTGAAGCCCACATCGAAGGCTATATATATATATATATATATATATATATATATATATATATATATATATATATATATATATATATATATATATATATTAATAAATGTTACGTACATATAAAAGAAATCCATGTACGTAAAAAATAATTAATAAATATATATATAAAATTAAAAAAAAATTACACATCCTATTAAAACAGGGTGGCTTAATGCAATATTCCTTACCGCTTAGAAAGTGGAAAAATACTAAGAAAACAGCTATGTTTCTATCGCCAGTAAAAACAATAACAATAACTTTCTCTCTCTCTCTCTCTCTCTCTCTCTCTTTCTCTCTCTCTCTCTCTCTCTCTCTCTCTCTCTCTCTATATATATATATATATATATATATATATATATAAAGATAGATGAAAGACGAGGGATAAACATGTACGAATGACAAATTTATTTCAACTTCGATTGTTCAATGCAGGGTGTACTCGGTAAAAACATGTTTATTATTCTTATTAGGCTTTTCAAAGATTAAAATCTTATCATCAGAGGAACTACATAGATAGATAAGTTGGCAGTGGAAAAGCCAAAATTCAAAATTTGAAAAAATATAATGGAGAGTGAGAATGTGCGTGCAAAAATATATGGGGTATGTTCAGTTGGTAAATGTCCGTTGATAAGGTGTCCAGTGAAAAGAGGATTTCAGTTGCTATATATATATATATATATATATATATATATATATAAATGTATAACAGTTAGAATAAACGACGATTTTGAATACTAGTAAAATCCATAATAAAGAATAATTGATTTTTTTCAAAAATATTACTTTTCATTTAAATCAAAGGGAAGTAACTCTGCATTGACGGATACAGAGTTATGTCCACTATTTTAAGATAGCGTTCATATGAAAATAATTCCGATCTTTTTCTGGAAGGTATTAAATCGAATTACGTTTTTTTGTTAGAATGAACGGTGATTTTGAATACTTGTAAAATCCATACTAAAAGAATAATTGACTGGATCTTTCATTTGTGGAGGAGAGTCAAGTATTTCCAGATTTAAACCATTTTCCTTTTATTTATTAAACTGTTGTGGAAGACAATTTGTTGGCACACCTGATGTCAACAACACTGACGCCATTCGGATTGAATCAAAAAACGAAAGAAATTAATCCCAGATCTCTTCCTTTCTCCCCCTTGAAACTGACATGTTCAATTGTTATTAAGAGTCACTCGTTAGGATTTCAGGTGCTTTTTTTAAACTCACGGTGACAGTAATCAGAATGATTTGCAAGGGATAAAAATAAAATGGCTAATTATTCTTATAACGTCATTTCTATTCAAGTGAATTGACGTTCGTTTTTTTGTTGGTGTATTAAAACTTTTTGATTTGCAGATGTGTCCTCACAGCTCTGTGAGTGGCTCTGTCTGTAAGTTGCTCTGCCATGCTGAAGTTTGAAACCTAATTTTTATAGATATGTCACATGAAGTTTGAAATAGTATTTTCATTAGTCTGTCAGATTGAAGTTTGAAATAGAATTTTTATAGATATGACACATGAAGTTTGAAATAGTATTTTCATTAATCTGTCAGACTGAAGTTTGAAATAGAATTTTTATGAATATGACACATGAAGTTTGAAATAGTATTTTCATTAGTCTGTCAGATTGAAGTTTGAAATAGAATTTTTATAAATATGACACATGAAGTTTGAAATAGTATTTTCATTAGTCTGTCAGATTGAAGTTTGAAATATAATTTTTATAAATATGACACATGAAGTTTGAAATAGTATTTTCATTAGTCTGTCAGATTGAAGTTTAAAATAAAATTTAATCGATTTGTCACACTGAAGTTTGAAATAGCATTTTCATTACTCTGATAAACTGAAGTTTGAAATAGCATTTTCATTGATGTGTCACACTGAAGTTTGAAATAGAATTGTCATTGGTTTTTCAACCGAAGGTTTTAAATAGGATTTCCATCGGTTTGTCCCACTGAAGTTTGAAATATCATTTTTGTTGATCTGTCACGTTTAGAAATAGCATTTTTGTTGGTCTGTCATGCTTAAGTTTTTAAAGCATTTTTAGCTGTGTCTATCTATTGGTCATTGCATAAGTCTGTAACGGTTAAATTTAAAATAGAATTTTCATTGCTCAACAGGCACATCAGATTGAACGGACACATCTTTGTGCCTATGCATCTCTATAAAAGAATCTTTCTATTGGTCGGTCTCTCAAGTTTGAAATATATTTATCATCGCAGATTGGATGAATAATTCGTTTTATTTGTTGATTCATAGTTTATTCAATATGGAAGAAATTATGACAAAATCTTATGTTCTTTTTCTGTTCAATTGTTCTTGTTCATTCAGTTGGGATGGAATCAACGACTTTTTAAATATTTCGGATTATTTTATGTCAACCAAAAAAAAAAAAACAACCAAAAAAAAAACAACCAAAAAACAAAACAAAAAAAACAAAAGAGAAGTAAATATTTTCATTTCGCTTTTAACTTTTTCAAAAGTAATTTTGGGGCTGAAATATTTCAATTTGACTTTGCCTAAAAATAACATGATTGCTATTTAGGGATTATCAGTAAAAGTTATTGATTAAACAGAATTGAATCTGAAGGTCAAAGTTAAATATATTCGAGATGCTTTCACAGACTAGAAGATAAAAAAGAAGTCAATAAATGGTTATCTGCCAAATCCTTTCACTTGGTCGTTTCTTTCACCTTTGAACTTTCATAGGGATCATATTTTCTTTTAGTCAATTTAGAATCAAATATTCAATCTAAAAAAGAGTGTTTAACTTTTTAAATATATTTGTTTTTGAAATAGACAAGTTTAGGCGAAGTAAATGATAAGAACATATTATTCTTCTCCTCCTTCTCCGCTTCCTTCTCCTCCTCCTCTTTCACCTCCTCCTCCTCCTTCACTTCCTCCTTATCTTGCTTTGGTATTTAGGGTGCTGCGAGTGTCGTCATTCCAAGGTAGGCAACACCAGGCAACGTCTCACTCCTGCTCTTCATGCATTCCCATGCCAAGGTTTGCATGCAGTCAAATCACTTCTTACGAACTCCCTGGTGCTACCAGATCAGGCTGTCTGAAGATACCTGCTTCCTGACTTAAAATGCACCAAACATTGATGTTATTGTTTTTTTCCTCCCCCTTTGCCAAACTCAATCATGTTCTGCAAAGCTAAAAACAAAAACAACAATTTTCCTCTACAAAACAACCAAACCAAACCAAACACCATCAATAAATATATGAAGGTATAAAGAACTTGAAGCATAAAAACTTTTACCAAAATGACCAAATTTGACATTAAATAACCCGAAAAGAGTTGTTATGCCGTAAAACAAAACAAAAATCTAATGAACTGAAGCCAGGTCTTCTTCAGTCCATCATGCTTCCTAGTGTCTGGGACATCCAGGTGTGTTATGGAGTTGATACATTATGGAGTTGATGCATTATAAAGTTAATGCAAGAAGTGACATGTTGTACATGGCAAAACTATCTGAGATGCTGAGCAATGGTGTAGTCATACCTATTCTTAATATTTGTAGGAAATATAGCCCTCTGAATAAAGGGCACATAAGATAGGAACTAATTTGGTCGGGTTTATAGCTTGCAAAAACAGTGCCTGTTTTCATGATTCCAACACACAATTGAGTCCCGGCATGTGACTCGACGACCCACTTTAGTCAACTTAACCAAGTTTCATTTATTTAAGTTAATTAAAGGTGATTGTTTAGCCACATCATTACCGGAACTCTATTGTGTGTACATAACTAGTGAAACACCAATTACTAAGTCTGATTTGCAAATGTAGCCGAGCCGAGAAATGCGTGGTAGAAAAGATGTAGCTGAAGCTACCTTAGCCAACCTAATAGGTAGAAACAGAATGTAAGTAACAATGCAACATCGAGCTACTTTGGTCAACTATATAAATAGCCTCAACTGAAGTCCACAACAAAAGGCCCCAAAAAACAATATGGCATGAAGACAGACCATAAAACATTCCAGTACAAAGAATGCAATAAGCCAGTTATTAAACATAAGAACCCCAAAGTTCTATTAATGATGATTTTCTTTTCTTTACGGAAATCGCTCCAGACAAGGCATTAAGCCACTTGATGTAAGGAGCTAAAAAAAAAAAATACTACTTCAAAGTCAAAAACTAACCAACAATAAGTGTTAGATGGAGATTCCGACCCAGAAAACAGCAATTCTTCCCCCTTTGTCGGAAACATCGCTCATGGAATGTCAGGACTAAAGGACAAAATAAGATTAGCAAGAGTTACAAAGTAAACCCAAAGCCCATTTTCTCCTCCCAGGTCTTAAATCATAATGCAGGACATGCTCTCCTCCCATTCGGACCACATCAATTTTAATTTCCGAGATGGGATAGGCTTCATTTGATACTGCAACGAATCAGATGTAACCCCAACCATCCAATCGACCTGATCTTATCTTATATGTTAAGTTATCCCTTTTCCTAAAATAAAGACATGTAAACTTGAATTAAGCATGACAGACTAACAACAATGCTATTTCAAACTAAAGCGTAACAGAATGACCGACTGACCCCCAAAAAGGCATCTTATAGAGATATGTGGATGCATTTAAACGTTTTCCAATAAAAATAGAAAACTTTTTGACGTTGCCAAATAAAAAGTCACTAATGCCAATCAAGATTTGCACTTTCTAACCTCAACATTCAATTTTCTTTTTTATATACATATAACATTTAAAAAAAATATTTTTACATACATTTTTAAATAGATTTAAGAAATATTTTTTAATATAATTTTTCTATAAATATTTTATTTATTTTTGGATTGAATTATTAAAAACATTTAATATTTTTTAAATTCAACACGTAGATAAACATTTTGAATAATGATATAATATATATTTAACTAATTAATCTTGTCTATTTTAATTTATTATAAATTTTAACCGGTTAGAATTCACCATAGACATGACTGATCTCCCTTTGAGCATACGATTCACAACTGGCAAATTCCTGTTTTTCAAGAGTACGTTTCAACATTTACACTGTTTTGTTTCCAAATTGTGCCAACGTGCCAATGACAAATGAATTAATAAATATTCCCCAACTTTCAGTTTTTGGAGTATTTTAGAGGGTCTTTTATTTGCATAATATAGGCACAACCTCCCATTTGAAAATTCTAATATTTCAGATTTGCATTGAATTTGATCCATAGTCATTAGACACCAATTAAGCGATATTCCCTGAATTTCAATTTCTTCTTAAGACCCTATAAGTTTAAGCATTACATTTTAGACATTTTCTACAAGCAAAATCATGTAATGAATTTCGATCAAAATTGAAATAATTATTCTTATTCGAATTTTGATCAAAAATCTATTTACATGATCTTGATTCTAAAAAAATGTCTACAATTAAAAGCTTAAGTAGTCTTAAGAAGAAATTGCGATTCATGAAATCTTGCTTAATTGGTGTCGAATGACTATAGATCAAATTTAATGCAAATCTGAAATATTTGAATTTTTAAATGAGAGCTTGTGCCCATATTATGCCCTCTAAAAAATATTAAAAGAAACTGAAATATTTGAAATAGTTATTAATTGATGCCTAATACCTATTATAAAAATTCCACAAAAATGGGAGGTACCCAAATTTTCGCAATGGACTTCAATCCCCTCTTTGGCTCCTTTGTATGAAACTAAATTTAACTAAATTTAACTAAATATAACCCACATTACCCACCTTTACGTCTAGCAACTGTGTTCCGAAATTCATAATGATTAGTTATTAGTTTAGGAGTGAATCCTATACATAGAAATATATAAACATATATAGATACCTAACTTTATATAAATAGAGACATATAAAACAACAATATGTTAGTCCATGTCCCATGTCCCATGTCCTTAACCCAAATATATCAGATTCCATTAAGCTAAAGCGATTGACAAACAAAAGCTAAATTTGGATTTGGATGGTATTTTGGGGGAAACACAAGCTCTTAACAATGGAGTCTAATTTACAAGGATTTATATAAGGTGATTAAATATTACTTAATAAGTTTTTATCACTTTCTATTGGCAGCTTTTCAAATTTTCCATGAGCGCTCAAAATTAGAATCATTAAATAATGTGTCTATATATATATATATACATATATATACATATATATATATATATATATATATATATATATATATATATATATATATATATATATATATTATGCATATATGCATTACTCACAGATTCTTATTTTGAGCTTAGAGTAAATTTGAAAAGCTGCCAATAGAAAGTGATAAAAACTTATAAACTAATTATATATATATATGTTTGGATAGTATTATTATTATTATTGTTATGATTAATGTTATTTGATATGCAAATTACCATATCACACGGTAGTCTTAAGGGTAATCTATTATTATGATTATGATTATTATTATTATTATTATATTATTATTTATTTGTGTATATATTAGTGAAATTATTTCTACACTTGATTATTGGGGAAATGGTAGTTTGATCAGTATCATCAGAGAGCCATGAATATTATAACTGTCCTGTTTTTAAATCTCCGAAACAGTTACATGGTAAACAGCTGATGATCCCCGTTTTAATATTTCATGGTTAAGTTAAGGTCCCCTTTTTTTGTTTCACTGTTAGATACCTTGAATCCCCTTTTTTATTTTTTTTATTTTTTATTTATGAATTTTCCAACGAATGTTAAGTCTGCGATATCTTGGATTTAGTTAGTTTCTCTGGGAATTTAAACTGCATTTTCCTTTTCCCTTTTGTTTAAAATGACTCAAAGCTTCTTTAGACTATATATATATATATAAAGTCTTCAGAAACTACCAATTACTATGAAAAAAACTTTGCTCGTGGAAGTTCCATTTAGTTTTAGCTTCACAGAGAGAGAAAGGAAAATTGTTTACAGTGGTTGTAGCTAGACGAGTTTTTGCTGTGAAGGTTTTACAGGAGAGAGCCACAAATTGGAGCTCAGCTGAGCACCTATCATCAAAATAGCGATAGAGTAGAGAAAGATTAGTAACTTCTTTTCTGTGAGAAAGAGGCGACAGGGAAGAGAAGAGGACATCTTCTACCAAATTCTAAAGTCGCTTTTGCACTCTGTCAAGGCAGGAAATGGTGCTCCGAGCGGTTCTTCCCTTGATGTGACAACAGTATTCCATCGTATTTTACTCTTATACAGATAGAGGAGTGCGTCAGGTATGAGATATCTTCTGGAGCGATAGAATGATTCAACTATTTTTCCAGCAACCTTAGCAATGTATTAGATGTAAGTCTTCCATTTCAGGTCTGGAGTAAAGGTCAGTTCTACAAGCTTATCAAGGAGAGAGCCATTTATTTCAAGTTAAAATTAATTTCAGGAATCTTCTTACTTTGCCATTGTTTTTTGTTGATAGTAAATTGGAATGTCATTGTAATGATTTAGCAATCTAATCTTTTTCATAAAGTGAGAAAAATTTCGTCAGGGTTATTTTTGGAGCATTGCAATTTTTTCATGGATATTTTTTCTCATTAAAGAAAGCTCTGTCAATCTGAGATAGAATTATGATACAAATCAGTCCGACAGTTGCTTTGTTGCTGTCGGGCTGAAGTATGGTTCTGTTCAGTCCAAAGGAGGTCCACCCTCCCAGGCTTTACCTTCTCTCTGAAAAGGCGTTAGTTTATTGCTAATTTCCTGAGGTGCCCCTACCGGGGAATGCTGACGAGATTTCTCAGACATATACTACTATTACAGAGTAAGCATTGAAATTTATTTCCAACAATATTTATATATCATGTTGCGTTGTTGCAGACAATTTGTTTGCGTTGGTAATACCCTTATATAAACGATTAATTTAGCTAACGGGCCTGGGAGTAAACAAAGATAATCACAAAGAAAAAAATAAGAACCTCACAGGATCGAGTCTGTATCTCTAAAAGGTAACCACCTGTCGCATGTGTTACCACTTGGTTATCAAGCTCAATGGTTAATGAATTGCATACCTGGAGGGATTAGTTATCTGTACCTGTTCAGCCTTTGTTGGACGTTGGGCTCGTTAACCAAGTAGTTATGGTGCCACCCGTGATAAGTGGTCCCTTTTTCAGAGACATAGGCTTGAATTTTGATTTTTGATTTTCTTTATTCATCCCCAGCCCTGTGGGCTAAATTAACGGTTTATTTAACGCACACACTGTCAACAAAAGGCACCATTATACATAATATATATTGTTATTGTATGTTTTTCTTCTATTGATTAGTTAAACAAAAACGCTTAATTAGTGCTGACATGCCTTCAAATTTAATAATTTTGAAATTTTTTCTCATTTCTTAGTAAACCAACCATTTAATCAAAAATTAAGAAACAAAATCCCTGTGATCAAAATTTAAATCAAAATGGTCGTATATTTGAACAACCAGTGTAATTGTAAATTTGTGTCTGATACATGCCTGTGATTTTATTTCATCTTAGATAGCCTATGTTGAACACAGATATATAGAAGCAGTGGTGTGCAGACGGTGATGCCCTGGCGATGCCCTTGATTGTATGCCCCAAAGACTCAAGTATAAGTCCTAGTACTGAGAAATATAATGAGAAAGGGAGATAGTTAGAATATGATTGGATGCCCCTACTCAAATTTGGATGCCCGGGGCCACTGCCCCGTTGCATCCACCTGCACACTAGTCAATATGCTCTGTCGTATTAAGATGGGATTTGAATATGCAAAAACGGAACTTTCACGCACATACACATACACATACACATACACATGCACATATATATATATATATATATATATATATATATATATATATATATGTAGGGAAGAGTTTGAATTACCTACTAGACACCATCCTCGAGTGTCTTCAATCTTTCTGTACAAGGGTTTGTCAGGATAATCTGACATGAGAATACTTCTTCCCCCTACAAGTAAACCTGGACGAAATATTCAAACTAACATAGTATTCGAAGCACAAATAAGATCCACTCGACACGGATATACACTGGCTTGTGTGAGGAATCATGCACCTTCTTCTAGTAATGTTACCTCTAGTAACAGCACTTAACTGGATACTCCACCAGACTATGTGACATATTGTTCTGGTATCCGGTAAGACCAAGAGACCACAAGAAAGACATACTGTAACATAATAAACTGGTCAATTGGGGAGAGGAAAACTAATGTTCTTCACTTCTTTACTAACTCGACGTTTTACAGGTAAAAGAGAACTTCAATGGAATATTCGAATATCTATGTATCTCATGTAGAGATCAAATGTTAGCCCCAGAAAGCGGCCCTTTAATTTCTGAGAACTTCGACTGAAGTAAAATGAAATAAAAGGGAAATATATATATTTTTTATAGATAAAATAGTTATCCACGGACACATGTTTCACAGTTACTGTGGCTCATCAGCGTGGCTGACTATGGCAGGATTATATATATATATTAGGAAATATATGCTTTCATCCGGTCACAAATTTTTGCTAGCTTGGGAGGATGATACCATGCTGAGCGAACATATTCTACACCGACCCCTAAAGGACGAGATAATGACTGAGAGGAAGGTATCATGACAAACGTCTCTCGCCCCCCCCCCCAAAGGGGGAGTTAATGCCTGGGAGGATAATATCATGAGAACAGAACAGATAGTACACTACCCCCCCCAAAAAACAACAAAAAAACAACAAAAAACAAAAAAAACAACAGAGAATATAATCATGGAAGGATGATATCATGAACAATGAAGATATACTATACTGGTCCCCAAAAGAGGAGGTAATACTTGTGAGGATCGCCCCTCTAAAAGGAGTAGGTAATGCCTGTGTATATGGTATCATGGAAACAGAACAGATACTACACTAACCCTCAACAACCTCTCCCCCCCCCCAAAAAAAAAAGGAGAAGATAGTCCCTGGGAAGATGGTCTCATGACACCAGAACAGATACTACATTACCCCTCTTCCAAAAGAGGGTGTAATACCTTGGAGGATTACCCCACCCCGTTAAAAAGGAGGAGGTAATTCCTGGGCTGACGGTCTTAACCGATACTACACTCCAGACCCTCATTAAAAGATAATACGATCATTAATTAAATTATTTTCTTTTCATTCATTTAAAAAATGCCTAGTCATAAAAAAATATTATTTTTCTGGTTACTTGGCCTTTTGGCTAAGATCAAAGTGTAGTATATGTTCAGAGCGACCACAGACGTTTTACTATTGACGAAAATATTGCGTATATAAAAGAAAATTATAATGAAAAATTACAACTGCATATTACAGAATATTAATTCATTAGAAGTTGTTTATAAAATAAATATGCAAATTAAGAAGACCTAAATGTGTTTGAAGGTATTTCCAGTTTCCTATATATATGGTATTTCAAAAGTTTATTTTGTATCAGAATTAAATAAACTCAGCCTGTTTTTGATTTTAATATAGTTAGGATAGACGAAGAAAACTTTAACTTTTATTCATTTATATATATATATATGTGTACAATTTTTGTTTTTTCCTTGGTTTCCAAATATTTTCCCCAAATTTCCTTTAATCCTAAAAAAAACGGTTTTCAAATTTTGTTTTACTTTCATTTTGATTAGAATTAACTTTCACTTATTAAATAATTTATTTTAACGTTTAAATTCGATCAATATCATTTTTGCTGATGGACATTCGATTTACATTAAACAGAAAAACAACACTTTTATCATTTTTTGCTGATGGACATTCGATTTACATTAAACAGAAAAAACAACACTTTTATCATTTTTTTTAATCCTTGGAAAATAAAGTTTTAATTTTAAAAAATGTGCAAATTCTTTTTTGTTGTAATTTTTTTAATATATTTTATCAAACTTATTTTATGGATACGATTTCGTTTCTGTTGAAGAAACATTTCATATTTTCCCATAATTTTAAGTCAGTTCAAAGTATCAACAGATTTTATAGAATCAAAAAGAGACCAAGTTCACTGTTTTTAAGAATTTTAATTTTAACATTTAGTCTGACATCATTAAGAATTTCATTTTTTAAAAAGTTTCTCACCTTTCTTATTTGTTGTGTCAAATTGCATCATTTTAAAAGGATTTAAAAATCATAAATTCTAAACATTTTAAGGCTCCCTTTTGTCTCGACAATGTAAAGGTGCTGGCACAAAGAGTCTATAGTGAAGTAAGGGTTACACAATCCCCAACAGAACTTCTCCTGAACCGGTGTTTCTTAAGGCAACTGGCAAAGAGAAGTCCAGGACGAATGAAATGGGATAAGCAGAAAATGACTGCTGTTATTTTGGAGTTTTCCTTCTCCTAGACGAGTTGCATGATTAAGGCTTGAAAGTCTAGTCTACCCTACTATTCAAACTATAGCTGAAAAGAGGATAATATGTGCAATCGTATGATTGCATATATTATCCTCTTTCCTAAGGGTATTAGTGAAAGTGATGCAGCAGTCTCGACATAATTTTAAAACTTAAAACTTATTAATGGATAGAGAATTTGATAATACTTAATCTCAGCTGAAATTTTGTTTAATACCCTTTGATCTGATTGGAAATGAAGTTTTTTTAGAACCAGTAAATAATTAGAAATATTTAAATTTCATCAACTCATCGTTTGATCCTAAAGCTTCTTGAAAATGCATTAAAATAAAAACTCTGAAATTAGGCAACACACTTTTAAGCATCAAAATGAGTTGGACGATTTTATTAGTTTTATACAACATGTAAAATTGTGCAGCCTATTTTGATGCTTAAAAGTCATGCATAAAAACTTCCAATGTAAAATTACGAAAGCTGCAAGCTTGAATAGAGAGAATGATTGACAGATTAGGGGTCAATAGATTGACCGTAGCAAGTAAATGGAAGTTGGCAAAATCACTGATTTGCAGAAAGGGAATTATTCCTTTTTTGGGCCAGACACCTGAGCGAAGCAGACACGAAAATATCGCCCCCACCCACCAAAAAAGAAAACAGTGGGGGTGGGTGAACGATGTTAATTAAATAATGTACAATCCAAGCGGTCTGTCTATATATCTCTCTTTCTTATGCAGTATAACGTGTATATATATATATATATATATATATATATATATATATATATATATATATATATATATATATTTTATATGAACATAAAAGTAATCCATGGACACATGTTTCTGTCGTCATTGGACAATTATCGAACCTTCGATATTGATGTCTATAGTCTGGCGTTTTACCTCAAAACCATGACACCTTGCCTGGAAATATGTACGATTTTTATCCCCTAAATATCTTAATGTATTTTTATGTAATTGTTTTTATTGGTGATGGTAGCGTTTGTTACAGTTTACTACTATCTTGATTGTTCACTTTCTAAGTGATACAGATTCATGCAGAAGACTGCATTATTAGTCACCCTTACATTTATAGGATGTATGTTTCGTTAATATATATATATATATATATATATATATATATATATTATAATTTTATACGTACATAAAAGTAATCCATAGACACGTGTTTCTGTCTCACAGCCGTCATCAGCATAGCTAACTTGGACAAGGATCAAACCTTCGATATTGATGTCTATAGTCTGGCGTTTTATAGTCTATAAATGTTCTATAGTCTGGCGATTCTTGTCCAAGTTAGCCATGCTGATGACAGCTGTAAGCCACTCACCACACTTTTAATGGCCTTGTGCATAATTTATAAAATTTTACTTGTTTCATTTTCGTGAATAAATAATTCAAAGTTTAGCATGTTCTCTCCTCTGTCAGATGAATAGAAACCCTTCTTGACTTGAGCAATTTAAATTTTTGTTACATCCAGAGTGCCCCTTTTTGGGGAGCAGGATTTTTAACATTAAAAACCGACCTTGTGTCTAACGTTGGTCTCGTGGGGACCAAAACCCCATGTAATAATATCACTTGAAATCATTTTATTTCTATTTTATACATCTTTAAGATGTAAATTATTACAGAGTTAATTGATATGCGAACTCACTTTGAAATACTAATTCTCATTGGATTACTGTAGTTAAGCAATGTTGAACCGGGTTAGTACTTAGGTGGGTTGCCATTTGGGAATATTAGGTGCAGTAAACAAACACTCCACCCAGTGGCATGAAAGGAGATCAACCTTAAAACCGGTAACAGACTAGTTTCGTCACATTACAGAAATCAAAGAATAAGCAGCATCCAGGCTTGAAAAATAACTTTATGATATTTCGTTGGCCTACCCTACTCACCAACGAGATGATGAATCCACCAAGGCACATGGTGCCCTTTGTAAAGATCGACTCTTAGCTGTTCTTAATTCCTTTTCAGCACAGCCCAACTAACAGGTATTTCTATGTAACCTTCAATGTCGTCTGCTATCGTCTGTTATCATCTATTAATTCATTTATGGAGTTAGATAAATTCATTACAACCTATTATAATCATAATGAATAACGGATATCATTCATTCACCCATTATTATTATAAAATGATTCTGCCACCCTTTCAAAGAAAAAATATTTTTTATTTCATGTTGGTTCATAATTAAAAAAAAAAGATAGCAAAGGTTCATTTCAATTTAACTTTTTCTTAGCTTTTCTTTTGGAACCTTTATCAATTCTGCCACTCATAATTTAATGACATTAGATATTATTTGCCCTTCCAGAATTTTATGGATTAATGAAAGTGAAACTTTGGCAGTGAGGGTTGAGGACATGCCTTGCATGGAGAGAAATTGTATGAGAATGATATAATGGATGTGTAATGTGTGTCTTAAAGATAGACTTAGATCTGATGACCACAAAGAAATATTAAATCTGGACAGTATAGAAAGATGTGTGCAGAATAGGAGACTTCGATGGTATGATCACATTGAAAGAAAAGATGAGAGTTCGAGGTAGAAGGGCTGGTTCACAGTAGAAGGCCAATGAAAACATGGAAGGAAGTGATAACGGTGACTTGAGAGGAAGTGGGATAAATAAAGATCTGTCGAGGGATAGGTTAGTTTGGAAGTGAATTTCTAAAACCGCTTAACATGTAAAATAGATGTGAAACAGAAAATGATGATAATCTAATAATTGGACCAAAAAATTAGAATTCGTCACATCCCATTTTTTTTACCAATTTATAACTATAGCAGATTTTGGACAAAAGACATAGAAATGTGAAAAATAGTGAAAATCTTAGAATAAAGAAACTTATGCAGAGTAGAAATTAGACCTTTTAGCAGCGTTGCATAACTCTTGCTTCATTCCTACTTTGCCCTTTAATAATCACATTGCATGAACGATATTTCTGACAAATAGGGAAGAATTGCTGTTTTTTGAGTCGATGGTATGTGGAGATTTTCAATTCTTTCACAGTATTCATCATTATTCAACTGTCAATCTATTCATCTCGTTGACCTTTTAACCTTAAGTGTTTTCTTTTTCGCCTTGAAAAGCGGCGACTCATTAGTAAAAAAAACAAAATGAAATTTAACAAAAAACGCCATAGATGCTTTGAATAAAAATCATAAGTGTTGCTGGGGGGGGGGGGGGTAAAAATCTCTGGAATAAATAAATGGGAAATTTAAGTCAACAATGGCTTTAATGTTTAAGATATGTTATTAATCATTTTTGAATAACCAGGGTAAACATCCTGATATATAAAAAAAAGTACTTTGCTTGTAATATTATTGAATATTAATTTGTGGAGACCGTAAAAAAAGTGGTTTTGTCTCTATTTACTTGCCTCGCCAGGACAAGAAGTAGAATAAAAAGAAAACAAAACGAAGAAGAAGATAAAGAAGAAGAAGAAGGCGAAGAAAAAAGAGAAGACGAAGAGGAGAAAGAAGAATAAGAATGAATTAGGAAAACAACAACAACAACAACAACAACAAGAAAAAGAAGAAGAAAAAAGAAGAAGAAGAAGAAGAAGAAGAAGAAGAAGAAGAAGAAGAAAAGAGAAAGCTGATCTAATCTCCAGTAAATCCTCTTAACATTTACTTTTTCACTAATCTACTTCATTTTTATTTATGTTCGGGATTGGGATGGGATGGATGGCGGGGGGGGGGGGGTAACTTTTTATGCAACAAGTCCTTTATCACCGCCACAAAGACCAAGGAACAGAAGGAAGTGATCCGCCTTTCTGTTTTACATTGTTTTAAATTAATACCAGTTGCAGTTTTATTGGATGATGTCCCCCACCCACCCCAAATACATTCACAAAGCGAGCATCAGTTTGATTTGTTTGAAGCAGCAGCGACCGTGAATGTTGTTTTTACGATTGGAGAAAAGCTCAAATCAGCAGTTCCTTTCAACCAATCAGAACGCAAGAAATATTCACCCCGAATTTGAGCGCTCACTATAAAAAAAAAACACAAATTCACAGCTTTCTTCGTCTATGTTCCGGTATTTTTCTTCCATACCTGACGCACGTGAGTACGTCCTTAAAAGCTAACCCCAGCCTCGATAGATTCATGACTAGCTATATCTACCCGGTGTTGCCCGGGAGTCTTTTTACTTTTATTTTGTTTCGCTCATTTTATTTTTTGAAAACTATGCGAAAAATATTCTTATGAAGTTATTATTATTTGTTTTTAAATAGGAGTTTGAAACTAAAATTTAATTGTTACAGTATTGTTGGGTCATTGGATTACATTATTAATTGACCTAATTGTTATAAAGCTGTAACTAATTTTGTGAAGGTAATGTTTTAATGTATATTTATAAAATTAGTGGAATCATTTACATCCATTAATTTTATAAATAGAGATTAAAACATTACCTTCCAAATCATTTGATTGGTTAATACATAAGTATTTTCTAAGGATATTTTAACCATGACTTTCTATTCGACAGTTTAAATGCTTCCAAATTTTGAAGGGTCACAAAGTAATTCATTCTTTTTTTCCAACTATTAACAAAGGATGAAAATGGCTGACTTGTTTATGAAGAAACCGAGATGTATCCTGGCGGATTTAACTTCGTAATTAAATTAAATTTTTAAATAAGATTTTAAAAATTTAGTTTTATTTCATGCTATTGATTTCAATAAATATTCGATTAATAGTAAATAAAAATAATAATAATAATTATCAAAGTTACGTTGATGCGAGAAATACACATCCACACGTGAAGTTGTCACATAGAGATAGGGAAGAAATTCCATGTATAATCTCATTAGCTAGGGATTATTTCTCTGCTAACCCGAGCAATGCATCTTCAGGTTGTCATGCAGGATGATCTTTCCTGTTCGCTCTACCGAAGCATCTCTTTTTTGATGATCGCTACAGGAACTACACCCGTAAACAATAGAGCGATTTATTTTATCAAGGTTAAACTCCGTGTTCTGTCTATGCCCATACACATTAACAGGGTTACTTTGGGGATAGCAAACTTCTCCATCTCATCGAAGAAGCGCCCAGTGAGATTGGCCTCTACCATAATGCTGGCAAAAGAACATTTATTAGCTGCAACCAAGAACGAAAAATTAGGCTGAAAAACGGCAACAACATCAAGTATGCCCAGATATTTGTATACCTTAGTAGCAACATTCAGTCAGTGGAAAGAGACACCAACATTCGCAAAGGCAAGGCCTGGGGTGTCATTGATGAATTGTGCACCATCTGGGAGTCCTACCTCTTTGACAATCTTAAAAGGTACTTTTTTAGGGCCACGGTAGAATTTGTTTTGCTCGGCAGCTTATACACTGAGAAAACAGCAAGAAACACCATTTGATAGAACATACACAAGAATGTTATAAGTTGTATTTAACATCAACTGGAGGAACCACCCAACCAGAAACGCCTATATTGACATCTCCCTCCGATCTTGGTCTCGCCAAGCTTTAGCTTGTTGGTCATTCCTGGAAGAGTTAGAACTTTATAAGTGATAACTTCCTCTGGAATCCATCATGCTTCAAAGGATCGGTTGGAAGAACTCATCAGATCTACATTGACCCATTTGTAGAAGCTTCGGAATGCCATCTGGAGAACCTGCCGACAGTGATGTCTGGAGGGAACGAGTTAAGAAAATATGTGAAGAATTCTTCGACCTGATTGATTGATTAAAGGATTATTTCTTTAAAAAATTTTTTTTTATTGTTGTTGTTGTTTGTTACTGTAATAATGTTAGTGGCTTGTATTTACCCTCTGGCCCCTCCCCTTCAGATATGATTGTGGTGGTAGTGGGAGTGGGGAGCACTGCCTCTCGGCAGTCATTGGAATTTTCAAAATCACCCTATCACTTCAGGGTAATTTGCTAGTGTAGTTGTGTACAAACCCTGTGGCTTCTATTCCGAACATCTGCTGAAAGTTTATTAAAATTACATTAAGTAGATTAATTACCAGAAGAAAATTTTAATGTAAAATTATTTAATCGATAGTAATTATTGGATTATGGAGTTAGTTAAATAATCCGTTGATTCATTCATTGTAGCATGATTGAAAACGAAATGAAATACAAAACAAGATGAAATTAAACAGAGAACATAAAGTACCTCTCTAAAGCCACCATTCGCCCACGCATGGAGCATTGTGGCCACATCTGGGCAGGTGCACCAACCACTACTCTCTCCCTCTTGGACAGCATGCAAAAGAGCCTCTAACCTAATAGGTCACGCACTGTCTACTAAGCTCCAACCCCTGTCTCATCGCCACAATGTTGCATCTCTGTGCTTGTTTTACAAGTAATTTCACGGAATGTGCTGCAACAAACCTGCTGTCTTGTACCAGCCCCTCCCCCCTCAACGCAAATACCTCCCACCAACATAACTAGCAGCAAAATCGCGCCCCTTCACCATAGAGGTCCCAAGATGACAGAAAACATTCTATGCAAATAGCTTTGTTCTTCGGACCGCTTGCCTTTGGAATTCCCGCTCTGCTCCTTGTTTCCCTGACTGTACAAACATGCAGAAATTTAAATGTAATGCGAACAAACATCTTGCTGCACAACTCCCCACTTAGGATGCCCATTATAAATTTGTCCCCTAATCACAGTAGTCTTAGTGGCAATATGTCTTGTTCGGGGTAAAATTTAAAAAAAAGAACACGTGTGAAGTGATTGAGTCTATACGCGGAACTGAAAAGGTACAAAAATGTTAACAAAACTTCCACAAATCCGCTGCGACAAACACTGAGCGAAAGTGACGAGGGCATAGCAGCAAATCACAGCTAACTGTATATACACACACGTCTGCACGCACGAGCATGTAATTAGAGTAATCAAAATAGTTTTGTTTGTTGCATATGTTAATGACATAGATGCCAACTTAAAAAATGCCACAGCAATAAGATATGCAGATAACATCAAGCTGTACCTTGAGATAAAAAGGGCAGATCCTTTACTGTATAAATCTTTCCTACAATCAGACCTGGATACAATGCAGCAATGGATCACAGACAGGCAACTGAAGCTGTGGACAAGTGTACCCCCACCCCAACTCTAATATCAAGAAATCTTCTTGTGAATGTGACCTTGGCATTACTGTCAGCAGTCATTTGTGTTGGATGAAGAACATCTTCAAAATTATGTTTTGGAATTTTTGAGATGAGGATTGATAATTTGGATTATTTCAACTGCTGTTCTCGTCTTTGTAAAATGGCTAAGTAATAATCAATTCTAAGTTACAGTCTTCTGGGGGTTGAAGGTTCAATCCTCAGTGTGGGCGTTACTAATAATACAATTACCAATTACTTAAGACTTCTACTCTATGATTGGTGATTTGTGACAGAACGAGAGCATGCTACCTCCGTGTATTAAATAAAGATTCCGTTCGAAATTCCGTACAGATTCCCGCGCTCAACAGAAACATTCTCGAATTTGACAAGATACACCTGAAGAAGATCAGGGATTACGTCGGCCGAAACGTTGTGAGAATAACATACAAGATGAGAACAGTAGTCCGAATAATAAAAATAATACATTTCTAAAATTGTCAAGAAGGTCAAGAGTGTCCTGGCATTATTAAGCAAGACATTTGAAAGCCGCTCTGCAGCCATCTATCTAAAACTGTATACAGCAGCTATGGTGTGATCACACTTAGAATTCACATCATCACTCGGCCTTTTGGCTAAGATCAAAGTGTAGTATCTGTTCCGATGGATACTGCACGCCTGTCCTGTGCAGTTCTAGGAGGTCCACCCTCCCAGGCTTCGCCTCCCCTCTTTGGAGAGGAGTAAGTTTATTGCTTACTGTCTGAGGCGCCCCTACCGGGGAATGCCGACGGGGCTGCCCAGGCAATTTTTAAATGGCCAGAGTGCTCACCTCTCGAGCGCTGGCTTTTAACCCCACTTGCTCGACCCGATCTTGGGTCACATCTTACTTGTGGGAGTAAGATAAAACTGGCCTTGTGCCTAACTCCGCGAGGAGTAAATAAACATCATCAGTCCGGAACCTCTATCTTGCTCAGAACATTGACTGTCTGGAGACCGTTTAGACACCCGCCATACTTTGGACATCTTGCTTCTGAAGCTCCGACGTCTGGCAACTAACTTAGTAAACACCCACAAAACTATTAACCATCTCGCCAACCACAGCCTTGAGCACCTTTTTATCTCCATGTCCAACACACGTGGACAATATGCTTACAAAGTAAGAAAACAGAAACGTTTTTTCATGCTCAGAATTGCTGAAGCATGGAAAAACTCAATGCATCAATTGTTAGCTGCCGAGACATTGCATCCTTTAAAACCCTCCTGCTTCATAAAACTCGCCCAAATTACCGCTACTATCTCCCCGCATCCATACACACATGTACATGCACTTTTGATGACGTGTAGTTCACCTGAACACTGTACACAATGATTTCATCATTATTATCAAAAGAAAATGTTTAGTGAGTGGCACTGTCGCTCTGTTGTTTAATGCCTGATTCCATTAAAGTATGTATCTTCGCCTTTTTTCTTGATTCATACTGTACTATTATGAGAGAGAGAGAGAGAGAGAGAGATAGAGAGAGATAGAGAGTGAGAGAGAGAGAGAGAGAGAGAGAGAGAGAAAGAGTTTAGTTAGGTCGACTACCTAAATCTCGTAATCTACATTTTTTTAAAAAAATAAAATTTCAGCGGAAATTTGGAAAATAGACCTTCTCGTATTTATGTTCCTAAACTAGACACGAGAATAGATTTGAGCAAATATAGGCACAGATACAACACTTTAAATTATTATTTTGCGCAAAAAAGTAAACAAATTTTACAAATTAGGCACAAAGAAATTAAAAGTGGAGTATGTTGGGGGTGGGGGCTCGGTGATCATCCTCTACTTATTCTACTCTTAACTAGACGCATTTTAACCCATTCGTCCCAGCACTGTTCCATTCATTCTTTCATCACTTGTCCATCACTTTCACCTCAGCAGTCACCAACATACCACATTTACTCTATGGACTACCCTTCTTAAAATATGCCCCAAGGTTTAAAAATCGGAAAAAGATGTAGAATGCGACAACAAAAACCCAAAAAAATAAAGACAAATAAAGAAACCAAATAAAATTAGGATCAGGTAAGTACCCCCCACCCCCCAACTCTTTCGATGAGTAAACCACTTATTGATTTCCGAAAACAAGCAGGTCCATCTCTAAGTAGGAGTGGGAGTTAAGTTGGAGAAAACGAAATAGGGATGCAATTAGAGACTGGGTGTTGTCCTTCCAAGATAAAAAAAATTGGGGAGGCCAAGGGCAAAAATAAAAAGTGAGGAGTGGTCTCTATCACCAAAAAATAAAAAGGGGACATGACCATGGTCTTTGTAAAGTAAAGGCCTGTTCATTGAGTCACAATTAGGTAAACAGGATGCTTCAAAGAGCACGGTTACATGCTCCATTTGGTTCTGTAGTGGAAATATGACAGTAGTCATTTCTGTCTGAAATTATTTCATCTTTGATCTAATAATTGTTTGGTATTTAAAAAAGGAGACTGACGGTTTTGTTTATGTCGTTTTCAAAGTGGAAGTCTGATAGTGATTTGAAGGGAAATCTATAAACCTATATATAAAAAAAAATGATTTAGACTAAAATTCAAGATGGATGACCAAATGTCTTAATAGGAAAATCTTAAATAAAAATTTGAAATATTTTTTACACAATAACAAGTCTGCATAAGATAAAACGTTTTATTTGTCCTGATACAAAATTCTGACTTTTTGGCATGTCTCTCTTGCACTAAAGATTATGATGTCACATTCGATCACACAGACCTTACCTTACAAAATCCACAACGGGACTCACTCACTCAACTAGCTAAGAGGTTATATACTACACTCTGATCTGAGCTGATATATGCTGGAAATGATAGTTGTAACACAAACCAAAGACACGATTCGTCCTAGTGAGAACAAACTACCTTTTTCTCTGGCTAGGATAAGAGTGTAGTATCTGTTCTGTTCTGTGCTCAGAAGACTACCCTCCTAGGCATTACTGCCCCTGAATGGAGGGTTGATGGGTTTAGATGCACTCACCAGGTAATGCCGATGGGTTCGATCAAGCTATTTATGTAGGTAATTGTTTACCGACCATGAACGCCCTTCTGGTCTTTAGAAATGGCCACATCCAACATGAACTTAACCTTGTGTCACACACAAACCTCATAAGGAAGGGAAATTTGAGGAGACTCGTTGTCTCTTCGACTCCAGAGGAATACCACTGGTTATTGCGTGTGAAAACTCCTAGTGAGTAAAATAATAACAATAATTGTAGGAGCACTAGGAACAATCCTGAAAAACCTGGGAAAAAAAACTGAGGGAAATTGGAAGCAAAAGGAACGGCAATGATGAAAACAGTTAAAATATTAAGGAAAATCTTTGAATGCAGAAACCAACTACGAACGCTAACTAGCCACATGAAAGTTGAGATAGAAATAAAGCAAAGACATAAAAAGAACACACGACTTCAAAGGAACTGAAACAGACAGAAATCACATATAATGAACCCCCCCCATACACACACAGACAAATGATGGCACAAGCGTCGCCTAGTACCGCACAAACTAGTAATAAATGGTCAAGTCAAAGAGGATGGAAAAAAATCGAGGTGGGATAGCACTAACCAGACCCCTACTGGAAGGGTGTGGAGAGCATTGTGACCTGGGGAGGGAGGACAATTGCCACTCAAACCAAGAGTAGACCGATAGTCGTTGCCAACGAGAAATACGATTATACGGCTGTTGCGATAACGCAAAATGATTTAACGTGAAATGTATTGTATTGTCTTATTAATCCACACAAAAGCTAATTTCGCAAACACAAGATTTAGTTGTTTTTTTTTTTATAATTTGTGATAATTTTTTCTGGCTATTGTCAAGAATTGCCAACAGAAAAAAAGGGGTGATAAAAATAGTCAACAAATAACTGTTACCGAAGGCAATACAAGTTACTTTTCTACTTACCTGTCTATTTTTTGTGTTTTAAAGTAGTTTAAAGCGCTTCTATTTACATTTAATTTTTCCTTAAAATTTAATCTTAAATTCCACAATGGCCGCCCCCAGCTGACTCCAGTTTTTGGAAACCACCGAAGTCTGTAACTTTCTTTTCTTTCATCTTTTCCTTTCAATTAGGCAGAAAAGTAATTTTTATTGCGTTTGGAACAGTTATTTGTTGCATATTTGTTGTTGTTTTGTTTTTTTTTACCCCAAAAGACAAAAAAACCCGCTACTCAAACTTTGATTATTTCCGGAAAACCGGCGGCGGAGATTGCGAAATCTAAGTCTAAATTTTAAGAAAAAAATTAATGTAAATAGAAGCGCTTTAAAATACGTAAACACACACACACACACACACACACACACACACACACACACACACACACACACACACACACACACACACACACACACACATGAATGATCCAGGTAGGTAGAAAAGTAACTTTTATTGCTTTTGGTAACAGTTATTTGTTGACTATTTGATATTTTATGCCCTCTTATTCTGTTGGAAATTGTTGACAATCGCCTTTTTTCTGTCTTTCATTATAAAAAATACACCGTGCCGCTGCCAGGGCAAGGAGCAAAGTGTAGTATGTGTTCTGATACTACACTACGTTTTTTCTATCCTCGGTCAGTGAAGGTGAAATTCTGGCAATCTTTAAGAATATGCAGGCTTGAATAGTTGTGAAAGGTTGTGTAAACTCGAAATGAGTTGCGTTTTCAACGGAACGAAAACTTGATTTTTAATCCCTTCAGTCCCTGACACATTTCAAACGCGTGGCAGATGACATTGGGGAAGACGTATAAAATGTTTCAATAAAAATAATTGTACTTTAAGCCGTGATTGAAGGGGTTAAAATAACAAAATGAAATAGCGAAAACCTTAAAATTTGTTGGTCTTAATTTAAAATATTTATTGAATCAATAGATATATTTATTTTAACTTTAACTAACAAAATAAAAAAGGTTTGAAAAAACAAATATGCAACAAATAAATGTTACCAAAGGCAAGGTGAGTTATGCTTAATATTTATTTTAATAGCGTCATGATTACAACTTTTATTTTTTAAAAAAAATTTATGCATTTGAAATGTGCCAGGAGAATGAAGGGGTTAAAAACAACTTTTTGTTCTGTTGAAAACTAAACTCATTTCGAGTTTTTACACAACCTCAATATTTAGGTACGTGCAAAATCAATGGCCGATTTCCAAAATGTAAAAACATTTTGACCCCCCCCCTTCACTTAAAAATTCACTAAAATTCAGGAAATCAACCAATTGTAATGAAATTTTCAATATTTATTAATCAACAATCAAGGTATATAATGAAACCATTATTTAAAAACAAAATCTCAGTGAAAATGTATTATTTTTTAAAACAAAATACACCTTTACTAAAGTTATATTTTTATATATTAATAAAAAAAAATGCATTATTTTTTGTTGTTTTTTTTATGAAAATAAAGCATTGTAGATGTTAACAATGAAAAAAATTAATTTTTTTTTATATATTACGAAAAAGGCCCCTAAATACCGTGTTAACAAAATCACCTGAAGAAAAAATAAGTTTTTTAATTAGCGATATTATTATTGAATAAAGCATTGTTTAATCAATATTTTCACCAACAAATGATATAATTGCAAAAACATATTTCATGTGATTTTAATGATTAGAGTTTCTGGGAAAATAAGAAATGCGACATAATTATATTTCCCTTTCATACATGAACGTGACATCATCAGCGCAAGAAATTTTTTTTATAATCTTGAAAATAAACCAAAAATTGACAAATTTGAGACCCAGGAACATAACGAAAAAACGAATTAAAAAAATTGAATAATTTCTACTAACGATTCACTTGGATTGGTATGGTGGCCCCGTTCTGTAATAAACAAGTGGGATTAACCCTCCACACCACTCACTTTTACACCGCCCTCAAAATTTTATTTTTAGAGATTCAACAATTTCGTTAATTTCACAATTCATCGTCAATTATTTGGAAAGATTTGCATTTGAAAAAAATTCATTAATAAATATTTAAAAAATTAAAAACAATATATATTAATAAATAAATAGAATTCAAACATGACATTTTCTTTCAAAATTGAATTCTATTTATTAATAAATAATTGTTTTAACTTTTATTTTTCAATTAATAAATTGTCAGTGTAGTCATTGACTTTAATTTACTTTTTCACACTTAAAATAAAAAAATACACTTTATTTTAAAAAGAATCAATGTAATTTATCGTTACGACACGTTAAGAATAAATCGAGTAACTAAAGTTTTTAATTATCATGTAAAAAAAAAATGATGAACTTTATGCAGTTCGTAATGTAAAAATAATTTTTAACATTTAAAAAAAGTTTTATTTACAATTCTAAGGAAAAACATTGGTAAACAGACGTCATTAATAATTTCAGAGTATTACTAAATTAAAAACTAATACCAAGTTAAATATGAACCTTTTTAGTTAAAAATAAAATAAATAACATCTTAATTGTGTACATTCACAAATATTTTAATTAAATAAGCATTTCCTTTTATATATCAACAAAATAAGAGTACTTAAATTTCTTTATAACTTTAAAAAGAATAAAGAAATTAATGGATAATAATTTTTTCAACTGCTATAAACTATTACAAAACCATTTTATATATATAAAGTTAAAAATGATAAATTATTACATTTTTGTCTTCCATATATTTTGCATAGCGATAGTCAATCGGTAAACAAAGTCCTTTACCGATTAACTGAAGCCGGATTTTACTAATCTATGACTTTTGGGGGGATAATTTTGCTAATTTTAAGTAAAACGTGGGAATTTTTTTTTAATTCAGTATCTTATGACTTTAATTTAATAATTATCTTTGAAATAGTTCACAAAAACTTATATTTATCTTTCAAGGGATTTTTACAAGTAATTTTTTAAAAGTTCAAAATTCACTGAATTTTTGGGGTTTTTAGCCGTCGTGATAACATATTTCATCATAATTTTTTTTACACGTAAATATGCACTTTTCCTTTTAAAGATTAAGTTTAGGCTTTTATCTTTCAACCACAATCAAAGTTTACACGGAAACTAATTAAATAATTAATGATAAGCGCTTTTTAATAAGCATAAACCGTACAAGAGACGGACATTTTTGCACGTACATTCGAGGATTCTTAAAGATTTTTGAAATTCTTCTAAACCGAAGAAATTTTTATTTTTGTCTCAATCCAGAGTACCCCTTTTTTGTCGCGCTTGATTTCCCCCACATTAAAAACCGACCTTGTGTGTAACTCTGCCCCTATGGGGAGGCAAGTAAACAGTGACTACCAGTGGTTATCAGTAATAAAAATAAAATAAATAGTAACGGATATAGTAAAGAAAAAACGGTACTGGTACACAGTTTGTGTCCCATGCTAAACCCGACTTTCCATCGGTATCTTCCGGCTGTTTCCGTAAGAAGCCGAAAGATGCCAAATGAAAATGACTCAGCGTCAAAATCAAACGAGGCGACGCTATCAAACAGGAAAACAAATAAAAATAAACGTTTCAAGCAAAAAAAAAAAAAAAAAATGACCGTATGTAAAATTTTAGGGAGAATTATTTATTTTTTTGACGAAGAAAAACACCTATAATTCTTATTTTACAACCTTTTTTTTCACAATAAAGTTAAGGTTTGTTTAATTATTATTTTTTGTTTCGATGAATTGTTCTTGTTTTTTTTGTACTGGTACAACTTTTGAACCAGACCGACTAGGTTAGGGTTAGGTTAGGGTGAAAAAAAAACCCAGCAGTGTCTTACATTTTTTAAGGGTTAGGATTAAAGATTAGGTCTAATTTTTTTTTTCATTTTCCAAAATTTTGAAGATTTTCTGTTCGCGTAAGCGTAGACGAATTTTATGATTTACTCAATTCACACTTGAAAATTGTCGCCTGTTGTCTCGCAATCTGATTGGCTAAACACTTCGTCAGCTTCCGGCTGTTTACGTAAACAGCCGAAAGATGCCGACGAAAAGTCGTTTTTTTTTTGCATGGGCCACAAACTGTATTAGTGCCCCCTCCCCCCCAAAAAAAACATATTGCCGTTATCTGTTTTTTTTCTTGAAGGCACAAAAAAGTTTTAAAAATTTAATTCGCACATCGCAAAAGTACATCGGACTTATCTCACGACAGCAAAATTAGACACAAAGTCTGTTTTTAATGTGGTGAAAATCTAGCTTCCCCAAAGGGGAACTTTTGATTGAAACAAAAATAAATATTGGCCCAACCGAGAAAGATTTCTCCTCCTGTGACTGAGGACAAAACAGATACATTTTTATCCAAGCCTGAATGCCAGTAAAAAAAAGGGTAACATTTTATTTTTACACCCACGCTGTCAACGGAAAAATAAAAATGAGATTCTATTTTGTTTTCGTGCAATCACACGTCAACACTCTGGAGATACCTGAAAAAAAGAAAAAAAAAAAAAAAGAAGAAAATTAGACTTTTGAGTGGAGGATTCACTTTGCTTATTCAGAACAGTAACCCAGCCCTGATTTATACGTTTAGCTTTTATAAGTATGGATGTCCGGAAAGACAATAATATCAGTAAAAATCTAAAATCTAGGTCAAAGACCTTTTTTTTTTTTTTTAAACTAATTACAAAAAGTTAACATAATGGAATAAAAAGTAAACAAAATAAATAAACAAGTCTTGAAATTCTTATTTTGCATAAAAAATAAATAACGTCATGGAATTTTTTCATTACAGGCATATTTCTTGAAGAAAATTTGTGTCACTGCCCCAAAATATGAATTTTTTGAATTTATTAATACTAAAAAATAAGTTAACAAAATTAATGTCATGAGATTTTTTTATAATTTGTTTTTGTTCAGAATTGATGTATTTTTTCTGTATTTACAAATAATTTATTTCTTCAAACTTCATAATACAAACGGATATAGTGTAAAATATTGCCGAAAAAAATTACATTTAATTCGACGACGCCAAAGAAATTCTTCGATGTAGATCCACGCGCGCAGAGCGTCATTATAACCGCGATTATTGTCTTTTCAGACACCCATACTTACAAAATCTAAACGTATAAATCAGGGCTGGGTTACTTTTTCAGAATAACCGTCACTTTATTATATAAATCAAATGTGAAATGATCATCCACTTCTTGACCACATAGCGTAGGATAGGACGAGTAACCATTTTTTTTTGTATTTCCAAAACAGTCGCCATTTTTTAATTAAAAAAATAATTCTCTTGTTTTGCCACCCTATTTAATCTAGGGTGTTTCCAGGATATTGACGTGTAATCGCACACACAGAAAAAAAAAATATAATTTCTATTTTTCTGTTGAGAGCTTGGGGCAAAATGTAAAAATTGCCTACCGAAACGTAAGTCTAATTGGGTGATGATTTCTAGCCAATCGGTGTAATTGCTGCTGCCGACGACGATGATGATGATGATGATGATGACACACCTGTTGTTGTTGTTGTTATCCATAAAAGGGGGGGGGGGATTTCCGTTCGTACCATATGTGAACTGTACACGACGTAGCCAGATAGAAATATCGCATCGAATAAGAACTGATGATGTAAATATTTATTTTTAAAACATTCCTGCAGATAAAATCGAAGGAAGAACCCTTCTTCAATATCATCGCGAATTATCAGTGTTACTGTTTTAGTAGTGTGTAGTAGTACACACATAGTTTACTGTATTTTTAGTTTACGAGTAATACTACTGTATAAAATAATAATATTAATAATATTAATAATAATGATGATGATGATGATGATGATGATGATGATGATGATGATGATGATGATGATGATGATATAAAAAAAAAAAGAAATCGTCACGAGTTGGGCAGACATACAATGGATTTCGTATGTTCATATCAAACACAAAAGAACACGCAACCCTTTAACAATTCTTTAAATAAAAAGGGCTAGAAAATTAATAGCGTTCATAATCTGAATACTAAGACAGACTTGCGCTTCGGCTACCGTTCCTTGGCCTTTAGGCGATGAGCAAACTGTAGTATATGTTCTTATGCTACATTTCATATTTTCTGTCCTCGGTCTGTAAAGAGGAAATCCTTCTAGAATGAGGCAATTTTAATTTTTGTCCCAATCCAGAGTGCCCTTTTTGGGGCAGCTGGATTTACCCACATTAAAAAACCAACATTACGTCTAACCCTGCCCTAGGAGCTAAGACAGTGTAGCCCCGAACCGAAATATACAATCCAGAGTAACGTAACATTTAAGATTAATTAATCGTTATATTAATAACATTCGGCGATGACTTCTCGTGTTACCGTGTGCGCATTTCTCGTGTCAATGAAACTTTAATAATTACACATTTAATTATCATTTTCTAAATTCATTATTGATCGAATGTTTATTGAAAAAAATGCAGTAGCGTAAAATAAAACGAAAAAAAAAAGAAGTCCTATTAAAAAGGTTAATTACGAAATAAAATCGACAAGAATGCATTTCGATTAATTTGTAAACAAGTCAGCCATTTTAATCTTTTGTTAATGGAAAAAAGAAATGAACGAATTACTTCGTGACTCTTCGAAATTTAAAAGGAATTTGTAAGCATTTATTTAAATATTCGAATAATAGAAACTCATTCAAATTTGCTTTACAAAGTTTGGTAAACTATTTCAATAGTTTTATATTTAAAAAAAAAGTATATCCAATAATTTTATGAATAGAGATTAAAACATTAACTTAACAAATATTTATAGCAATTTGCTTCAATCAATAATTTAATCAATAAACGATACTGTAATAACTTAAGTCAAAATGCTATGAAAAAAATAAATTCGGTAAAAAAACGAAACAAAAATGACAGTCAAAAGACTCCTGGGCAACGCCGGGAAGGTATAGTTAGTTTAAAATGAATACACAATTGAGAGAGATTAGAGAGAGATAGATAGAGATATATATATATAGAGAGAGATAGATAGAGAGATAGATAGATAGATAGAGAGAGATAGATAGATAGATAGATAGATAGAGAGAGATAGATAGATAGAGAGAGATAGATAGATAGATAGATAGAGAGAGATAGATAGATAGAAATAGATAGATAGATAGAGATAGAGAGAGAGAGAGAGAGAGAGAGAGAGAGAGAGGGGGAGAGAGGTTTCCCATTTTTACAAGAATTTCGGGGGAATGTCCAATTTATTAAAAATAACAATAAAAAAAACAAGTTTCTCTTCTGATCGCGCTTCACCTTCATAAAACACGCGGGTAATTAAAATAAAGTGGGTGGATCGGGTGGAGAAGTAAGTCGATCGCGGTAAGAAACATAAAAATAAAAAAAACTAAAAAAAAAACTGTGAGTCAAATAATCACTGATATAACAAATTTTACTCGCGGAAGAAAAGTGGAATCACATGATGACGACATTGGAAATAAATAAACAGTTGCGCCCGTGGGGCGGGGAGTAGAAAGGAAGACCGGATTAATAATAATGAAGATAATTTATTTATTTATTTTTTAATCCTCTTTCTTTTCTTTTTTATGGTAATAAAATCAAATTTGTATTAATATGCGATTAAATATGTGAAGAATTTGGTGTCGGGTTACGAAAAATGCTGATGACGATATTTTGAAATAAATGCACATTGAATCATTCACACCTAAGGAAAGACCCCCCCCCCTCTCAATAAACATAGATTGCTAAAAAAAAAGAAAAAAAGATGAAAATGAAAGAGTGTTTTTAGGAGCATAAAGAATGAATGACAATCCGAACGAAAAGAAAGACAAGAAGCCGGGAAATTCCGGGAAAGAAAGAAAGAAAAAGGTTTCCACATCGATGTGGAAACACATTAAAAAAACACCCTCAAAACCCAAGCGTATTCAATCTTTGCGTTTGTTGGGCGAAACCAAAAAATAATAATAAAAGTAAAAATAAGCTCAAATAAATAAAAAAAGAAACAAATCGAACAAAAACGCGAATTTATTCATCATTTCAAAACTTCTCGGCCTTCGGGTTTGAGCTGTTTGTTCTGCTCGGTGCTCAGGATGCCATCCTCCCAGGCATTACCTCCTCCTTTCTGGGGCAGTGAGAGGGTTACCGCCCTAATCTTCCTTGTTAGGAATGGATGGCGGGATTTATCGCAGATTAAGCTGAAGTGTTCACAACGAGGAATGCCGACGATGCCGATTCAAACAATTTTATCAGATGTATGTTTTACCGGTCGGCCTACCTTAAACATTAAAACGAGACCTTGTGTCACATCTGCCCCTCGTGGAGAAGGTTTGGTAAACAGCGGCATTTCGAAATCGAAACCGGCAAAAGTCATTCGTTTTGGAAAGAAAACCCCTACTTGTATGGGAGTTTTCATTTATTCAAAGGCATCCCTTGAAAATCGGTAAATTTGCAGATTAACAGCTAAATCACCCCCTCCCTCCGGTCGGACCTCCCAAAATGAAACTACTTTTGTAGGCATGTAAACGCTCTGAAAAACACCAACAGACAATTATTTTTAGAATTTAGGGTAGGGGATCAGTTTCGTATAAAAATTAAACGGTAAAATAAGAACTATCTACTTCATCATGACCGCCATATCTGAAATCAAAATCCCCCATTATTTTAGTCCGCATAACTTTTGGCGGAATTTTTATTCTGATCATTTATTAAAAAAACAGTTTTAATTTATTATTTCTTAAAAAGATGTTCAAAATGAAAAAAAATTCCAATCATAAGAAACAGTTTGATTTTCTTATTTGTTAATAATTAAAGAAATTGTTAAAAAAAAATCCGGCCTAAAATATAATTAGGGATTTTTTGGATTAACACCGATTCGCAATTTCTTATTTCAGATATGGCGACAATGATTAAGTGGATACTTTCTATTTTACCAATTTAACATGAAATTGTACTCCATTTCTGGGCTATTCTAACTTTATGGCTGTTAACTAAATTTTTGTACCACTAAACCTGAGTCCGACTGGCAAGTTCGTACAACCACACGTAATCGCCTAAATAAGCAGACGCCCACAAAAAAAACGCACATAATTTATCTCCCACGGCGACTGATTAATTACCCTAAAACGCTAAACTGGCCCGGAAACGGGGGATCATTTTACGTTAGATTTATATGCAAAACTAATCTCTCACTCTAAATTCTAAAATAATTGTTTTTTTAAAAATCTTTTTTTCCTTCGGCCAGGTTTTGAATGGTTCACACGTAATCGCATAAAAAAGTAGAATCTCATTTTTTAGAGAGAGATGATTTAGCTGAGGGTGTTAATCTAAAATAATACCAACAAATCTGATGATTACGAAGGGTTCAGCATTTTACTAAAAAATGATATTTTTTTTTCAGTACTTATACGAAGTATTCCGTTCACCATGTAAATATCTCGTAAAATGGATCCTGACTATCGAAACACAATCGGAACAAATTTGAAGTGATGAATATCAAACAGTTCTTTCGTATTAAACCTTTTATGTAAATTAAAAATAACGTACACCCACAATAATGTTTTCTTTTTCTTAATATATATATATATATATATATATATATATATATATATATATATATATATAAATAAAAAATGATTTTCCTTCCTTCTATTATGATATATTGTTTTAATCTAAAACATCCAGATTTGTATACCTTTGCCATTTTTGTGTTTAATTTTTTTATTTATTACTCGAATAAATGCAATTAAAAGAAAAACAAATATTAATTTTAAAAAAAACAGTGTCATAAGGTTTCAGTTACGTTAACCCGATCATGATATCTCTCTCTCTCTCTCTCTCTCTCTCTCTCTCTCTATATATATATATATATGATCTGAGGTTAAGATCGGATTCTAACTCTGCCTGATGAGATCTCAGTTTATAGTAACTGTTGATCGATAACATCGACATGCCAGTGTCGCAGATTTTGTACATGTCTGTGTAAATAAAATGATCATATATATATATATATATATATATATATATATATATATATATATATATATATATATATATATATGGGTGTGAAAATATATGTTTTAGCATATACTTTCGATATTTTATGTTTACCAACCTCTTCCAATTTAAACTCGACTAGTAACAACGTTAATTTACATTCCAAAAATTCAAGTTTTTATTTTATCGTACGAAAACATTTTCAAAAGATATACACTTTGAGTGCAATTACTTTACGAACTCGTTTCGCTAAAAGTAGACCAACCAACATTAGTATGTCAATATTCGATATTAGGTACGTGCAAAAATGGCCGTGGCTTATACGAACTATGGATATTAAAACGACCTTATAATAATTATTTTAATAAGTTTCTATTTTGATTTTAATTATAAAAGTCTAAAGTTAATCTCTAAAAAAATATGTAATTCTACGCATGAAAATAAATTTAGAAATGAAAACTGTTCTCACGTCGGCTAAAAAATACAACAAATAAAAAGAAGTTAAATTGAAGCTTTAAAATTCATTTTAAAAATTCCCTTGTAAAGATAAATACCAATTTCCAGGAACTATTTCAAAGATAATTAGTAAATTAAAGTCTTAAGACACTGAATTAAAAAAAAAGTACATACTTTTTACTAAAAAATTGCATAATTATCCAAAAAATGTCAGAGTAATGATAAAATCTGGGTACGATTTCGGAAAATACAACCAAAAAGTTACAGGCGTGACGTACGCATGATGTATGTACAACGAATGCTACAAAACCGAACGGAATAAAGCGAAAGAAGGTACGCCGTTTCGAATGTTACCGAAGACCATCTCCGTCAAAATAAACATTTAAAAAAAAATTATGTCAAGTTTAATTAGTTACCATACGACATTAGCACCGGAAGTTTCTCAGATTGGAAACGTGTTTGCACGTCACGTCTGTATTATTTTCTTGTTCCTCATGCTTCTAAAATGAATCTTCCAATGTTACCTGAAATTTCACAATCAGTAGAAGGTTGCATAATTTTGCAAAGAAAAAAGGCCTTCTACAGAAGGCATTCTAACCCTAACCCTAATTACCTAACCCTAGCTCCCTAACCCTAATCCTAATTCCCTAAACCTAATTCCTTAACCCTAAAACTAAGACCCCCACCACACAAAAAATGCCCTAACCCCAATCCTAAAAAAAGACAAAAAAAACAAAAAAAAACAGACAGTAAAAAAAACTAAATTCTTGTATTCAAAGAAAAAAAAAGTATGGGAAAAAAATTGCTTTTTTTCGTTCTAAGTCGTCTGTTTCAAGCAAAACGATAAGTTAAAAAATTATTTCATTAAATTTGTTTGGTTCTAAAAAAAGGTGAAAAAATATAAAATTGCGTTTTCTTTCGTTCCAATTGCGTAAAAAAATCGTTGTTTCTAGTGTTAGCTTACAATTTTATATCATTAAATACTATTAAATCTTATACTATTAAAATTGTCTCGTTCTGAAAAAAGGTAAGTTTCAGAAGTCATTGTTAACATGAAGAGGGGGGATTGGTAACATTCGGAACGGCGTACTTTCTTTCGTATTTTTCCGTTCGTTTTTATAGCATTCGTTGTACATATGTCACGCTTACGTCACGCCTGAAAATTGTTAGTTGTACTTTCCGAAACAGTTCCAAAATCTGTAAGCGACGGCAAGCGATGAAATGTAAACAAGATTGTTAATGACATTCAAGGATTATATGGGAGCTCATAATCGCAATAATATATCATATTATTATTTTTACTTCTATATAGAAGATATGGTTTTGTAATATTCCATAGAAATTGTCTGCTTATTATACCATATTTTCTTTCTTTCTTTTTTTTTTTTTTTACTTATTAATGCCATTTAATATTTCATTGAGCTCAATGAGATTTTATTCCCCAATGCGATATTAAAATTCTTTAAATATCGACCAATAGATTTTAGTTTTAACCTTTTCATTTTGTTTTAAACAGGTTCTTTTTGTATTAAAAAATGTTCAAAGTTTATTTTGTATCAAAAACTTTATTTTTTGTATGTAATAAAACTTTTTAGGTCGTAAAAATATTTTTAGTGCATGGAAAAACAATATGGTCGTTAGCGATAAAAACATTGAATTAAAATTTGATTCGCAAAACTTTAAAAAGTAAATTAGAATTTTATTTCAGGACAAAAATACAATTAAGGCCACCAATCAATTTTATCTCAAATTTGAGCAAAGTAGACGAAATTAAAACGAGGTTGTTTACATTTCTTTGTCATATAAAACCACGCTGTTTTTTAAATTTTAATAATGGCGAATGGCGGTGCAAATCCCATCTGTTTATCGCAATACTGGGCATTCATTAAGCTTCAAGTTAATCGCTAGTAGAAAGTATCCCATTTTTTAAATTCATTTTATTGGAACAGTCTAGTTTCTCAATTTTGTCAATATTTTTTTATTTTCAAGATTAAAAAAAGAATTCTTACGCTGATGATTGCACTTTCATGCACAAAGAGGAAATATTATAATATCGCATTTAAAAATTTCCCCGAAACCGTTATCATTAAAATCACATAAAATATTTTTAGCAATTATATAATGTTTTTGATAAAAATATTGATTAAACAAAGCTTTATTCAATGATAATATCGTTAATTCTAGAATTTTTTTCTTCGAGTTATATTAATTCTCTTAACACGGAATTTAGGGGCTTTATTCGTAATATATAAGTAATACTAAACATTTTTTTAAATTGTAAACATCTACAGTGCTTTATTTTCATTAAAAATTAAAATAAAATCTAAACGTTTTTTTATTAGTATTTAGACATGTAACTTTAATAAAGGTGTACTTTGTTTTCACAACATAATACATTTTTACTAAGATTAAAACAAATTAATTGGTCCATTATATTCCGTGATCGTTGATTAATAAATACTGAAAATTTCATCAAAATTGATTGATTTCCTGAATTTTGGTGAATTTTTACGTGAAGGGTGGGTCAATTTTTTTTGTACACTTTGAGGATCGGTCATTCGTTTTGCACGTAACTATATTATATATAAGGTGGACACATCCAATATTGACATAATAATGTTGGTTGGTTCACTTTAAACGAAACGATTTGTAAAATAAATTGTACTAAAATGTATCTGTTTTGAAAATGTTTTGTAAAAAGAAACTCTTGGTTTTTGGAATATAAATGCACTTTGCTTGTTTATACCTTTCTTATTTTTTCAATTTTTCTAATAATCTTTTTTTGTCAAAATCAAAAAAAAAAAAGAATGCATTTTCCGTATGTATCACTAGCACTTTCGATTCTTCGTCAAATCATCTTCAGGTGACAAAAAAACAAATGAACAAAAATCTGGAGAAAAGAAGATAATTTATAAAAACAGCCAAGGACTCGATATGCGAAGTCGTCAGACGTGAAAACAAAAAGAAAACAAAACAAAAACGGTGCAGTTCCAAAAGAATGGTTACAATTTAAATTCCTGGATGCCAGAATTAGCGTCACAGGATAAATTGTATTTATGTTAAACATTTAAAAATGTTTTTACTAATTTCATACGTAATAATATTTATTGTAGGTTGCTGGGTTTTGATAAAGATAGCTTCAAGAATTTTTAATTTTTTAATACTAGTTTCACAATCTAATATTTTTGTGTTATTAACTAAAATTTGTCTTAGATCAGTTACGTTTTTTTAAATGCTGGTAAATTGAGTTAGAGTTTACCAGATGCATGGTGAGTCCGCAGAAAAGGGTAGTGGTGGTAACACCAATGTAGCCATTAGCTTCGTTATTATTATTATTATTATTATTATTATTATTATTATTATTATTATTATTATTATTATTATTATTGTTGTTGTTGTTGTTGTTGTTGTTGTTGTTGTTGTTGTTGTTGTTGTTGTTGTTGTTGTTGTTGTTGTTGTTGTTGTTGTTGTTGTTGTTGTTGTTGTTGTTGTTGTTGTTGTTGTTGTTGTTGTTGTTGTTGTTGTTGTTGTTGTTGTTGTTGTTGTTGTTGTTGTTGTTGTTGTTGTTGTTGTTGTTGTTGTTGTTGTTGTTGTTGTTGTTGTTGTTGTTGTTGTTGTTGTTGTTGTTGTTGTTGTTGTTGTTGTTGTTGTTGTTGTTGTTGTTGTTGTTGTTGTTGTTGTTGTTGTTGTTGTTGTTGTTGTTGTTGTTGTTGTTGTTGTTGTTGTTGTTGTTGTTGTTGTTGTTGTTGTTGTTGTTGTTGTTGTTGTTGTTGTTGTTGTTGTTGTTGTTGTTGTTGTTGTTGTTGTTGTTGTTGTTGTTGTTGTTGTTGTTGTTGTTGTTGTTGTTGTTGTTGTTGTTGTTGTTGTTGTTGTTGTTGTTGTTGTTGTTGTTGTTGTTGTTGTTGTTGTTGTTGTTGTTGTTGTTGTTGTTGTTGTTGTTGTTGTTGTTGTTGTTGTTATTATTATTATTATTATTATTATTATTATTATTATTATTATTATTATTATTATTATTATTATTATTATTATTATTATTATTATTATTATTATTATTATTATTATTATTATTATTATTATTATTATTATTATTATTATTATTATTATTATTATTATTATTATTATTATTATTATTATTATTATTATTATTATTATTATTATTATTATTATTATTATTATTATTATTATTATTATTATTATTATTATTATTTTTTGTACTAACTAGGAGTTCTTACACAAATCATCAGCAGTGATTGCTCACTGATAATAATCGGTGGTGTTCCTTGGAGTTTGAGTGACAACAAGTCTCCCCAGATTTCCGGTACTCTCCATCTCTTTTCGATAACCATTGATTTCTCGCTGGTAACGACCATTGGTCTCCTCATGTATTTGGGTGGCAATATACCTCTCCAAAGTCCCAGTACACTCTGCACTCTTCTAGTGGAGGTCTGGTTAATGCTCTCCCTCCTCGGTCTTCCCATCCTCCTTGACCCTTCACGACTATTTTGTGTGGTATCAGCCGAGGCTGGTGCCATCTCGTTTTCTAGAGGAGGGGGGACAGTTTATGAGATTTCTTGCATTTTCTGTTACTTGGTTCGTGTGGTGGTGTTCTTTTGTGTTTTTGTTTTCTTCCTATTGTAACTTCCATGTGACTGTTTACCGTTCGTAGCTTATGCGTGTTGGTTTCGCATTCAGGGATTTTCCTAAAGATTGCAATTGTTTTGATCATTGCCGTCCTTTGTATGGTCTCAGTGATCCCTTTGATTCCAATTTCTGCCAGCCTTTTCTCCAGGTTTTTGGGGGCTGTTCCTAGTGCTCCTACGATTATTTTTATAATATAAACTTTCTTCATGCTCCATATCCATTTCAATTCTCTGACAAGTTCCGTGTATATTCTTCGTTTTCCCTTACCTTGATATCTACTCTGTGGTCTGCTGGAACGACAAAGTCTACGATTTGGCAGGGTTTTTGCTTCTTGTTGACTATTATGGCATCAGGTCTTCTTGCTTGTATGAGTATATCTGTTTGCATTTCCATGTCCCAGAGGATTTTGTGATTTCATTTTCTAGTACCGTCTCTGAATTATGTTTGTACCATTGGTCTGAGTGTTCAAAATGCATTCGTTTTTATAGTTCCCAGTGTACTGTTTTCACCACACAGTCGTGTCCGTTATTGTATTCTTTTTTGGGCTAGTTTGCTGCATTCACTTATAATGTGATTTACTGTTTCGTCTCTTTGTCCACAAAATCTACATTTACTGTTTTCCTGGGTTTTATCTATTTTAGCTTTAATGTAGTTAGTCCTAATCGCATTGTTCTGTACAGCTGTCAGTAGAGATTTCGTTTCTCTGGCCATAGCTTCCTTTTCTTATCCATGCCTAGGAATGTTAATTGGTCTCTTCTCTGGTCATTCTTATGAAACGTTTATGCAGCTGTTTTTTCCCCACTTTTCTTTTTTTTATCTTTTTGTTTCTGGTTTCGGTGCTTACCGAGTTGTTCATTGGGATGGTGTCTCTTGCTGCTATGATCAGCTTTTCTGTGTTCTGAGTTATGTATTTCTACAGCTCTTTTTTGTGTCTTCCACACAGTCATCTATACTTACCAATTCTCTTCCCCCTTCTTTTTTTCACGTAGAGTCTGTTCGTATCGTTTTTTGGGTGTAGTGCATTGTGTATGGTCATTAATTTTCTAGTCTTCTGGTCAAGGGTCCTGAGTTCTTATTTAGTCCAACCTATGAATGGTCCAGATTATCTTGTTAGTGATACTGTCGAGCTGTTTATTCCTTTTACTAGGTTTCTGCTATGTAACTTCGTTTCTAAGAGTTTCCTTGTTCTCAGGTATTCTTTTCCAATCTTCTCTTTTTTATGTAGATTTGTGTCCGCTTCCAGAACGCCAAAATATTTATAGCTATCCCATTCGCCTAGTGCCCTCATCTCTTCTTGGTTGGGCAGTTCTATGCCTTCTATTGTCTATAGTTTTCCCCGTTTCATCTCTAGGAGTGCACACTTTTCCATTCCAAATTCCATTTGAATGTCCTGACTGACGATTCTGGTTGTATTTATCAGCTGTTCTAGTTCCTTTTTGCTTTTTGAAAATAGCTTCAGGCCGTACATGTACATTAGGTGATTTATTCTTTGTTCTGTATCTGTAAACTTGTATCCGGCACCACATTTCCTGAGTATGTAGTTAAGTAGCATCATGGCAATGATAAACAGTAGTGGTGATAGGGAGTCTCCTCGGAAAATGCCTCTCTTTATTTTTATCTCAGTCAAGTGTTGCCCTCCAGCTGTCAGTTCTAGTCTCCATGTTCCCATTGCTTTCTTAATGAGATTAATAATCCTGTCGGGTATCTTGTACATTTTTAAACACCCAATTATCCATGCTTGAGGAATTCTGTCGTAGGCTTTCTTTTAGTCAATCCTGCTTTTTACCGTTGTTGCATTCTCATAAAGGACATTTGACTTTATAGATAACATTGGTTCTTTCTAATGTGTTTTGGGGGTTAGGGAGAAGTTCTTTGTTAGTGCAAGATTTTGGGTCTAAAATTTCTTGTAGTAAATAACTAGTCTTAGTTTATTACTATTACGAATAAGATATATATATATATATATATCATTGTACACTGTTTTTAAAGGCTTTTTCATCTCATCTAAAGTTTGGGAGTTTGGATATTATTATTATTAGTAGTATTTTTCGAATAATTAATCAGATTTGTTCATCAACGATATTATTAGGGAATTTGTTATTAATATGGGCTTTTTATATCTATATTTTTAATTCAATAAATAAGTTGTTATTGTGGAGGAGATTAGGTTTGCACGGTTGAGTATGTTTTTAACAATGGCTATTTTGTAGCGATATGACTATTCGTAATTTAAGAGACTAGAGTTTACACTGGTTGTTTTTTATAAACGATATATATATATATATATATATATATATATATATATATATATATCCCTAGAGACTAGATTTCCAGTGTTTCTGTGAAACTGTAGGTATCGATGGACGATTGAAGTAATTTTAATATGATACGAAATAAAAATATATGCTCTTACATGCGTAATTGAGCACTCTTATCATTTTTCCTCTACAAAAACATAGATAAATGTTTACTATCACACTCATCGTATTTTAGCAAAAAATAAAAATGAGATTCTTCATTTTTTAGGGGATTACATGTAAACAGCCTGAAAAAATATGTAAAAAAAACGGAATTAAAAAGAAATAACTTTAGAGTTGGGGATCACTTTTCTATATAAATTTAACGTAAAATGGTAAAATGGTTTAGTGGTAAAAGCGACAGTTAACTAATTTGTTTTTAATTGTTGAAGGGAAAGCATATTTTGTGTGAGATGGAGGAATATGTGTGTTAACTAAGCTTTTATTTTCTAGACAAAAATATTATGGGGCAAGGCTTTTTTCCCCACAATAAAATAGTGTGGAAACAATATTTAATTTTGCTGCTAATTCTGAATAAGCACCCATAGATTGGCAGTAGTGATATACATTGTTCCGACTACGAACGTAGAAAGTCGAAGCGTTTCCGACTTTTACCGAGTCTGAAGACAACAGATATAAATAAAAAGGCGCAGTGACATTTCGGCAGACGACAAATTTTACTTTTTCTATTACTATTTAAAGACAAACTTTGCATTTTTATATGTAATTATTTTGCGTTTCGTAGAAAGTTGCATAAGTTTTTGCAAGGATAAAGGTCTTTTACGGAAGCACCCCCTAAAATAAACCCAAAAAGGAAACTTTTTTTTGCTTTCTAAATGTTTTCGCTCTGGCCATGCCTTTGCCCCCCCCCCCCCCACCGCTTTGAGCACCGCCAGAAAGGATGTTTAAAATTAACCCAGATCGCACTCATTTGCACATGAAATAGAAACTAGCGAACGAGTATAATTGTATAACTTTTACGGACCATGCCTTGCGTCCCCTAAAAAAATCCTTTTATTAAACAAACAAACAAAAAAAAAACACTAAAAACATTTTTACACAAAACCTCCCAAAACTTCCTTTCATTAACTTAAAAGAAAAAAAACGGAAAAACCAGTTCAATGAAAAAAAACAAACACATTGCGTTAAATAACTTGAAAAAAAAGCAAAAAAAAAACTTTCTTTTTAGATCCAAATCCCCGAAAACTAACCCAAAAGAAAAAAAATTAAACATAAATAGCTATTTATTTTTTAAAATTTCTTTTTTTATGCGGATATTTATTTCAGGTTGTTTACATATAATCGCTTGAAAAATCAAATCTCATTTTTATTATGTTGCTAAAATACGATGGGTGTGATAGTAAAAAATTACTAAAACACCGGCTGGAAATCAAAGGTTACTTTAGTTCGGTGTTTGAATCGTGTGGCCCGCGGTACAATTATATATAGCCACACTGATGAGTCTTGGTTATGATGAAACATATATGTACGTGGATAGTAACATATATTTATAATTAAAACAATTATATATATATATATATATATATATATATATATATATATATATATATAGATAGATAGATAGATAGATAGAGAGAGAGAGAGAGAGAGAGAGAGAGAGAGAGAGAGTAGAGGGTAATGCAGCATCAGTACAGTTCCAACGAGAGGAAAATGTATATTTAAAGAAGTGAGTTTACAAACATTTGTAAAAAACTTTTTTCAACAATAGTTTGTTATTTTATTATTTTATCATTTCGTCATTTTATAATTTTGTTATTTTATAACGCGTTTCGAGCTTTTCTTGCTTGCTCTCAAACGCGTTATAAAATCACAAAATTATAAAATGACGAAATGATAACATAATAAAATAACAAACAATGGTTGAAAACAGTTATTTACAAATGTTGGTAGACTCACTTCTTTAAATGCACACATACACACACACACAAACACACACACACACACACACATATATATATATATATATATATATATATATATATATATATATATAGAGAGAGAGAGAGAGAGAGAGAGAGAATAGTTATCCACGGACACGTGTTTCGCCGTTACTGCGGCTCGTCAGCGTGACTGACTATACTTATATCAAGTAAGCTACAGAGAAACGTTTGTGTTTCATTCCAGGAAGAAATTCATCAAGCCAACTATGAATTCCTTCGTGGAATAAAAAATAAACAAATATTTAATTTACATATTTTGATACAAAAATAGAGAGAAGGTGAGAGAACACATTTTATATTTGTAAAGCCGAAATCTAACGAGAAGCGAAGAATGGTGATTCCTGTCTGTTTCTTTTTTTTTATCGCACGGCCCTGTGTCGTCGTGTACCTTTAAATCCTCGTACAGCAGCAGACGTGTACACACGTACCTGTACTGCACACACAGCACGGTAAAGTCCTCTGATATATGTACAACATGACGACCCGTCCTCTTTCAAGGCGTGCATACGCAACGTGCTTAATGGGCGTCGGGGGTTAGGGTGCTTGCTACCCGGGTAAAATCACCCCAGCCACCTTAACGTATCGCTTTTAGTCACCCCTCTCCTTTCTCTCTGTTATGCTTCTCTGCGACGAGGCACAACTTTTTGCGATTTGCGAGGAAGTTCGGTTTATTAATAACTCACGCGATGATGTCATAGAATTACTTTTTCTTCTTTCACAAGTGAGGGTAGGAGAATACATGAGTAGGAGGAGACAGAAGGGGGGATATACCCCGCATTCTACCTTTTTCAAAATAACAGGTGTACTTTAAAAAAAAAAGAAGTTTTGACTTTTGATTTAACAACCCCAATGTTATAAATATAAGAACGGAACTGAAATGTGACCCTAACCATCATCGCCCCCCTCCCTCGAAACCCCTCAAAACAAAAACGAAAGAATTTCAACTTACCAAAAGCGCCGTGGTTTGACTTGGTACCGAAATACCAACCAATTACGGCTGCCACAGCCAGTAAAATGATACACAGTCGTTTAATACAAACGACTAACAATTTGCGACATCTTGGACTTGTTAGGGTGGTCCGTAGTTTGTGACCACTGCTGCTATGACTGACCCCATCCATGGGGAGAAGGGCCGCGTTATTAGCCCCAATTTGAGATCTTGTTGAGAATCCCCGGTTTCCATCGTGTTTGATTTGACTTTACTCCCTGCTTTCTTTAAAAATAAACTCAATAAAAGTGTTTTCCCTTTTTGTTGCTATTCCTTTCTGGGGGCTGGGTAGGTGGGGTGATATTGAGTTTGTTGCTTGTTCTCGGGTGGTAATCAAAAAAAGGCGCTGGTGACGTGATGGGAGGCTGTTTTTATGGAAATATAAATAAAAACTAACCACCCGGTTGTTTAAATGTTTTCTTTTTTGCTGTTGTGTAATCTCGAAGAATGGGGTGGGGGAAATCCTTGGCTTATTATTGATGATGATGATGACGATAGTGATGATCAATTATTTTCTACTGGTGGTTGGCGATGATGGTGGTGTTGGGGTGTCATCATTCTTTTTAAGTGGTTGTTGTTCTACTGATCCGTTGTTGTTGTTGTTGTTGTTGTTGTCGGGGGATTTCTAACAACAACATTATTATTTACTCTCGTTTCTGCCAGTCAACCGTAAAAAAGGGCCGAAGAAGAAAGAAGGGGTTTTTGTTGTCATCGTTTTCGTCGTCGCCCGGCGTGGAATAGCTCAAAGGGTCGTCTCCTCCGTTTCTTCATTAACTTCATCAATTTCGTCGTCGTTTAAGTAATGAGTGTATTGGTAATGATCGGCACATCGTCATTCCCCCCTTTTTTCTTCTTCTTCCTTTTAACGAATAAAATAAATGAATCTCAGCAGCTGATAATGATGAACATAAGATAACGGAGTATACAGAAAGAAGAGAGAAAGAGAGACTGACAGACAAATATAACAACAGTGAAATATTTGTGGTGATGAAAGCTGCTGTTGTACTAACACGAATAGAGATGAAGAGACGGAGAGAGATGCAGCGGTGGATGAGACGGTCGAGTGGAAGCTGGAAGTATCAACGTCGGCGATGAAATTGAGTGGTTTTAAAAAAGGCGACGAAACTGAAAGTAACTCGATGGCCAAAAGCACAAGACGCACCGAACCGAAGGAGGATGAGGATGAGGAGGGGTAAGAGGCAAAGGATGGTAAGGTAACGATTTGAACAGAGGAGGAGGAGGAGAGAGAGAGAGAGGAGAGAGAGAGATAAATGAATGAAACTGCGCGAGGAGAGAGAGGAGTCAAACACTAATTAAACGGAAGAGAGAGAGAGAGAGAGAGAGAGAGAGAGAGAGAGAGAGAGAGAGAGAGAGAGAGAGAGAGAGAGAGAGAGAGAGAGAGAGAGAGAGTAAATAAATAGATCCAGGGGGGAATACCGATGCTGATAATGTACAGCTGAAGAATTAATTGAAGATGCTATTTTCTCTTTGAAAATGAAAAACAATAAACAAACAAAAAAACACTTCGAACCCCGACGACGCGCACCTGTAGGTCTTCTCTCGTGATCACCACCCTGTCGTCAAATAACAGTGTTACCCTCTCATCTCTCTGCCCATCCCTCTCTCTTTCTCGAGTGATTTTATTCCTCCTCTTTTTCTATTTATTCTTCTGAAACCGTTTTACCGATTCCAATATGGCGCTCGCAGACGATTCCTACTTTTGGTGTGCTTTCACTTAGACAAAGAATTTCACCTCTCTTCTATCACGACGACGACGGTGACCACCGCAACAACTGTTGCCAGCTGTTTTACGTTTTTTGTTTTGTTTTATTGTTTTTACAAGGGTAGGGATAGGGAGTGTCCAAAATATCAAACAAAAACATCATATCACTTCTTCTTATGCAAAAATATGAATTTCTTTCAAAAAAATCTTTAGCGTTATTTAAAGTACTTTTATTTCCAATACGATTTCTACCTATTTACTTGTCTCCCCATGAGGGCAGATGTAGAGACAAGGTTATTTTTTTAATGTGGGAAAAACACATCTCCCCCAAAACGGGGCACTCTGGATTGAGGAAAAAATAAAAATTACATCAGTCTAGAAGGATTTCTCCCTCACTGACCGAAGACAGAAAAGATGAAATGTAGTATCAGAACAGATGCTATACTTTAATCCTAGCAAATAAAACAAAACAAACTTTTTAATTCACAAAACTAGATAATTATTAGCACCATATTGTCACAATAATCTTTTTTAAGATTAGGTATTTTTTTAAATTAATATTTTATTTTAATCATAAAAAATACGAACAAATGACAGATTTTTATTTCTTTTTTATTATGTAGCACTGTTTTTGGGGTTTTATGTTTGGAAAAATATTTACAAAATAACTGACACTAATATTCTCGAATAAAAATTTGCCAAAAAACGAAAAAAAAAACAACCCTTTTTTTTGGCAAATAATTAATAAGAAATGAATTGGATGAAGATCTAAACAAATCTGTGATGCTATCTGAAAATCATAATCAACTTATCAGGTAGAAATTGGAGAGATGAAAGTTGAAGAAGAATTTAGAAGAAGAGGAAGCAACTGGTTTGATTTAAGAATCACGTAAAAAGTTGGCTTCGTTCCTTCTTAGAAGCGTTCAACTTAGAAATGCGAGAGAGAGAAGAGAGAAATAGGGGAGGGAAGGCGTGACATAGAGGTGGAGAGGTAGAGAAGTAGAGAGAGAGAGAGAGAGAGAGAGAAATAGAGAGAGAAAGAGAGAGAGAGAGCGAGAGAGAGGGAGAAAGAGAGATAGAGGGAGATATTTCAAGAGAGGGGGGGGGGAAGAATCACCAGACTTGACTGTTCTTCGACTACTGCTACAAATCGCAAAAATATGGAGAAACCCATCCTTTCGTTTTTAAAAAAAAAAATTCTTCCTTCTTTCTTCTGTTGCCTTTCGAGCTATTTTTAACACATTTAATTTACCCCGCAACAAACGGAGAAAGGAGTTTTATTGTTCAGTATGGACAATAAGGAAAATCGCACCTTTTTTCATATTACAAATGTTGTTTTTTTTTTCATTGGAGGCGGAGGGGGCACAAAGTTTTTCCTCTGAAATTTCTTTTCTGTTTTTTTTTTTTCGTACGGACACAAAAAGTGCTCATTTCTCTTTATTAATAAAATTGTGTGACCACTTCTCGTGTGTCTGTGCGCATTTCTCGTGCCAACATAACTTTGATAATTCCACATTGAATTATTATCTTTTTTTTTTTTTACTATTGATCGGATACTTATTGAAATAAAAAGATTGAATAGAGTAAGACAAAAAATTAAAAAATCCTATTTACGCAAACGTAATTAATTACGAAATTAAATCAACCAGAATGCACGCCAGTCTATTTATAAACAACTCAGCTATTTTAATGTTTTGTTAATACTTAAATAAAAAAAGAATGATTGGTTGATTGTCATCCTTCGAAATTTAAAAGGAATTTGGAAGCATTTACACTGTCGAATAAAAAGTCATTTCTTAGCAAATCAGCATGTATTAAAAGATTGAACGTTTTAGTAGTTATTAACATTCAATAATTTCAGAAATAAAGATTACGACAACTTTACTGTAATTACAAAATTAGTTAATAACAATTTGGTTCAATTAATTAATAATTTAATGACAAAACAGAACCTTAATAATTAAATTTAACCGTTAAAATCCTATTTAAAAAAAATAGTTTGGTAAAAAAACAAACGACATAGTTAAAAAGAAAGAGCGAAACAAAATGGAAGTAGAAAGACTCCCGGGCAACGCCGGATAGATACAGCTAGTATTAAATGCATATTCCACAGTTCCATGGCGCAACTTGTTAGAAAGGCGCGGAGGGCTGACTTTTTTTTACCGACGTATAAACTTAGCGGTTGTATAAAGTGCACGCACTTTTCCGACCATTATACCGGAAACCAATTAAAATTATAATGAGTATAAATACAATTAAAATAAAATAAATGAAGGAGATATGTAAATTTTTATTTTATTTATTTCTTCTTCAAGTAAACTTTAAAGCTGACAGAGAAAGCCGATAAATTATTGCTCGCCCTTTTGGCTAAGAATAAAGTGTAGTATCTGTTCTGATATTACACTTATTTTTTTCTGACTGTGTTCAGTGAAAGAGACATCCTTCTAGACTGAGGCAACTAAAATTTTTGTCCCAATCCAAAGCACCCCTTTTTTGGAAGCTGGATTTTTCTAATATTAAAAACCGACCTTGTGTCTAACTCTGCCCTCGTCAGGAGGCAAGTAGATAGGGACTCTATATTCGTTCAATTTATTTTGTCGAGGTGGGGTGACAATTTCAAAGAAAAACAAAAAGCAGAAGAAGAAAATAAATGGTTTCATCGTTGAACGAATATTAGCCGCTTTCTATTCCCTGTCTTTGAAAGATAAGCGAATCGCATTTCTTTTTAGCTGCAACAATTGTTTATATGCGTGGAGGACTGATGTTGCGTAAAAATGAACAAAACACATATTAAAAGGTTTTATTGATATAAAACTTTGAACGAATGTGAGTTGATTTCTTTTCCATATTTTTGAAAGGAAAGAGAGTTGAGTATTTTTTTAACAGCAATAGTTAATAAGAAGATCGAAGAAGTGTGTGAGTATGTGCTTTTCTCATTGTGTGTATTTTTACAACGAATTAGAGGTTGTAACGTTTGTGACGCTAGTATAATATGCGGCATCAGCTTATTACGACCAGTTAAAATTAAATTGGTTACTTTGCGTTTTTGCTTTTATGGTGACGAAGAGGCTCCAGGGAACATCCGCGTTTCTTTTATACAATTTTAGATATATGCAATCATCTCTAAAAGATGTTCTGTCTGTTGATCCATCACTGCAGAAGGTTAATGTGTAAAGATGAACACACGCAGCTACACATTTTTTAAAAATAGTTTTATTGATATAAACTTTAAACGAATATAAGTTGATTTCTTTTCAATGTTTCTGAAAGGAAAAACAGTGGAATTCATTTTTAACTGCAACAGTTATATAGTAGCTCTGGCGCTGGTTGAAAAAGTGTTGTCTCACTTCGTGTATCTTATGCCATAAGTTTGTGGTAGTAGCGTTTGTGACGCTAGTACAGTATGCGATTCTTCGACTGGCGAGTGGGTTCTGGTAGGTCAGTGAGTCACTGGGTGGCAGGTCATCAGTGATGCATGAAGTTGATCTGAGGTATCATCTTACTACGGGATCATCCAACACAGTTTGGGGTTTCTCTCCTATCCTATGGTTACAAAGAGGCACCAGGGAAATTACCTGCTATATTTGTAATGAATAGTTTATATTTGGTAAACCGCGTTTTCCTACACATTTTCTGGTTGGATCCAAGCATATATCAATTAAATATTTGAATTTGGAGCCTGTGTTTGCACAAAAAAAGAAACTAAGTTTTTTTTCTAAGGAAATCTGGTGATTTCTCAATCCTCTACTTCTATAATAAAGAACAATGTGTATTTATTTGTAAAAATATATCCGTCCCGTCACACAAAAGTCTGCCCGAAGAATAAGGGAAGAGAGAACGCAAATCTATTTCTCAAATCCGACGTTTTCTTTCTTTATTTTACACCATGCTTTCTATACCGATTTATACGTTTTTCTTTTCTGCTTTTCTTTTTTAAACTTCCCAGCTGGAGCCGTTTTCACTTGTTTTCTTATTTCTGTTTTTTTGTAACTTCACCGATTAAGACGTTATTTTATATGTATATGAATATTAGTGTGGCCACTGGCGAAACACACCTTTTCTATCATGGGTGTACGCAAGTAATGAATAAATAAATTATTTGCAATTTTAAATAAATCAATTATTCAATCCGAATATGTTCATACTACAAACACTGAAGAAAAGAAAAAGAAAACAAAAAACAAAGACAAAAAGAACAAAAAACAAGCAAAGCCAAAACTAATAACTGAGAAAAAGATTAATTCTTTCTTAACAATGATAACGAAAAAAACAGGAAACATTTTTGAGAACTATCGGATGAAATATTTAACAGAATTTTATCTGGATATTAACATTGTATTGATAGCGTAAATTGATTGTGTTTGGACTCATAACAAGAAGCATACACAACGAGAGACTTTCACGGTCTACTAAACAGTGCCAATATATACACACTGTTAACTGAGCACTCTCGCACACAAATTAGTACATACACTCTCTCACTAACAAAGCGAGCACGCTAATTACACCCATATAAACGAACATGGCACCAGCCGAAAGAAACACATACATCATTTTACTAACAAAACAGGCACGCAAAATACACTGCCCCTCTGCTGGAATATATATAGATAATGGGGTTGTTTTTCGTAGACACCCCAGTCGTCCACTTGAAAATAATGGCTTACATTAATTTTAGAAAACATCGAGTGCGTCATAACCACAGCAGGGAACCTCGCATTTGTAGAAAAATTACTTCTTCAAGTCAAAAAAATCGAATTCTGGGTGTTCAACCCCAAACCAGACATATTTCCCATTTCTTGGGTGCTTTCTCTTCTCTTAGTTAAATATTTCTCACTCGCAGCAAGGCTGCTATTCACATGCATTGCAACTAAACATGCAGAAGTGCATGTGTTTACATGTGAAGTGTGTGATATTAGAAAAAACGAACGAATCAAAAACGAATTGCATACTCTTTCCAGAGATCTTCGCCACATGATTGAGAACGCAACTTTTGCCTAGAGCCGGTTGCTCTGTTGTGTCAACACCTGTGTAGATTAGCGTGTTATACTGAAGTAGTTGCATTTTCAGGGCTGTCTTGTGTTTTGCAGGGAGGTCTCGTCGTTCTTCATCACACACCACCTGTTATTCCCAAATGGTCACAAGTACTGGCCAGACTCAACGTTGCTTAACCGATGATCCAACGAGAACCAGCGTGTCAACGTGATTATGCAGTATTTATTTAACTCATCTCCAGGAGGTTAGGCACAAGGCCAGTTTTATCTTACTCCCACAAGGTAAGATGTGACCCAAGGTCGGGTCGGGAAAGTGGGGCTTGAAAAGCCAGCGCCCGAGAAGGTTAGCACTCTGGCCATTAAAAATTGCCTGGGTAGCCCCGTCGGCATTCCCCGGTAGGGGCGCCTCAGACAGTAAGCAATAAACTTACTCCCCCCAAAGAGGAGAGGCAAAGCCTGGGAGGGTGGACCTCCTAGAACTGCACAGGACAGACCCATAGACAGGCGTAAATCAAGCGCCGAAGGCCAAGACAATACCAGTCTATGGAGTGCAGTATCCATCGGAACAGATACTTTCGGGAGTTCTGTGTAAATTAAAATATAGAAGTGAGTCTTTCGTTATCAGCTAATAAAGAAATGGTATTGTTTTCAAGTAGAGTTTCGAGGAAAATAGATTGTGTGTATTAGTTGGTGAGAGATACTGACTAATCTGTCTGTGAGGTGTCTGCTAATAACGTGGACCTCGGTTAGGTTTCTATGGAGACCAATTTAATTGAAACCATAATGATGATCTGTTATTTTATATTTGGCCCTCGCGGGGAGACGGGAAGATACTGTCGATTCCTCCCTCTCAAGTGAATCTCATCGACTTTTTATATCCTTTATTAAGTCAAGAAAAAGTCCGGTTAGATAAAGTGGGAGAGGTTTTTTTTGTTAATTACACAATTTTTTTTCTTTCAATTGTAAATTGGTCATGTGACCTGCTCTTGCGGATGTAATTCAACGCATGATCATGTGATCGGTTTAGCCAACCTGTTCATTCGAAATTTGAAGTTTTTATTCTAATTTTTTTGTACATCTGGTGATCCATAGATTCCTATTTTGTTTTTATAATTACACTAGACGAATACTCGTCATAAAAGGGGTAAAATTAATTCCCCGATCACAACAGTTTTGCACCACTTTTATATCCCCTCACGAAAATTAAAACCAAGATAAAATGCTGCTAAACATTATTTCTAGAATTTTTATTCCAATTTCGATCAAAAGCCGTTACCTGATTTTGATTCTAGAAAATGTTTTCAATTCAAGGCTTAAACTTAAGAGGCCTTAAGAAGAAATTGAAATTCAGCGAAACTTGCTTAATTGGTACTCTAGACTATGGATCAAATTTAATGCAAATCTGAAATATTTGAATTTTCAAATGGAAAGTTTTGCTCATATTATGCTCAACCTTTTAGAATACTCCAAAGAGACTGACATTTGGGGAATGTCTAGTACTTATTGTAACAATTTCACAAAAATTGGACATATCTAAATTTTCATGAAACGCTTCCAACCTCCTTTTAAAATTTATGCATGAAACTAAATTAAACTTAATATAGCCTACATAACACCCCTTACGACTAGCAGCTGTGGTACAAAAACTCATAATGATTGGTTAATTAGTTTAAGAGTGCATCTTGTACATACAAATATATAAACATATACACATACCTAACTTTATATAGAGATGAATAAAAAAAATAATCTGCTATGAAAAATACTAGATAAGATTAATTACAGACATCAATCAAGGACAACGCTTATTTTTGACATTAGAAAAAGATTTATTTAGTGAACAGTAAAGACGAAAGTAGTTTTCATCTCTGTTAAAATTTATGAACATTTTTATATCTTTTTTGGGGTTTGAATACGTAGTGGAAAAGGACATTTAGCCAGAAGTGGATTCAATGACAAAGTCCTTTCCAACATTTTATCAACTTTATTTCAGATCTTCGTTCAACAGGTAAAAGAAAAGTGTTAGCAAAGAAATTATTAGATGTTCATGTGGTTTGATGGAGAAACTGTTATGTTAACCCTTAAATGCTTTATTTTTGATATTGGTTTGGAAAAATGTTATCAAGTGAAAAACGTTTCATAGGGGTAATATAAAGTAGTATAAATGATTTTTGGAAAAGAAAATTGAACAAAAATAAATGATTGTGCAAATGTGCAACAAATGGTCTAAAATTTGACATTCATAACAACACGCATATGCATCTAAATAATCATAATACACTAGAGAATCATAAAATAATTTTTACTTACCATTACAATGACCAGATTTAAAAGTTTAGGCTCTTGAATTAGGCGGATGACACACCGATAGCACACTCCCGTGACATCGAAGATACTGATTACTTATTTAGCGAGTGTGCTGATGCAATATCCTACTAATACCTACTCACACTTGTCAACAGGCTCGTTGCAGATGTGAAACAAGTTGCGATTTGACACGCTTTCGTTGACTATTATATTGAATAAGCATTTTGTTGGAATGTGTCATATTTGAAACTAAACGCATATAAGGGTTAAAAGTCCAAAAATCAAGACAGAGAAATCGTTATCATGAGTTCATAAATGTGGGCGAGGAAGATAGTATCATGAGTCGATAAGAGGAAAATCGCCGTACCTACGCAGGTTAGAGTAGGAAGTTCGTGAGACTGACAGAGTTCTCAGAGAGGAAGCTTATTTGGAGATACTTTTTTCTAGTCTTTCTACTTCATTGTCTTTGATCAATCGCCGATTTCTATATTTTTAAACACGTTAATTTCATATTCAATTTGAATTAATTTTAATTAACCAAACTAATATTGCTAGTAAACTTTTAAAACCAATCATCAAGTCCGTTAATAAGTCCATAGAAATAGTAAAATACCCCATCGTGCCACAGTGTAAGTTATAACACGAGGTCGCAGAGATGGACGGGGTATTTGAGAAAAAGCAGATACGCACACGTTTCCAAGATATTTGTTCGTTTTCCGATCAATTTATGGGTGTCAGAAAAAGCGAAGTTTAGGTAAAAATCCACAGATGAAAATGTAGAAAAAAAGGAAAAACATAACACCCCCAACTCTAATACGAACCCTAATTTTCGAATATAGATCTCATTTAGATGGTTAAACGTTTCAAGAGAGACAATTTATCTTTGCAGTTGTTCGCAAACTACTGGCCGAATTTTTGGTTTAATTAAAAAAAAGTTGATCCAGGATGCTATTTTTGCAGTGTTTTATACGGAACTTTACTTGCTTAATATTTGATGTGCAGAGGGAAAGGTAATTGTTATGGTATCTTACCTATACGGACTATTTGAACTCTTCCACTCACAATAAATACTGGAAGCACCTGCTCTTATTGTTGAGTCAACCCCAGTCTATACTGGTAGTCAAGACTGACGTACCACCACTCTTGTTTTAATGTTGTACTATATTTTCTTCAATATATTTGTTTTATCTAAACCCGGAGTTCGTGTTTTCATTCCGGACCCTTTTACAGGGCCACAACAGTAATATAAGAGAGAATGACTAAGTCAATTCGTACAAAAATAAATTACATTTTAATTGACGATATACAACGAATTTGGAGAAATAGCAGAATATACAGTTACTGGTAAGACACAGTTTCGTACTGACACTAAAAAGAAGTGTTTTGGTATCAGACGTGACTCGTTAGGCAGGTGACAGGATTAGCAGTAACTGGACAGCCTGAATTTATTCCTGACGACGCAGCGAACGATTAACATGCAGTGGAAGATTTCGGGCAGACTGTTTAGAATATTTCTTGGGCTTAATTTAAATATCAATTTAGTAGCTCCCAGCACAGAGCGATAGTATTCCAACGTCTATTTTAATTTTATGTGAAAGTGTATAGTTTCTGCACTTTTGATTGGCTAAAATTACATTTCTGTATCAAAATTCCTATCCAATCAAGTATTTGATATTTTTGATAAAAAATATTCGTTTGTTGCTGCTGATTGAACCAACTTCACAGACGTGTACTCTTTAATAGATTTCCAATAATTTCTTTAAGAATACAATTTTGGAGGGAATCATCCGTTAATAACGAAGATGAAAAAAAAAAAAAAAGAAAAGAAATATGCATGCTTTTCTTGCGTAAGTTCAAATTCGGTCGCAATTTTTCTCAAACAACCGTCAATATGAACAAAAACCTTGAGTGAATAGTACGAAATACGTTTTAGAAATTTTGTAGCTACAATGGGAGCCTTAAAGACGCAGAAAGTAAAGTCATACACTCCTAACAATTAACGTTCAAAACGGACGTAAATCTAACAAAGAATTAAAAAACAAACATGTTTACTGTCGGGGTCACCTCTTATCAAGGCCAAAAGCCACTCGAAAGTTAAAGATTAATGAGCGGGTAATGAAAAATGAGGAACACTATGTGAGTACTAAAATTGATCAGTTGTATGAACTGCGTTTGATTACTTTTGGGAAGGTCTATGATAAAAAATTGTTGGCATTGGATTTGAAACCGACCAAATTAGTATTCCGCGCATGAAGGGAGAAAGGAAAGTCTGTTTTTGGTGTAGTAGAAAAACGAGTTCTTGCTGTGAATGTCTTATAAGGATGAATCAAATATTTGAGCTCAGACGAGAACCTTCACTGGAAATAACGAGAAGAAAACCCAGACACACCTATTATGTGAGAAGGGGATTCTAATGTAGAGAAGTGATCACCCACACACTTGATTTCGAAGTCGGTTTGGTATGATGAAAACTCTCGATAAATGAGTCGACAAATAAGCACAATGAAAGTTAAGAATAAATGTTTATTTCTCAAATCGGTTATTAATTTCTAAACAGCTTAATATTTTATGTTAGCAAATGTGGAATAGTTGTATTAAATAAATTCCAATAAATTGTGAGTTGGTTTGGTTATTGGTTTAATTATTTACACATTATTTTAATGAAAATCGCCCCAGACAAGGCATCAAGCCCATTCAAGGTAAAAAACTAGCCAATAAAAAGAGTTAGATGGATAGATTCCGACCCATTAAACATCAATTCTCCCCCCTTTGTCAGAACCATCGCTCACGGAATTTGAGGAATAAAGGACAAAATAAGGAAAGCGAGAGTTATGAGGTTGCCGAACATAAAGCCAAGGTTCACTTTCTACTTTCCTAGATAATTATAAATAGTTTACATTAACTGATTTAAATAGTTTTAATACGCGGTCTAATAGCTTTGCTTCCTTAATATAGAGGTATTTGATATTGACCTCGCCCGAGAATCCTACATTCGGATACGCCGTGACCTAAACGTACATAACTTCCTATACACTTCTTACATTCGAATCAGCAGTTTCATAAAACGTACTTAACTTCCTATTACAATCCTACATTAAAATCTTCTGTTTCCTAAGACGTACTGAAATTCCTATAAACGTCACACATTCGAATAAGCGATACTATAAACGTACTTAACATCTTATAAACATCCAACATTCAAATAAGCTGCACTATAAACGTACTTAACTTTCTATAAAAATCCTATATTCAAATCAATTGTTTCCTCAAAAGTACTTAACTTTCTATCAACATCCTACATTCGAATCAGCCGTTCTATAAACCCACTTAACTTCCTACAAATATCCTATATTCGAATCTTCAGTTTCGTGAAACGTACGAAACTTCCTATAAACACCCTACATTCGAATAAGCCGTACTATAAACGTACTTGACTTCCTATAAACACCCTACATTTCAATGAGCAGTTTCCTAAAACGTACTTATCATTTTCTACTAAACACCCGATACTTCGAATCAGCTGTTTCCTAAAGCGTAATTAACTTTTTATAAATAACCTACATTCGAATCAGCCTTTTCCTAACACGTACTTAACTTCATATAAACATCTACATTGAAATCAGTCTTCTTTAAACGTAATTAATTTTATATAAATATCCTACAGTCAAATCTGCCGTAATTAAAATGTACCTAACTTCCTATACATATTCGACACTCGGATAAACCGTTTTCGAAGACGTGCTTTACTTCCTAAAACATCCAACATTCGAATAAGCCATTTCCTAAAATGTACTTAACTTTCTATAAACATCTTACATTTGAATCTATTGTTTCCGAAAACCCACTTAACTCCTATAAACATATTAAATTCGAATAAGCCGTTTCCTAAAACGTACTAAACTTCCTATAAACATCTAACATTCGAATAAGCCGTTTCCTAAAACGTACTAAACTTCCGATAAACATCCAACATTCGAATAAGCCGTTTCCTAAAACGTACTAAACTTCCTATAAACATCCAACATTCGAATAAGCCGTTTCCTAAAACGTACTAAACTTCCTATAAACATCCAACAGTAGAATAAGTCGTTTCCTAAAACGTACTAAACTTCCTATAAACATCCAACATTCGAATAAGCCGTTTCCTAAAACGTACTAAACTTCCTATAAACATCCAACATGCGAATAAGCCGTTTCCTAAAACGTACTAAACTTCCTATAAACATCCAACATTCGAATAAGCCGTTTCCTAAAACGTACTAAACTTCCTATAAACATCCAACATTCGAATAAGCCGTTTCCTAAAACGTACTAAACTTCCTATAAACATCCAACATTCGAATAAGCCGTTTCCTAAAACGTACTAAACTTTCTATAAACATCATACATTCGAATAAGCCGTTTCCTAAAATATACTAAACTTCCTGTACACATCATACATTCGAATCAGCTGTTACATAAAACTTACTTAACTTTCTATAAACATCCTACATTCAAATCTTCTGTTTCCCAAAACGTACTTAACTCCCTATAAACATACTACATTCGAGAAAAAAAACGTACTAAATGTAATGACTAACGAGAACAGACGTAACTTGGGAAAGCTTTATTCAGCACACAATGTCGGTACAGTATTAGTGCTACTATTTATAGTGGTTAGTAGAAGCAGGAGAGTTCTCCAAAGGGGAGATAAGTCAGAGTAAGGCAAGTTACTCGTAATTATTCATTACACTAAACTTCCTGTAAACACCAAAATTCGAATCAACCATTTCCTAAAATGTATTTAACTTGATATAATCATCTACATTCGAACCAGCCTTCTTTAAAGGTACTTAATTTCCTATAAATATGCTACATTTGTATTATCCGTAGTTAAAACGTACTTAACTTTCTATAAACATTCTACATTCGAATCAGCTGCATTTAAAACGTACTTAACATTTTATACATATTCGACATTCGGATCAGCCGTTTTCTTAAAAAGCACTTTAAGTAGTGTAACACTTGATATTAAGCTTTGATATAGGTTCTAATAGCTTTAAATAAAGGATACAATTATATTGATACGTAAACATTTTACTTACAACAAGTTGTTATTAACGTATTTGATATTTCGCGTATCCCACGTTTTTTCTTGCTATCCTAAAAATAACTCAAACGACTCATTGCCTTCGTATTTAGTTCTACTTATCTTAATTGATAATTTCATAAAACTCTGTCTGTAGTTTTTTAATCCATGAGTACATTTGTTTACAATAGGCTTCTACGCGATTCCCGCCTATGCATATAATTAAATTATACTAAATGCCATCCTCATTACACCAATAAACTATCGTTCAATAATTCATAATGATTGATTAATTAGTTACGTAGCTTAAACCCACAAAACACACGTATATATATATATATATATATATATATATATATATATATATATATATATAGAGAGAGAGAGAGAGAGAGATAGAGAGGGATAGATAGATAGATAGATAGATAGATATAAACATACGCATATACCTAACTTTCAATATTTTTCGTATTTTTATTGCCCCATTTCACCCGTTCAGAAACAGAAATGAATACCTATTTAGGCCTTTTAATATTGGAGAGTAACTTCAGAGAGAAATTCTGAAAACAATAATGACTCATCTGAAATAAATACGAGCGAATAAATTGTTCACAAACATAAACAACAATTTATTATTTTGTACAAAAGGAAACAAAACACATAACAAAACAAAAAGAAACAGATAAAAAATAACTGCATAAGGTAACTAATGATTAAAACATAACGTTAATTAAAACATAACGCGCATGAAGAGTACAACGGCTGAAACGTTGTTAAAATAGAAACAATGACGATAAAGAAAACAGTCGAAAACATGCAAATAACTGTTATGGTACCTTACCTATAACGGACTATTTGGACTCTTCCATTCACCATAAATTCTGGGAGAACCTGATCCGCAGGGTTGGAATCCCACCCCATCCTGTTCAGTCTATCATTGACTTCGGTTGATTGAGGACGTAATACCAGTCGAGGATTCGTTCTCGACAATCAGTCCGGCAGGAACTAGGCCATTTCGGTAGCCTTTTATCTGCCGGGCTGAGGTAAACTGTCCTGGGTTTTCCTAGGTGCACCCTCCCCGGCCTTGCCTCCCCTCTTTGGGGAGGAGTAAGCTTATTGCTTGCTGTCTGATGCGCCCTGACCGGGGAATGCCGACGGGGTTGCCCAGGCTATTTTTGCTAGGCCAGAGTGCTCCTTTTAGAGGCGCTGGCTTGACTCTTCCTCCACTTTCCGACCTTGTGTCATATATTCCTGCGGTGGGAAGGAATTAAATACTTGGAGCCACACCAGTCTATACTAGCAGTCAAGACTGAGGTACAACCACTCTTGTTCTCTGTTGTATTATACTTTTTCTAATATACTTGTTTTCTCTAAACCCCGAGTTCGTTTCTTCCTTCCGACCCCATTACAGGGTCACAACAACCGGCGAAGAGGCACAGTAATGGTTTTCTTGAGAACCTTAAAAAAGGACCCCACAACAATTGGCGATGTGGGATTTCGAACTTACACCTCCGCAACAACTGGCGACGATGTATAGTAAGGGTTTTCTTGAGAACCTTAAAAAAGGACCCCACAACAACTGGCGATGTGGGATTTCGAACTTACACCTCCGTAACAACTGGCGACGATGTATAGTAAGGGTTTTCTTGAGAACCTTAAAAAGGACCCCACAACAATTGGCGATGTGGGATTTCGAACTTACACCTCCGCAACAACTGGCGACGATGTATAGTAAGGGTTTTCTTGAGAACCCTAAAAAAGGACCTTACAACAACTGGCGATGTGGGATTTCGAACTTACACCTCCGAAACAACTGGCGACGATCTACAGTAAAGGATTCCCGAGAACCTTAAAATTGATGCTACAACTGGTGACGAATTATATTAAGTGTTTTTTGTCAACCTTATAAAAAAGGACAACCGTAGAGAAATAAACGTCAAATTCACTCGACAACGTCTTAGTTCTAAAATCTGGTTTTACCGGCGGACTAAAAAGATAAACAAACATAAAATACCAACTTATTTTCTCTCAAAGAAGAAAGGGCAGTGATTTCTTTATTACTATTCCGCACTATGTCAATTTTTAACAAAAAGGGAATACATGATATTTTCTTTTCTCTCTAAAAGAGAAAAGTCATGCCACTAAAAGAAAATTTAAAACCTTATTTCTTTCTGTTGGCTTAAATGCTGGCCGTAAATTCTACGATTACGTGAAAAGCGTACAACAAAAACAATCACTTTTTTTGTTGGTCGAAAAAAAAAAGTTTTATACTCTTTCTCTCTTTACAACTAAGATTACGTTTAGCAGCGTAATATAAAAGAAATAACTTCTAAAAACCCGTATTCTATAAAGACCTTTAACACATGGAAGACTTTAAATTTCAAATGCAACAACAACTAGAACAAAATGAAGAAGCTGAAGAATGACTTCTGGAACAAAAAAAGAAGCTGAAGAAAGACTTCTGGAACAACAACAACAAAAAAAGAAACTGAAGAAAGACACCTAAAAATTAAGGAACATTTCAAAAGCTTCTACAGGAATATCAACATAAATTCGACGAAAACTACTAGAACAAATTCAAAAAGTACTGAAACAAAAATGAGAAACCGATCAAAAGGTTGAAGTATTAATGCAAGCAATATCGCATAGGGGTCAAATACTGAGAACGAATATGCCTTCTCTCAGAATGCCGTTTGGAGTGCAATTGACAATTTCATTTATTCCCCAGACGAGAATGAAACTTTTGCTTCATATTTCAGAAGGTATGAGGATTTAAACAAAATAGATTGTTAAATTTGGGCAGACTCTAAAAAGGTTCGTCTAATGCTCCAAAAATTAGGGATGACCGAACATGCTAAATTCGTGGACTTTATTTTACCTCGAAAAACGAGCGACTTGAATTTTTCTGAAGCTGTTAATCTTTTAACATAATTATTTAGCCCTAAGATTTCTCTGTTCCACAAACGGTGGAAGTGCTCGAATTAAGTCAAAATAGATGGCGAAGACTACGCAACGTTCGCGTCAATCGTAAATAAACGCTGTGACGATTTCAAATTAGCTGAACTTAGCGGGGATAACTTTAAATGTTTAATTTTCGTGCAAGGACTTGCATCAAGAAAAGGCGCAGAAATCAGACGTTAGCAAGTGAACCAAATTTAACATTGCAGAAATTAGCCGAAGACTGCCAGAGATTTATAAGTGTTAAACAAGATTCGAAAGACAATGAAGAGTCGGGCATTACGCAGATGAGAAAGGTACGCCAGGAAACACATTTCAACTTTCTTTCAAAAAAAATTCAAAACAAAAACAGGGATTATTTTCACACTCTTACAAAAACAAGGCAGCCCAATAAAAACAGAATAAATGACCCCTGTTTCTGTTTTGGATTCCTTCATTGGGTAACTGATTGCCAATACCATTTTAAACACTTGTCTTACTTGTAATAAAGTCGCGCACAAGTGTTAATATTATAGAACGAATAGAGGAAATAAAACTCGGGTTAAATCCACAAAACCGAACGAACAGGACGACAGAATTATAAGAAATATATACAAGTTAAAATCCTGAATAAAAATGTAAAATTACAATTGGATTCTGGTTCAGACGTATTGATTATCAACATGCATACATGGAGAAGGTTGGGAAAACCGACAATGCTAACTACCAACCCAATAGCCAGAACGGTGAGTGGTGAAAAAATTAAATTCGAGGGTGAAATTATTACCGACATTACTTTAAACAGAACTACAAAAAAGTAAAATTGTTCATATTAAAAAATACCAACAATTTATTTGGCACAGACATATTGCAGCTGTTCAACCTCTGGGGGTTACCCACCAACATTTATGTCCAAAAAAATAAAAAATCTGACGACCGAGTCAGAAAAAAGAAAGAATGGAATTTGTTTCAACCATTAAAATTCGTATGAAATGGACTCAAAATACATTGTCTGCAGAAATTAAAGCACATGAGAACACAAAATTCACACTGCAAATAGCTAACACTAAACTGAAAAAAATAAGTCACATTCTTTGGATAACCAATTGAAGGTTAAAGAGTTTTCAGAAGAGCTAAAGAGTATGAAAGATAAGCCGACTCGTCTTGAAGTTAAATGTCGAAGCGAAAGAAACATTTTTTCAAAGTTTAAAGATGTGTTCCAAAATCAGAAGTCCAGAATTAAAAACCTGGAGGATATAAGATCTGAATTTGATAGAGGCCCTCAGTTCTCTCATAAGAGACACCTAAATCAAATTAGGGAACGATTGTCGAAAGACACCGACAGCACGTCACAGGAAGATGTGTTGGTTACCAGATGCAACACTTTCGACATACAGCTACCTCTAGCACCATCAGAATAGCGTCAATCCAAAAAGGAAACGATACTGTGACTCCTGGGGAGGTTAGGGTTTGGAGGAGGTGTTATGGTACCTTACCTATAACGGACTACTTGGATTCTTCCTACTCATCATAAATACTGATAGCACCTGCTCCTCAGTGTTGGAACCACACCAGCCGGCGCGGTCTTTTTGTAACGTCAGTTGCTTAGAGACTTCGGACCAGTCGAGGATTCGTTCTCGACAATCAGTCTGGCAGGAACTGGGCCATTTTGGCGGCCTTTTATCTGTCGGGCTGAGGTTTTAGTCCTGGGTAGTCCTAGGAGGTCCACTCTCACAGGCCTTGCTTCCCCTCTTTGGGGTGGAGTAAGTTTATTGCGTACTGCCTGAGGCGCCCTGACCAGGGAATGCCGACGGAGCTGCCCAGACAATTTATTATAGGCCAGAGTGCCCCTTCTGTAAGGAGCACTGGCTTGATCACCCCCACCTTCCGGCCTTGTGCCATATATTCCTGTGGAGTAAATGAATTAAATACACCAGTCTATACTGGCAGTCAAGACTGACGTACAAATACTCTTTCTCTGTTGTATTATACTTTGTTTAAATATACTTGTTTTCTCTAAACCCCGAGTTTGTGTCTTCCTTCCGGCCCCTTTGCAGGGTCACAACAATAACAACAATACATAATCTCCGAAAATAATATTCAGTGTAAGAAAAGAAGTGACTAAGTAACCAGTCGTAGGCAATGGCGGGCAGAGAAATTTCAACAGGCGGATCAAAAGCCCTGTGTATTTGCTTTTAGGTATTCGTCCAGTTGGAAGAGTAAAGCGTCTAAATTCAGTCATATGCACTCATTGATTAGATATCTGACAACGAGTATTCGTCTGATAACTCACATATTCTCTCTGCAAAAGAACCCGGTCTTTATTGGTGAAACTACAAAACAATATATTAGTGCTCGTCGCTTAGGGTGTAACGACTCAATCTCTGTTCAGTTTCTCTCCTTACTACAAAATAACGCTATGACGATTTATCAAACTGGAGAACAATTGTTTCACAGTTTATTAAACTTATGCCTTACCTAGTTGGAATAATATTTACGATACATGGGAAAGTCTACTATAGAACAATTGGGGAAGATAGATTCGCCACGCTTTATACACCAGAAGTATTAATCGGCCTTAAAAAAGAATTGACTAACAGCAACTTTTGATATTGGATGAATAATCGGAAAATCAGCCGTAAACATTGAACACTTAGAGAAAGGAAAGTCGCTGAAATTTTCCAAGGTTTGATTTACAAAACTTTTATACCGGATGTTTCAATCTCTAATTTAAACTATTTTAATGTTATACGACTGATAGAATATCTGTTATGGTATTGCTTGTACGTCATCAGTTGTTGGGTTTGTTCTGGATCTTATTTGATCCTTGGTTATTTCTGTTTGGAACTTTCTTAGCCAGCTGTGACCTTGAAGCTCATCACTGAATAAAATGAATGACATTTTAATTCTGAATTATTACAGAGTTTGTTTTAATTTTATATACACATACGTTCTTTGCGTAAAGAAACATTGAGAAAGATACAGACAACGAGCTTACCTCCCCTGTTCCACCTACATGGAACATTCTTGCTGTCTATTCTTCATTCTTCCGTCTGCCATTCCCCCGTGTTATGTTGCGCAATTAATTTTTAAATCATTTTATAACCAAGAAGACGTACAAATATTCCCTCTTTCTGATGACGATACGTACTCATTAAAATAAAATGTTCGTTACTCAGCCTAAAAAGATTAGACTGACTTCGAATATTATATTCTACATAAGTACTTAATTTCTTTTGAACATGCCACATTTGAATCAGCCGTTTCATATAACGTAATTAATATCCTATAGACATCCTACATTCAAATCAGAAGTTTCCTAAAACGTAATTACCTTCCTATAAACATCCAACATTCAAATAATCCGTTTCTTAAAACGTAATTACCTTCTTATAAATACCTAACACTCGAATCTGGCGTTTCTTAAAACGTACATAATTTCTAATAAATACCCTCATTCGAATCAGACGTTTCCTAAAACGTAGTTTATATCCAATACACATCCTACATATGAAGCTGCCGTTTTCTAAACCTTAGTTCCTATGAGCATCATTCATTCAAAAAAGCCGTTTCTTGAAAACGATTTAACTTCCTATGAACATCCCACATTCGAATTAGCCACGAAATAAAACGTACTTAACTTCCTATATACATTCGACATTCGAATCAGCAGTTTTCTAAGACCTTTTAACTTTCTATAGATATCTTACATTGGAATCAGCCGTTTTTTAAAACGTAATTACTTCCTATAAACATCATACATTTCAATCTGCCGTACTTAAAACGTACTTAACTTCCGATAAACATTCTATATTTGAATGGACAGTTTATAAAACCTACTAAATGTCCTATAAGGACCCGACATTCGAAGTTTATGTATTCTATTCGGATTAGCCATTGCTTAAAACGTTATTAACTTTTAATGAATATCATATATTTGATAACGGATTCTCCTGAAATGTAATTAATTTTCGATTAACACCCCAAATTCGAATCTGCCGTTTTAATAAATTAGGGTTGTTATAACCCTAGATTCGAATCAGTCGTTTTAAAAACGGAATTAATATCCTCTAAACACACTGCATTAGAATCACCCGTTTCTTAAAACATAACTAACTTCCTTAAACTCCCTTCATTTGAAAAAGCTGATTTCTAAAACTTGATTTATTTCCTATAAACATACTACATTCGAAACTTCCGTTTACTTAAACGTAATTAACTTCCAAGAGACACATTAGATTTGAAACAGCAGTTGGCGAAAACGAAATTAACTTCCTATAAACAACTTCTATTGGTATAAGTTCTTCCTACAACGTAATTAACTTTCTATAAACATCCACCATTCGAATCAGCTGTTTCCTGGAACGTAACTAACTTCAAATGAACATCTTACATTCGCATCAGCCGTTTCCTAAAAAGTAATTTAGTTCATATAAACTCTCTATATTCGAATCAGCTTTTCCCCTCAAACGTAATTAATTTCCTACAGGGTGGGCCAAAATAAGGGTCCTATCTTTAAATTTGAATAACTTGAATTTGAATAACTTCCACAAAATAAAAGTTAAACTCACCAAACTTTATGTGTGTGTAGACTGACCCTTCCGAGATTTTTTGAAATAAACAAAACAAATTTTAGCCGAAAAACACTTCTTAAAACTTACAAAAACTAAAGTATTGTTTTTTACACGGTTTTGAGTTTTTTAAGCAAAAATAATGTTTTCTAAATGAGGGTACGTTCCTTAGGGCTAATACGGCTCATGCTTGCTTCGGAAGGGGTCCTTTACTTATTCTAAAAAAAAAATAAAAAAAATCAATAAATAAAAAAGTTATGAATTTTTAAAAATAGGACCCTTATTTTTGCCCACCCTGTATAAACAACCTATATTCGAATCTGTTGTTTTCTGAACACATAATAACATTTCTATAAACACCCTATATTCGAATAAGCCGTTTCATGAAACTTACTTAAATGTTTATAAACATCCGACATTCGATTCAGCGATTTCCTAATACGTACTTAGCTTCCTATAAACATGCTACATTGTAATCATCTGTTTCATAAACCGTACTTAACTTCCTATAAACTTCCTATATTCGAATCAGCAAATTCCTAAAATGTTCTTAACTTCAGATAAAAATCCTATATTCGAATAAGCTATTCCTAAAACGTACTACATTAAAATCATCCGTTTCATAAAACGTACTTAACTTCTTATAAACATTCTACATTCGAACCAGCTTTTCCTAAAACGTTACTAACTTAAAATGAACATCTTACATCCGAATAAGCTGTTACCTAAAAAGTTATTCGCTTCCTATAAACATATTACATTCGAATAAGACTTTTCATAAAACGTAAATCTTATTAACAGACTACATTAAAATTGGATGTTTCCTAAAACGTATTTAACTCTCAATAAAATCGATATATTCGAATCTTACGTTAAATAAAATCTACTTAATATCCTATAAATATTACACACACAAGTAAGCCGTTTTCTCGAAACATAATTAATCTCTTATAAACATCATATATTCGAATCAGCCCTTCTATAATACCTAATAACTTCCTATAAACAACTTACTTTCGAATGCCTTGTTTTCCAATACGTAATTTACCTTACATTCCGATCAGCTGTTTCCCAAAACATAATTTATTTCCTACATACTATAACATACTATATCAGCCTATATTCGAGTCAGCCGTTTCGTAAAACGTAATAACTTTCCTATAAAGATCCTACCTTCTAATATGCCGTTTCATGAAAAGAAATTTACTTCCAATGAACATCCTACATCTTAATCAGCCGTTACCTAAAACGCAATTAATTTCTTATGAACATCCTACATTCGAATCAGCCGTTTCCTAAAACGTAATTAACTCCCTATAAGCACCTTACATTCGAATCAGCCGTTTCCTAAAACGTAATTAACTCCCTATAAACACCTTACATTCGAATCAGCCGTTTCCTAAAAAGTAATTAACTTCAAATAATCATCCTTCATTCGAATAATCCGTCCCTAAAATATAATTCACTTTCTGTAAATATCCGACTTTCGGATTTCTTTAAACGTAATCCACTTTCCGTTAATGTCCCACTTACGGATTCGCCATTTCTAAAAGACGTAATTAACTTCAAATGAACATCTCACGTTCGAATCAGCCGTTTCCTAAAAGGTAATTACCCCTCTATAAACACCTTACATTTGAATCAGCCGTTTCCGAAAACTTAATTAACTTCCAATGAACACGTTATATTCGAATCAGCTGTTTCCTAAAACGTAATTCACTTTCTATAAACATTCTAGATTTGAATCTGCTGTTTTCTAAAACGTAATTAACTTCCTACAAACACCTTACATTCGAATCAGTCGTTCCCTAAAAGGTAATTGATTTCCAATGAACACCCGCATCGGAATCAGCTGTTTACTAAATCGTAAATATCCTCTATTTTTTCAGCCGTTTCTGGCACAAGCTCAATCAATATTTTACACTCAGATGTTGAAGCCCGATTTTCCCACAGTTTTAATCATTGCAGCATTCTTTTCGATTTCTATAAAGTATTTTTGGGAGGAGTAGAGAGGGTCCGATTTTTTTTCACTTCCCAAAAAGCCCACAGATATCTCAAAATTATGAAACCGTTCTTTAACGGGTTTACTTGCTCGTATTATCATAATTTTGGTTATGGTTAACAAATTTGTAATTGACAAATAAAGAGAAACATTTTACCAACCATTTTAATGATTTGCTTATATTGTGCTACTTTCTGTGTTTTTTTCCTTTATTTTCTTTACATTGTTGTCATATAAAAAAATATATGAGAAAAATGACATAATTGTGTCCTTAGATCAGGGGCTCAGCAAATTGCGACCGGTGGGCCAAGTCCGACCAGCCAGGTGCTTTTGTCCGATCCCTGATAAAATAAAACAGCAATACAAAAGTCAGACATACTCGGAGTATTACACACATTGGAAATCATTATTTTTTTAGAGTTTATAGACGCTTGGGCATCTTCCCTCCATATATGTTCAATCATACGAGCAAATACACGAAACAAAGGAACGAAACGAAGGCGATATGTTTAAAATAACATTAATTTACCACAAACACAAAAAGGTTAGATTGTGTACGTAAAAAAATGTGTACATAGGTCCAAGTAAGTCTGTGCAGATGTGTGTGAAGATGTTGATAGAATGTGTCTCAGCTTTTATACTACCGATATCAACACCGTCTAGCGTAGTGAAAAGGGATATAATTAGGGCTAAGCGCCCTCTGGGCTATGTATGTGTAAATGAGTGTGTTGAAAGGGCAAATAGGACTACAGTTTCCATACGTGTATTGCAATATTAGACGTGTGCTGCAATATAAAAAACAGTCATTACCACTGTATTTTGAATATAATCAATAAACGATTAAAAAAATCATCTGAAAAATAATTCGTTCTTTTGTGGATTAATATAAGAAAAATAACATGTTTGATCTAATTAATAAAGTATTTGTAGATTAAAAAAATAAATATCTAAAAAGAATATATTTCATTTCATTCATTAGCGGACAAATCTGACAACAAATTTAGTCATTATCTACATAACGAGGTCCGTTATTTGAATGGAAAGTTTGAGTGACATTTTAAGAAACCACATGACTTCGGGACGGAGATTTACTATCTCTTGGCTGGCGAGACTTCAAGCAGGACAGACGTGTACAGGGCGCGGTCCCTAATGGGGAGGGGCGCACACAATGTAACTAGGTGTAGCAGAGCGAGTTATCTGTCTATCTATCTGCCTCATGCGTACAAAAGTAACCTGCCTCTCTGATATTTTTCTGTGACTGTTCTTCTCTTTGTAATAAACATTTATTAAAAACTAAACATCGGCGTCCGAGTGATTGTAACCAAAGACAAGCAAGAACCCGAATTCCTGACGACGAAACCAGCGTATAATGGTTGATACATGCATTGCTAAGTGAAAATACTGCAATCATATTTTGAATTTTATCAATAAAGAATTTCTGGAGTTTTTTTATCAGCATGATAAATTAAATTTAATTTTTGCGCTTGCAAAGCTTAAAAATATATTTTTAATCTGGTCTTTTCAAACAAAGCAAAAAGTTTGCCTAGATGACCAAAGGCAAATTGCAGTGGTATCATTGTGTCGTTATAAGACAAAACGAAGAAAGTGATTTTCTCTTCTGATTAAAATCTGTATTATATTAAACGACTCGTGACCCAATCGGGTCAACGTTGGTACATTGTACATTAGTGTATATATCATCATATTCGGTTTGACTTTCGTTTTTCATGCTAACATGCGTTGGAAGACTTAAAAAATTGACTTCAAAACAAACCTATCTCTGGACAGATCATTATTTATCCCTTTTTTCCCCAGGTCTAGTTGTATCACTTCCTCTCATGTTTTCATTGGCCCTTCCATGTGAACTGAACCTGCTACCTCAACTTTTCTACATATACTAACAATATAATTCTCATCCATTCTTTCAACGTAACCATACCATCGAAATCTATTCTGGCTCCTTGCGGAAATTTTACGAGTTTGAGGGCGTAAATGATTTGCAGTTAAATGGGTTTCGGCATTACTCCCAACAACACTTATTTCTTACTTAAAACTAGCTGTACGTATCTGCGTTGGAGTGAAGTAATTTTAGTTTTTATTTGTTGAACTTATACAGAAAAAAATACAATTCTAGTTGAAAAGGAGACAACTTTTTTATATTTTTCAATTGAATATATGAGCTATTCCCCTTGTTATTGTTTATTTTTCTGTCATAATAAAAAATGCTTGTATATTACCAGTTGTCCGAGTGGGACTAAATATGAAGCAAAAATAACTGGAGCAAAGTACCTTATTACAGTGCCAATAATATGGTACAATAAATAAAAATTGACTAGTCAGAATAAAAGTTTGATATATCAGCATAAAAGCTGTTTATGATCAACATCTTTCTGACACACTCTAATCCGATCTGGAGACCGTGGTGCAATGGGGGAAAAGTGACATGTTACGTTTTATGCCCTTAAAACTAAGCTGCTCTCTTTTCACCACCAACGTTCCGGTCCTCACACCCCAAGTTGAAATGAATGGTTCTCTCCTCGACGAAGCCGCCTTCTTTGATAAACTTCTAGGGCTGACTTTTACCCCAGACATTAAATGGAAGACTTACATTAAGTCTATTGCTCAGGTTGCTGGAAAAATGGTTCGATCATTCTACTGCCCCAGAAAATACCTAACCCTGACATAATCCTCTACCTGTATAAAAGTCATATATGTTCCAAGATGGAGTACTGCTGTCATATTTGGGGAGGTGCTGCTCGGAGTACTCTTTCCTGTCTTGACAGAGTACAAAATCGACTTTGCAATCTAGTGGGGGATGATCTCTTCTCATCCCTACAGCCATTTTTCACACAGAATACATGTTTCTAGCCTCATTCTACTGTATCGTTATGTTTATGGTAAATGCTCGACTGATCTCCAATCCCTGGTACCCCCTGTAAAACATTCACAGCAAGAACTCGTCTAATTAAAACCACGGCAAATAACTTTCCTTTTTATACCAACAGTAACAAACTAAAAACAAACAAAACTTCCATGAACAAAGTTTCGTTCCTAGAAGATCCTATCTGTGGAACAAGATCCCATGAGTTTGCATCTCAACCGACTACAACATATTCATCTTCAAGTCTAATATAAACAAATACTTGTTGAACCGTCCTCTTGGATAATTCCTATTAAGTAATATTCTACCCATCTCACATATTGTTTCCGTTCCTGCCGGAAGGCGATCGTCGTCCAACTGACGATTTCTTTAACTCTTATCCTCGAGCGGGCCCTTGGCCTTGATAAGAGGTAACTCATGAGTAAAAAAAGATCTAACTTTATATGTTATGTCATGTTTTAGTAAAGTAAATAACATTAAATCCGTTTGGTATAGCAAGTTGAATCGTACACGCGAACCGATGAATACAATGTAGCCATTTTGGAAAGATTCGCTATGCCCAGCAATGGTATTCGACATAACACCAAGGGAGACAACTCTAAATTCATAATATGTAGACCTTCCTTTATATAAACACAAATAAAAGAGAAAGACTTTATTGCTGACCCAAAAGAAACAGAAAAAACGACAGTGTTAATGTTTCGCGTTACTTCCTTTAGTTTAAACTAGCAGGGCTATCAGACGTTGCCCAGTGCATGTATAACAAAATAGAAGTATTAAAAAAGTGGGTAGTATCTTTCTTTTTAATCTCTCTCTCTCTCTCTCTCTCTCTCTCTCTCTCTATATATATATATATATATATATATATATATGCCTATTTACCGCTCTTTCTACGCCTCTCCGACTGACACCCTCTGTTTATCGCTACCTTCAACTGCCCTTTTCTCTCTGGCTACTGGTTCAATCTAATAGAAAAAAGGAAAGAAAAAATCTGACTGACTATTTGATCTAGTTTCAGTGTTGTTTTTTTTTTTAAATAAGTATGAGTAAGAATGAGACATTATTTTTTTGTAATTACCATACACTAATTTGGTCCATGGTGACGTGAAAGGAATAACTATTGAAGTATTTTTATCATATCTAGGTCGGGGTCACATTGAATACGGTAATGTAAAAATTCATAAGTGTATCTTGAGTATATTTTTTATACCTTTAGCTGGATATGAATGACTTTTCTCAATCCTCCACTCTATAATAAATACCAATGTGCATTAACTCGTAAATATAAATACCAATACTATCACGCAAAAGTTAGCCAGTAAGAAACTGCCGGACGAAACCATTCAAATGTTTAGGGGAAGGGAGAAAACAAATAGTAAGTTAGTCAACCCTCACTCCTTGAAATGATTTCTATACCGATTGATACTTTTTTTCTTTTGGGAGGTTTTCTTTCTTTCTTCTTTTTTAACTTCACCAATAGACACGTCATCTTATATGAATATAAATATTGGTTCTTTGTTACATTAAGATCCATGCTAACTTTGACCATGACCCTAACCCTAACTCTAACGCTAGCCTAACCCTAACCCCCACTTAGACCCTGACCCCAACCCTGATCCCCAACTATTACCCTAACGACTAAATATTAGTGCGAACACTGGCGAAACAAATATTTTTGCTGTCATTTTTGACAGAATGTGTAAACTCGTGGAATAGATAATTGTTATAATCCGTCGTGGAAGTAATGCGGATATATATATATATATATATATATATATATATATATATATATATATATATATATATAAATGTGTGTGTGTATATATACAGGTTCATATTATGTTCCAATAACCATGTTTTTTATTTTATTATTTTTATGTTTATTTTTTCACATTTCCAAAAAAATAACATTTCTGTGAGATATATTTTTTACGGTCCGTTTCATTTGTCTTGTGCCAAACAACATTTTTTTGTCAATATCGTCTCTGCAATATCACAAAATCATCAGAAAAATTCACAAAGAGTAAAAAGTTCTTGGATTAAAGTTTCTTGAAAAACCTACACTATACAGTGGTTTATTTTTGGGTAAAAACAATACATACATATATATATATATATATATATATATATATATATATATATATATATATATATATATATATAATAAAATATAGTAACACGAAATTACATGATCATCGATGCAATAATTTATTTCAACCTTATGGTATTTTCAAGCATCCGATTTAGACGATTACATTATTCTCCCTGTCCCTAAACATTTCAAAAATGTAATCATCTAAATCGGATGCTTGAAAATACCACAAGGTGTAAATAAATTATTGCATCGATGATTATGTAATTTCGTGTTACTATATTTTATTTTATTCTTGCTCTGTTTATTACATTGAGCTCTTATACCCGGATTTCCTCCTGGAATTATTTCATTATAACACACACACATATATATATATATATATATATATATATATATATATATATATATATATATATATATATATATATATATATATATATCAATTCCGTCGGTATAGTATCCTATTCCAACAGGCTGTTGCCCTATCAATCTTCACATTATGCGTATTTCTTTGACGAAATCTTCTCTAGTTCTGTTCACCTTTGCTCAATAATATTTATGTCTGAGCCTTTCGCTGGTCAATCATTTAATACTTTAACATTTTCATGAGTCAGATATTGTTGCATTTCGCGTGATTTATGGCGTGTTAAAATTTGCCGCCACAATTTAAGTCAGGAATCAAATGCTCTTTCAGCAATTCGATGTATTTGATATTAATCCAGTTCTCGTCAACTTTCATCAATTTTCTAGAACCATCACATTTGATATATCTGCAATGTGCCCTCCAAACTTAAGTGTTTTGCTTGCATACCGTTGGCCAGTTCGTTCGCCTTCTAACAACTTATCATTTGTTAGAAGTCAATTCTATCTTGATTTCATCGCTCAATACGATTTTACTTCAATTCACTGCGTCCCACATTTAATGCACGGCTGAGCACTTTAGTTTCGCCATCAAGTCTTTGTTGTTCAACGCTTTTCGTTTTAGGAACTATGAACCTCATCAATGCATTTTCTGGAGTAACGCATTTAGCGATGTCTATTGACACCAAATTGCATACGTTGCATTCGTCCATCAGTTGTCCTGACGTCATTTCCGGTTGATCATTTTGAATAATGTCCTAATCAGTTCACGGTCTGTCATTCGTTGAGGCTTTTGAGTGCGGCCATATCTTCATCGATCCGATACAAGTCCAGTCTACGGTGATGCTGTTCGAACTTGTTTGAATAGACAGTATCTTTTTTTTTCATCCGTTTGTTTTGATACTCTTTCCTCTTCACTTCCAAACACAAATAGAATGTTCATACAAGCTCGCGAACCCTGTCCTTTCAAACGAGCAGGAATCGTTCTCATTGGCCGAAAATCATTAGTTGGCGGCCATATGTGAAAATACTTACATGCGTTTGGGAGTGAAGAGAAAAGGGTATCTAAACAAACGGAGAAAGAAAGTGACAGTAGCTTCTGGTGTTCGTTCGAACCGCATTCCCACCTCGTCATACGTTTTTCAAAACTGTAATTCGTGATATCCGAAAGTTTTGTAGCCATTTTTATCTGGTTTAAATTCTCACACATTTCCACGATCTTCATTTTGATTTATTTTTGGATTTTAGACATCAATTCAATTAATTAAAGGACTCAAATAACAGCCTAATAAACGGCGATAAAGCAGAGCTGACAATTGTCATTTGCTTATCAAACGTAAATTAAAAATCATAAAATAAGTTTTTCATTTTTTTCTTTTAAACTTTTATTAAAGAACAGTTCCCAAATTCATGTGTAAAAAAAGAAAAATCAGATTTATGTCCCACAAAGTACATATTAAAACTACCTTGCCAATTTAGGTAATGGCGTCTTAATCATAAACCACGCTGACTTTCTTAAATCAAGTATGGTGGACCAAAAGTGTAAAGAAAACACGTTTTAATGTTGAAATATTTTGTTTTTCGTTATTGTTGCATTTACTCGCTGGTAGTAGTTTAAATTTACTTAGTTAAGGTTTAGTCTGTAAATCAATAAATCAATAACAAAAACAATGTATTTTCAATGTTTAAGTTTGGACTGAATATAAAATTATTACTAATTGCTATTTCATCTTATTCACAAGTTTATTTACATCTTAACAATTTGGATTATACGAAATAATTACATAACCTTCGTCGGATTTAATTAAGTGATCTGATTTATACAGAAAACTAGAGATCATTCAATACATAATGCAAATTATTACTTTAGGTATTTTTCTGGAATTCAAGTTTTACTTAAACAACTATGAAATAAAAGAACAATAGATAAAGAGGACACGTTAAATTAAAATATAAATGTTCTAATAGATATTGTCACACTTTTAATGTGTAAAAATAAATAACAACAGAAAAGATGTATTTCAATATATGTATTTATTATTAAGAATTGGTCGCTTGAAGACAACAAGAACTGTATTTGGTTTTGATAATTGATTCTTTTCGTCACATATTATCAACAGCAGTCAGTGGTGTATGCGTGCCAAACAAATGGAAAATATTCACAAAAGACAAAAACAAACAAAAACACAGTGGGTTATATACGCGCATGGCTTCCGTAAAAATGCCTACAATTTTGAGCGAAACAAGTATTTTAAATATTTATTTTCATATAGTATTATCAAATGAAATGTCAATATTTTTAGCTATATTTTCTTACTATAGCATTTTTAAAAATTAAACAAATATTTATTTCCGTTAAACTGATTTATATTAAGTTAATTCATAATTATTCAAAAAAAAAAAGAAATGTAGATAACTTAAAACTTTTTAATATCAAATTAAAAAAAAATTAGCTCACGATAAAAAAGAAGCTAAAAACGGAAATACTTTGTCTTTTATACGGGATTTAAGTTAAAAGTCATATCAATCTTAATATTAAATCGATTATTAAATGTTATTCTTCATTCGATTCTCTTTCCAATGATATAACACTTATTTTGGTACGCCAACTCAATTACGAGAAAACGTATATTTTAATTATAGAGAGGACACCGGAAGTTCAAAGCGAGAAACAAAAACTAAGCAAAACTCATTTTGCCTTTTAAATTTACACTTCACATGTATTTAAATAAAAGCGCTTTTTTCATTCCTTCATATACCGAATATATCATTAAATCGGGCGAGTAGTTGAGTTTAACTAGCATTTTAAAATAATTTCTGCGATCCACAACGTTTTTGCATAGACAATCATTGGGCATATCTTTTTATTAACGCAACTCATTTTTATTTTAGTTATTAACTTATGTTACTATAATAAACCATAATAGCGGTAACATGAACATTTCTTGCAAAGTTCGACAAGTTATTTACCTTTGTTTGCAAAATGTTCCAAGAATTTTGCTCAGTCATTTTTAGATGTCAGCGTGTATTTTGTGGCATATTTTAAATACCAGAAACAAACTATGATGCACTAGGCATATGACAATCATACAGAAGCAATATATTATCTGTGAAAAGAGTAAAAATAGGTTAATTTAAAAGTAAAACATTATTAAAAATATATATTATAAAGTGGTTCAATCCGTTTGCATGGTATTGTACACCAAGGGCGCACTACACCCCGACCTACGATAATAGCTTGGTAATAAAAGTTAAGATTTCTCAAGTTTCTGTAAATGAAATTCTAAATTTTGTTACAAAAAATCTGGCACGTGATAAGTAACACCGTTTTAAAGGTTAGACTTTAAGCAGAGGTCGTATTTGAACAAAATTGAAATCATTCAACTCTGACTCATTGCTCAGGCATATTTCTCTATCTAAAACCCTGAGAACATGTGTCTTTTCTTATTGTATTTGAGGCCTACATGTATTCTTTGCTTAGTACTTATGTCTGATGTTCTCTAGAATATTATATTACGCACTACATTACATTTTTGTACCCCCTTTACGTTTTCCTCCGACAAACTGTTTATTTGTGAATAAAAGTATATGCGTGTAAATCCGACTTTTTCTTTGCTATTATCCTTTTTCATTTCCTCCAACACTACACACAAAATGACGACCACCTGTTCGAGTAAGATATACCCACGCACGTGGTACGCTACAACGTAAAATTTAGAATGTAAAAAATTTGTAACTTTTCAATGTCATTCAGAGAAGTGGTTAAAAACCGGCATATTTGTTGAGGTAAACATAATATTTGCTGTTAACAGGAATCTTTACTAGCAGAACATAGGAAAATACTAAAAATGTTTAGTGTATGTGTGTGTGTAATACTCTTTTATGCAAACAAAATGAAAATAAATAAAGTAAAATTTTCTTACATTAATGATATCATTAGTTACATCATTTTATTTATAACTAGCTATCTTTACTCGGCCTAACCCGAGAGTTAAATTAACGTTGTTTTAATAATACATAAGAAATAGCAAATTAATTAAAGGCCAGAAAATTGAATTTAACAAAGTAATTACTTAAAATGGCCGACTTGAAAGCTAGATGCAGAGTTTGATAGAGCCGTATTTAAAGAAAAATCCTGCTCATGGCGGTGGGAAGAAAATTGTTAAGAAATACTAAAAATTGTAAGTAAATTTAATTAAAAATACATCTGAAACAGAAGAAACATTAGAAAAAGTTAATTAAAAAACAACATGGAATGGATACAATTTAATCTCAGGCCGGGAATCAACAGAAACAGAATCACTTTGATGAACAATATGCAGTTTATATTAATATAATTATTGGTTATAAATATGATTTTTATTTCACCACGTTATTTAAAAAAAGTTATTTAATATGCTGATATGTTTTCTAAGAAACCGAAATGCATTCTATTGGAATGAATTTAATGAGTATAGTAATTTATCTAAATAAACTAATTATTCTAAATATAATCTGCATTTAACTAAGTAATGCATTAAAATAATTGACTTGTTTTTCAAGAAACCAAAAATCATTCTAATGAATGTAATGTTATCAGTATAATTCATTTTGAAAGAAAAAAAAACCTTTTTAAATCGAAATATTATTTCACTTAAACGGCGAACTTGTTTTCAATAGGATTTTTATTTCATTAAAGTGGTTGACTGATTTTCTAAGAAACCACAGGAGAAAAATCACTTGCGAGAAAAATATGCAGTTTCTACATGCTAAGAAAACCATTCTAACTCAAATTATCGTCTGCGTGTTGACAAACAACCCGTTTCTATAGCAACACAACTAAGCTGCACAACTGTTACTCGATCGATTCAGCGAAGCAACAAATAAGTACGCACACAAAACAATTGTGTCGTCGCCGCCTCTTTCTCTCTTTCTATATTGTCACATTATTTTGTCGATGAATTTAAAATAATTATGTTAAATTTAATATTTATTTATCCCTCTTTTGAATTAAAGTTTAATAGCATTTTTTTTTTGGTTTAAAGAGAAGGTGGATTAAATGGGAAAACCTGAGTACTATATGTATATCTTTTAAAGAATTCTCGATTACGGTAGTTAGGAAGATAAGAAAAAACTTACCATAATTAGGAATAATGTCGATGAGTGAGACCAAAATGCCGTTTATATAATTGTATGTAGACCACAGTATAAACAATGTAATAAAGAAATCTTTTTACCCACTATCTTGCTATACAAGTAAGTTGAACAAATAAATAGTTTAATATGCATTGTAAAAATATGTAATTACTTATGTAATAGATAGAGACTTTTTTATTAAAACGTAAGCAGTTGAAGCTATGTGGATGATTAGTGAAAATGGCTCCATGTTAAGAAAGTTCCGAGCAGGAATATTTATTATGTGAGAGAAACTGAACCCAAATACATTTTTATTAGAAAAAAAAAGACATAGTTCAATGGAAACAAAAGAAAAATTGGCTAGTCAAAATTAAATATTTTTTCATAAGATTAATTTCTATCGATGATAAACTCCTCAAATCGGAAATATACTTTTATATATTAGATAGATTTTCCTGATAGACTGATCATGTATTTACAAAATAATACCTAGTTTACAGAAATTGGTCAATATGGAAAGAAGTTATTGGCACTAAAGTAAATCCTCTCCTAATCAAATATCAGCCATGTCAATTCAAAATGGCAGAAAATTGGCCATAAACCCTGACATGGCACTTACATTTTTATGACACTCAGATAATGTAGTTATAATACTAGAAGTCAAAATCTCTTGACGTAAAATCTCCGAGATAAAATAGAGCATTTTCGTTTATTTTTAACTAAACCATATTGATCCGTTTAAAAAAATCATTTTTCTTCGCTAGTTGCATTCGGAAACATTCAAATTTAAATACATATGATGAATTCAAATCTATCACGTTGGGACCAAAAAGTCTGACCACTTTCCTCTTTATATGCAAAAAAGCTGTTAAAATAAACAGAAACAAGAGTTTCAATGCACTTTGCTTTTGGTGTGGGAGGAGCGAAGAAGGGGAAAGGTTCTCAATTTCTTTTATTGAACCAAAGACGCTGACGTTGGCGATACAAATGCAGCCAAAAGATCAATGAGAGTTTTTTCTTTTTTTACTTTTTCATTTTTTTTTCTTCCAGCTTTTTTTTTTTCGATAACGGCATATTTTCTGCTTGTACTTCCCAAAAGGAGATCCCCTTGTTTATCTTTGTACTTGGAAACATTTTCGATTTAATTAATTGCGAGTCAGGCTTAGTAGAACTAAACAGCCGTTTCATCTGACCTACTCGTGGGTGTGTATCCGGCCACTTCCGCTATTATTGGGTAAACATGAAACTACCATACATTTTATCATGCAGTCATCCACAAACAGCTATTTCGTTGTATCACAGCGCTTCGGTTTGAATAGATAAGCAAGTATTTGAAGCTGAGATCAAAACCCTATCGTTTTATTAATTTCGAACTTTTAACCATTACGCTATCGGTACAAGCTACGTAGTAAATGAAATCTTATTACGCTGGTATGTACTTCAAACTAACATCGAAACCCGACCGTTTTGTTCACAGTCAGACATATTGGTTTTATGATTTAGCTTTTGTTCTTGAATCGTTCAACCAGGCACAGCATGTATGTAAGTCTGATGATAAATTAGACATGAAGCTCCAAGTGTAATGCCATTTTGATTTCTATGGAAAAGGGTAAGCTCTATCTTAACATAATTGTGTGACCAATTCTCGTGTCGCTCAGGGTCCTAATTCCCACACACTACGTAGAATACCCAAAATATAAAAATAAAGAAATAGGTTAATATTGTAATTGAATCAGTTAAACACAAGATGGATTCAGAAGAAAAAAAAAACCTTTGTTTGTAAATACTGCGATAAAAGTAAGTTGGAAATTATAAAGGACGTAACATTGAAAGAAATCGCTTGATACTGTAATGCGGAATGAATCTATTCAAAGTTTCGAATAAAATAAGAGAAAAATTAATACGGCTCTTCCGAGGATCGAACTCACCAACTTTGCCTCTAAGTGTTTTTAAAATATAAACTGATCAATATATATGTCTGCCTCGTGTATTTATATTTAAGATCATGATTAAACTGTCTAAAACATGTTTTTCTTATTCTATATCTCCTTCTCTCTGTCTTTGTATCTCACTGTCTCTCTTTCTCTTGTTAAAAAATGGTATGTATTTTTACAAAAGAATGGAAATACCTTTAGATCAGACTGTCTAGAGTGTATGCATGTTTCTCTCTTTCTATATCCATTCTCTCTATATATCTCTCATTCTTTGTCTGTCCATCTCCTTCTGCCTTGCTCTCTCTCTACCCATCATTTCTCTCTCTCCCACTCTCTATTTTTAAAATGTTACGTATTTTTACAAAGAAAGGAAAAAAAGCTAAGTTTGAACGAATTCAGAAAAATACTTTTCTGAAGACGTTCGTTGATCCGAACGAAACCTGTCGAATCTCCCGTTCTTTTAAGTTCTTCCTGTGTTTAATTGTTTTGCTGTACTCTTATAGAGAACGCATCGCGTCGTCAACGTTCGGGTAGGTCTCGGAAGCGCCCGAGAGTTGACGAAACTATTAACCAATCAGGTTGCAGCAGGCATTAGACAATCAGGTTGTAAGCAATAACCTTTAAAAGAAATGAATTTCTGCGATCTGCAGAGCGTAAATTAAATGAATTTCTAGGATCTGTGTCAGCGCGTTGAATCTCACGAAGTAATCATTGAGTTCTGTCAGCAACGGTCACTTCTAGCGAAAGACTGACCCTAACCCTAAACTCTAACCGTAAACTCTAACCCTAAACCCTAACCCTAACCCTAACCCTAACCCTTAACCCTAAACCCTAAACCTTAAACCCTAACCCTAAACCCTAACCCTAACCCTAACCCTAACCCTAAACCCTAACCCTAACCCTAACCCTAACCCTAACCCTAACCCTAAACCCTAACCCTAACCCTAACCCTAACCCTTAACCCTAAACCCTAAACCTTAAACCCTAACCCTAAACCCTAAACCCTAACCCAGAAAATGTTTAAAAGAAAAAAAAACATTGATAAAAAGAATGAAAAACAAACAAACAAGAAATTAGTTAAAAACAGTAGTTTCGTTGTTTATTATATAAAAAAACTCGTCTTTAAAAACTTTTCGGTGCACAAAAAACATTTTAGTTAAAAACAGTTGATTAACAATGGTTCTTTTGACCAAAATATAAATAAACATCTAATTAATAACAGTTATTTAGCTATGCTTTGTTCGTTCTTTATTTTTATATATGTATTTTACTTTGATTTTCTTCGTCTGAATTTATCGTCTGTCAGTCTTCAATTTATCGTTTGTCAGTTTTCGTCTCGTCAACGCTCGGGCGCTTTCGAAACCTGCCTGAACGTTAACAACGCGAAGTCACGGAAACGCGATGCGTTTTCTATAAGAGTACGGTTTTTCCTTCATGTCTTTCATACATTCTGTCTCCGTGACTTTTTATTTTATAATATATCGTGTATTTTATTCATTTTATGTTCACATACATTAAAGATAGTAATTGATGATAAATCTGATGTCGCTAAGGTAACAAAATCCGACTTTATCCATTTTTAAATGAATTGTTCCAAAATTATGTCAGCCCATCGACTAAAACAGTGCAATTTTAAATAAATAGATTTCAAACAATGACATTCGATTTATTGATTTTAAGAATATCTAGCTGACAATTATTTTACGGTAAGAAGACAGAAAATATTTAGTGTTTTAAAAAGAATTTAATTGCCACAATTTTAAATAAATAAATAGGTCAAAAAGAGACATATTCGTTCTATTTTATTTATTTATATCAGAATATTTGTTCTTACAGAAGAATAACAAGTCATTTTTTCTTCATAGTATTGACCCTGACGGACATTTATGATTTGCAATAAATATTATTAGTTACCAGTAAATTATACAGATTGATGTAGAAAGCACTGTATATGTATTACTTAAAGTAATGAATGTATCGATACTTTTGATAAGTAAATTGATCCATTGTATTGAGCTTGTTCTGAATGTTCAACATTCAAAAAAAGATCAACAACTGATATAACGGATCAATATACTTACCTACAAATACGGATAAATTCATTAACTTAAGTAATATCCAATTCACTTATCGAGACTTTAGCATCGCATTTTCCAGTGAAAAAAATGCACATGGATAACAAAAAATCCCAATACAAACATTTCCGAATCGTTAGATTCTGACACAGACTCTCATGCAGAAATAAAGAAATTCCAAAGTATACAGTCATTGAATCGGTGGAATATACACCTCCTCGTGTAATGTTATCCCTGTTCTTAACTGGTCCCATAAATGTGAAAGATGTTACAGCAAACATGAAGAATAAAAAAACAAGAAGATTTTTTTCATAGTTAACAATTTATGTCGACATTCCCTTGACACACTCTCGCCTTACAGATTAAACCAACTCAGCATCTCCCAGCTGAATGGAGTAGAAGGCGGTACGCCCGCTCACGTCGACTGTAAATCTCGCTCTTAGTTTTTTTCCAATACCCTCTCGATCGGCGACGTAATTCTGCAATTGTTTTTAATCCAGTCTTCAATCCACATATCTCAAAATACAAAAAATAAAATATTTATATTTTCATTTTCGTCTCAACCTAGAAATTATCAAAACAATCACAGTCGTATTCCAAACCGGACGTCTACCTACACACCTGAGCTACATCTCGTTACCATCTAAGTTATAATTCTTATTTACTATTCTGCCTTGACGATCCGGCCGAAATAATCTCGTTACATCAGTAAATTGTCACCCTTTATTATTGGAAGGGTAATCGCTAGCGGGTAAAATCTAAAGTCGATTTTAAAAAAAAAAAGAATTGAAAGTTTCTAGTGAAAGGCCGCTCAACGATGAGGGTTAACTAGATTGTCAGTTGGATTATGAGCAATACTATGAGAGGATTAGAAAACGATGGATGGAAAGGGAACAATGATTACTTAAGAAGACGGTTCGATGAGTATTTGTTAACATTAGACTTGAAGACGACCATGCTGTAGCCAGCAGAGAAGCAGTCTCATAGTACTGTGTTCCAGAGGTGCAAAGTTCTTGGAAATAAACTCTGTTCAGGGAAGTTCCGCTTGGTTTTGGGTAGGCAGAGGAGGAAAGGATAGTTCTTTGCAGTGGTGGTAGGTAGACGAGTTCTTTCAGAATGAAAAAAAAACACGTGAAAGATATATTAAAAATGGAGAATCAGGAATGTAAGGCACACCCACATGTGAAGTTAAACACCTGTAAATGAGTAATACACAGTGCTGAACTGAGGTGGCAACAGAAGAATAAATTGAAATGGCATTGCATAAACAATGTGTCACTAAAGACAAAAGAATCAGCATCAGAAGCAATTGTGACACTACACTGATGAACACACACATACAGACTTTCAATTCTCTCATAATACGTAGAGAAATTAAAAGAGGTTTTACAATTGAAAAAAAAATTGATTCCTAATTGTCCTAGTAACACATGGCCGTGAGGTCTAAGCCGTTGGTTCAAAAGTTATCTGGACACCTGGTGAAGGCCGGATGGCAGAACGGCCGAAACGTTGTGAGCATGTCAGCGAAGATGATGAAGTCAGTCCGAACACTGAAATCTATAATGAAAACACCGAATCTCAGAAATACAGACAATTACTATCCAATCGGTACGGACCCGACATTAGGATCGAATGGCGACGGATGGAAAAGCGACATCTGAAACTGACACGACTCTCTAATCATCTAACCTTCCTGTACAGATGCAGGGACTTAAAGCTTGTACCAGCAGGGTTTAAATTGCAAACATCAGTGGACTCCAGGAATGCACGTAGAATCGCAGAAAGGACAGGACATGCGTTCGTTCGAGAAAGGATCCAACGCACCAGCTGGAATAAACAAAAAATGAGGAACGAAATCTTCGACAATTTAACATCGTTCGTTGACAAAGTGACTCAAGAAGAAGATAAGGTGAGAATCCAATCAGATTTGGATAAATCGTACAAACAGGACTGTGAGAAGGTGAAAGTACGCCAAGTCAAGAAGTTCACGAAGCTGAAGGACGAGAGAAATGAAATCACGAACCATCAAACACCTGCTAAAGCGATCATCAATCTCAGTAGCCGTCAGCTAAGTCACTCCGAGGAAACAGTACTTGGGTTCGAGAGTCAAGACAAACGGTTCCCGATTTCGATACAGGACACCTGATAAAGGCCGGAGGGCAGAACGGCCGAAACGTTGTGAGCATGTCAGCGAAGATGAGGAAGTCAGTCCGAACACTGAAATCCATAATTTACATACCAATTATTTTAGAGTGTTTTGAATGCCAGCAATTTAGGCATTGCAAAGTCATATGTTAAAGCACCTAGTGTGTAGAAATGTAACGAGATTAGATCGGAAACGGCAGGATAGGAATGATAACCTAGATTGTAACGATATATACGTTAGGGGTGTGGATAGACGTGGCGTTTGGAATGCGACTATGGTTGTTTTCATAATTTCAAAGTTGAGACTAAGATTGAACTTGTAAACATTGTATTGTTTTTATTTTGAAGTATGCATACTGGGCAATGTATTAACACAATAGCAGAGCTACGTTACCGATCGAGAGAGAATCAATAAAAACATGCGTAGGACAGACGACGATCGAAGTGAACAGACACTTCGCCTTTTGCTCTTTTGGGGATTGGGGAGTTGAGTGTACGTATAAAACGAAGTGTGCTAAAAAGGAATGTTGATATTCCACTTGCAATGAATTGTAAGATACATATACAACTCTTTCTTGTTTTAATTTCTTCATTTATGCTGCAACACTTTTTCGATTGAGGACGAGTAAACGAACGCGGGGAGTTAAACGTTACGGAAAGTGTGTAGAAAAAGATTCATCCGACATGAAGATGAATACCAAAAGGTGTGAACAACACTGCGTTCTCGAAAATATATGACGCCTACAAGGACAAAAACATAGTACATGTGAAACACAAAAGAAATGGACTCTCCCGGGAAGGCAGGAAAATTGTGAAAAGGGTTCACGCGTGGTGCCACACTATATGAAAACGCAGTCGTATGCCAGTTTAGATCAAAAGACAAATCAATCGAATCAAACGGGGGAAAAATAAGAAAACAAATATATTATGCTTATTGAAAAACTGCTTCAGCTGAGTCGAAGTGAACAACCAAATTGCCAAGAACTCCTGAGAAACACGTGTTATGAAATTCAAGAAGAAACAAAGTGTTGCATATGACTCCCCTGTTAGAAGAGGTCTAATGTCTCGTAAGTCGCAATCAAACAAAATAAATGGTTGTTATCGAATGCAAATCACAAATCAGAACATCAAAATTAAATCCTACCCTGTGTTGCCGCTCCTCCCATGACTAAGGCACTTCATTCACGCGTGTCTCTATGCAAGAGAACATTATCGTCTGGAATTAAAGTCCCACAACAACCAAAGACAAGAGAATATTCTGAAGTTTAGAAAAGGTCCATTTATTTAGCTGTTGATGTCGCCTTGTCTTGTGCTAGCGACGGAGGGGGCATTTCAAGCAACGGACATCTGAGACCATAGCCACAAAATTTATCATCGGTTCTTAAGTCATTTCCGCACATATGCTTCCCAACGAACTCTCTAGTTTTTCACCCCTCTCTCGTTGAGCCATGCAACGTCACGCCCGCTTATAGGTACAGCAGGTTAAGGTGACATCTGAATGCACACCGAGCCCATGACCTCGGTATGCGTCAACGTTGTCCTGCGAATCCAAACCATCAGATGAATATTAGCTAACGTACCCTTTTCATTTTCTAGTAAACTGCTGATCAAAACGTATATCTCACACAGAACACATATTGCGACTGTGTTTAAATTGAATCAACAAATAGATTGAAGCAAATCGATTCAATTTTTCCCTAAACCAAAATGAAGTGCAGTATTTCTGTAGCCTTCACAAACGGCATAATGATCTGCGTTTAATCCTGAATGGAAAATAAATACAAATAACAGATCAATATCAATTTCTGAGCGTTTTATTTGAGACAAAAATATGACAATTTCCTCTGATTGGGGAGCTGATAAGAAAGCACGAATCAAATTATACAAAATTATACCCAGATCAAAACTTGAGTATTTCTACGAAACCACAAGACCGTTATAAAATAGAAACAATTCATCATCAGGAACTAAGACTTGAACAGGGGGCCTTCTGCACGTCACGGGTAGAGGATCTATATATAGAAGCGAGTGAACCCCCTCTAACACTAGGAAAAACTACGAATCCAATATGTTATGCCCTGTTTGATGGATTTTTTTTTATAGAAGTCGCTCCAGACAAGGCATGAATCCACTTGATGAAAAGAACTAAAAAGAACGGAAGATGATTATCGCAAATATAGGAAATACATGTTGACCTTAGTCTTGAAAATACCAAAGTTATAGGTAGGAGGAAAACAGTCAACAAGAAGCGAGTTCCACAAGCTTGCAGTTCTTGGAAAGAAGCTACTGGAATACGACGCTGTATTATAACGAGGTATCAGAACAGCGAATTGATGAAGACAACTAGACCAACGAGTCACACGAGCTAGAACAAATGAAACCAGGGAATAAACCAGACAATTGTAAATTAAAGTAATAAAGAGAAAATAGTAATTGAAATCTTATGCGCAAATAACAATTGGAATGCAAGAGCAAATAATAATTGAAATATAAATAAGACAGACTAATATTAAAATATAAAAAAGAAAAAAATAATAATTAAAATATTCGCTCTCATCCATTCCAGGTTTGTCGGGTGTCGACCTGAACAAAATAAGCGAACGTCACTCGGCAGTCGTTGTGTTGAGATACTAAGCTAAACTAGATGGGTCTTAACTATCCCAAATTCTCAAGCGCAAAATTGCATTCTTAAAGATGTCATTTATGGGATTCATACCGCTGAGTTAAGTTAATAGCAATAACAAAGTATAGATAAAAAGTGTATTTCCAGACCTGAATTATGTCGTCTGGAAAATCTTGGCTACGTGGTTTACGATAAAATAACATTGATTTTCGAATAATTATCTGATCGAAAGAAAATAGGTCTTGACAATAAAAATATGAAGCTGAGGACCACCCAACTTTAATAATAAGATTTGTCGAATTGATGTTGTTTGGAGTTGAGCCAAGTATAGAAGAAAGAAAGGTTTGTTAAGTGAAGATGGAATAGGTGGAGCCGAATTTAGACTAGAAAAAGGGGAGACGTTACCCCCCAAAGTACGAATAATTTAATAGGATGAATGCGCTGAACAATTAGAATTGTTGAGACTGCAATTGAATAAGTTTAAAAGATCATTAATGATGATGAAATGTTGGGGAACGAACTGGTAAAAAGACTAGGGAATTAACTATTCCCTATCACCGTCGACCTCATTCCAGTTTGGGAGTCGGCTTCCATATGAGCATGTTTTTAGCATCCCGTCTGCGAATTATACAGTGCCACTGGGGTCTAGGGATACCTCCGGTTTCCCACATCAAGAACTAACTCTCTGACAGAAAACTTTTAGTGGAATTATCAATACCAAAAACATAAGTGTTCGGGTAGGGGCTTGTTAAGCCCAACTCTATCAAAGTTTAATATATAAATTCATTGTTTATTATGTTAAAACGTGTTGGCAGTTTTTCTATTTGAGAGTTTGTTTGTAGCAGGCGGCCGACTCGAGCCAATAACTGCCCGACGACATACAGACTTCCGTGATCAAAGAACACAACGTAAAACGGAGGGATGTGAAATGCGCGAATCGCCAACTAAACGCTAAGATGGACAATAGACGATAAACCGACTCGTGAAGGTCTAAATGTTTGCAATGCTTCAAAATTATTATCGTGCTCAGTAAACCCTGCCTACATTACCCTTTTTGAGAATAAATGATAAACGCTATGAAGCTATTTAGTCTTCGTACCGAGGAACTTACTAGTGAAATGGAAACGGACTTTAGTCAGATACCCCTTGATTGGTGTATCTGACTAAAGCCCGTTTCCATTTCATCTCTAAAACTCAAACCTGGTAATTGAAACCACCAGATTTTATACTTCATTTGGTACAAAACAAACCTAGTTACATTCCAGGATGAATTTCGAAACATTAAATACAAGTATTCAACCAACAAATACATATAATACATAGATCTTAGAATGAATATAGAGTCAGTAGTGCTAGCATCTGTCATAGTAAAGAATACAAAGAGATTGGCACGGACTGCATCAGCTTTCACTGCTGAGAATGCAGTCATTGATTTGGTATTGGACAATCAAACTAACAGGTTAAGCAAATTCATCGTCAGACTGAACATTCTCATTTGAGGCATTTAACAATTAAAATATAAAAGATAAACTGATTATTAAAGTTTGTAACAGAAGCAGTAACCTCTGTAACGCGAAAACAATCATCTTCTGTTGAATACCGAGCCTTATTGTCATTTGTGAAAACAAAAAATTCGATAAAGCTGAAAAATTCTTCACACAGTACGGAAACAAACACTAAAACGCCTTATATACAGCTAAATTAAGCAACACATAATGACACAGAATCTGGAATGTCTACACGAATAATAAACTGAAAAGGTCCAAGAAAAATATCAGAGAGCTACTAGAGTTATAAAAGAGATGGAAGAATGTAAAGGAAGCGGTGAAGCTAGCTATGTTTTGCTTTTACCTCAGTTCACCCCAATCAAGGTATATTAACACAAAGACGTAAATATCTACTGTAAATTAAGGGCCAGATTTATAAGGGCATCCTAAGTGAAGAGTTGAGAAGCGAGATGCTTGTTCACATTACATTTAAATTTCTGCATGTTGGTACAGTCGGAGGAACAGAGAGCAGGGAGGGAATTCCAAAGGCAAGCGGTTCGAGGAAATAAACTATTAGAGTAGAAAGCCTTCCGATATCTGGGAACCTCTATAGTGAAGGGGATGTGATTTTGATACTTTTCGGGTTTGTCGGGATTATTTACGTTACGAGTCACAAGTGCAGCAAGTTCGTCATTACAAATTCCGTTGAAGTATTTGTAAAGCAGGCACAGGATGCTTTATCTCAAAACCCAGGAGAGAGAGCGGATGATTTCATTTTTTGAAGGAAAACTTATATTTTGTATTGTTTTGTAAAACTTTTCTGGCGTATTTGTACTTTAAGTAAGATTGAACTCGCGTATTTGTTATTTTTTGGGGTAATTTTTAACTCAATTAGTAGGTTCGGTTTTTATAGTAAGATTTACCCTGTATGTGATAACAATCGGAAATCAATTGTTCTTACTGAAAATAAATTACTTGCTACCCCCCTCGGAGCAACGCCGCGTAGTTCTGCTAGTGTTCAATCAATTGTAATGAACTTCCTGATTTTTTTTAGAAAGCTCTAAATTGTATTCTCGAGGCACCACTTATCAACAAGAATGAAGGTTCATATCACAAATAATTATGAAATTTATTACGTTCCAAAACTATAGCTAAACTCAGCTTCTATAGTTTAGAATAATTATTTTCTTATCAAAGTTGTAGAAGCAAAATAATAAGCATTAATGACACTATTGAGTGTTGCGCCAACGCCAAATTAAAATGAACGAAGGCTTCGGATTATATGAAAACCTTTGTTTTTAAATCTCATAACTTAATCACTTCTATGTATCTATCCCTCGAAGCCAGTGGCGGTTCGTGGCTACGATTAGTTGCGATGCTACTTCAGAAATGTTTTACCCATTATTTTAATATTGTCTAAAACGAAAACAAACATATAAAAAAGTATACATAAGTATACATATAAAAATGCATAAACTTAATAGAATCCCAAATAGAATTAAATATTTTTATTTACTTAATACATTCATTTGAAAGTAAACTCTATTCTTCTTGTTTTAATTTGCGAGAAAAGATTAGTAATTTTCTCCTTGATCTCTGAATGACTGCTGAGGATTTTGTTTTTAATTGAAAGCACAGCAAGTTCATTTAGTCTTTTCGAACCGATAGTGCTCCTTAGAAAGGTTTTTATTCTTTTTAAGGTTGAAAAGCAGCGTTCTGCTTTTGATGTAGTTAAGAGGATTTTTATCAGTTTTGTAATTTCACTAAGAACATCATCTAAATTATTTTCCAAGATAAATTTCAAGAGCTCAATTAATTTGCAATATTCATGAATATTTGACCTACTATAGAATATTTCTAGCTCAGTTTCAAGCTTTTCTTTGTCAATCATGGGATATGCTTCGATGGTCACTAGTATCTCTTCTGTAGGAAGTTTCTTCTTAAAACTAGCGAAGCTTTTCTTGTTGAACAATGTAACAGCTACTAAATGTTTAGTGGAAGAATATCTGTCTTTTATATCAACACATATACAGTCACACACTAATTTCTCGAGATTGCATTTGGTTGTAAATAGTGTCAACATGAGCCATACTCTGATGAAAAAGCTATAACCAAAACATGAAATCATCATCATTCAAGTATTTAAAAATTCCTGTTGCTTCTGCAATGCTTTGATCTACATGTGACGTTGACTGACTTCCAGTGAGGCAGTTTTTTTTAAAGGTTGAGCATTTTCATAAACTCTGTTTATGGTTCGTATTTTGAAGTTCCACCTTGTAGCGGACAGACGTTGAATACTTAAATCTATATGCTTCTTGTTGTGATGATCTTGAGAAGAAAGTTGAAATAGCCAAAATGTTAGGGACAATATTCTTGCATTTCGTGTAATGCTTGCTACATTTGTCATTAAATTAAGTTGATGTGCATAGCAGTGAATGAAATGTGCATTAATATAAACTTTTTAAATTTTTGCTTGAACTTAAGCTTTTTTGCCTTTCATGACATTTGCATCATCAAATGTCTGAGCTATCAGTTTTTGGTCGTTTCCTTGAAAGATTATGACTAATTGTTCTAGAATACGTTTTGATATGCTATCAGCAGTTTGATTTTCTGGAATAAAGAAACCCCAAAAGCGTTCAAATGTTTCTCCATTTAAAACGTACCGTAGAACAATAACCATTTGTGTGTGTGTTCAGACACATCTGTTGCGTCATCAGCCATGACAACTACAAAGGAAGCTTTGCTTATTTCTGCCCTTATCTCCTCATGATATATTTGTAGAAGGCAGTCAAGTATGTCATTCTGAATTGTCTTTGAAGACCGTGTTGGTTTCTAAGTGATTCTTTAAATCTGGATCTAATTTAGATGCAAAATTTATTAATTCTCTAAATACACCTGCATTTACTAAATCATCTTTTTCATCATGTCCTCGTAAGGGAGTTTTAAAGTTTCCACAAATGAAAATACAATCTATTATTTTGGATAAATTTTCACGATTCTTCTTAATCTTTATACTATGATGCTGGATTTAAAGTCTGTATGTCTCACTAAGTTTCTCCTTAATATTTCGGTTTCTAACATTGACAGTGAAACCACATTGTCAACGTGCTTCTTTGACTTCTCATGCTTTTCAGTTCTATCTTTTGTCGACGTTACATCACCTCCAAACACCAAACATGGGAAGCAGAACAGCTCCAGGCACGGCTTTTACATTTTTGGGGGTATGGCTACCGACATTAAACTTAATGATTGTATAATGTACACGTAAAAAAAAAATAATTAAAGAAAAACAAACGTATTATTTTTAATTTTATTGATAACATTGAGCAGAAATAACTTGGGGGGCTGCAGTTCTACAGTCACTACATACGAGCCGCCGCTACTCGAAGCTTATCAAGAGGTTCAATGACAATGGCAAAAAAGTATGTCTAAATGGGATTGTAGCTGTTTAACAGAAAAAGGGAAATAGAGCATTAGCTTTGTATTTAGTTGGATGTATTCCGTATTTATGTGTTATAGTTATGGTAGTTTCTACAAAATAACCTATTTAACGACGAGAAGTTTTAGCTAAAACATATCGAACTTTTTAAATAATTTTTAAAAACTTTTGTTCACCCCAAACACGGAATATTGCCCCTGAGACGCAAGAGACTACTGCGATTAGAAGCCAGATTAATGCGCATTTTAAGTAGGAAGTTGTGCAGCAAAATGGTTGTTCACATTACATTTAAATTTCTGCATGTTGATACAGTCGAGGAAACAGGGAGCAGTTCGAGCAAAGAAGCTACTAAAGTAGAAAGTTTTCCAGAATCTGGGAATTGCTACGGTTGAAGAGTCAGGTTGGTCGGGGTTATTTACGTTGAAGGGGTACAAGTGCAAGAAGTTCACAAAAGAACATTATGTGAAAGGATTCGTAAAACAAGATGGATGTAATATTGTGGTTATTGGACAGGGGATGGAGCTTTGTAGACAATGAGGGCACTAATAGGTTAGCCACTCTTTTTGCAGCCTGTATAAGAGGGAGAGACTAGCCGTTGGTATACTAGCCTAGATGATTATGCAGGGCAAATAATCAATAGGTCAGTCGGATAACACAAAAAAACACCAGTCAGATCCTGGAACAAAAGAAATTCCTAAACAGATTTATTTATATTGCAAAAGATCTTTACTCGTAATAATTACAGTTTACGTTCATTGTTCTCTTCGTCTGAATTCGGTGCTCTATTCCGACACCTGTTACAGTATCAATCATGTGGTCTCTGTCACTGCTGCAACAAAAGGGTACTCTTCACAAAGAAACCCCAAATTCCAGTTTAAAACAAGTAATACTGTTTTATTTTGAGAGACGATACTCGTTTTCTACTGAAAAACCGGCTTGTAAATCAAGACAAACATATCTTCTAACCGAACACAATACATTAGCTTACGGCCCAAGGGCTTATCTGTCTCTGAGAATCATAGAAACCCAACTGACCCTCATGCCCATCGGCATGAATATACATTAGACCACACCGTGAGATCACTCGAGATTATCAGCTGTTAATTTATGGACATAAAAACCTGACTGAACATGATGTCCACCATCTGGTATGAACATTATTTTTGTGAAAATCTCAAGTGATCATAACAACAGCATAGAACATGAGGTTCTATGCCGTTGTTATGATCACTTGAGATTTTCCAAGGTGATATTATTATTTCTAAGGTCAGCTTATTTCTTGGGTGGTCTTTCGTCTCTTAGTTAAATGTTTTCTACTCACAGGCCTGCTGTCTGTAGCATGCATCTATGCACCACACTAACCATGCAACCGCCTTGCGTATATTTTCACAGTTTATTTTTAGATTAATCATCTAGCAACAACTGTGTATATATCTGCAATATTTCAAGTTTAGAGAACGTTCTTTCTTTTAAATAAACTTGCAAACAAGTCACCAAGTTTCGGAATTGGATATCTGTCAAGTTTAATAGTTTTACTGGCGGTCAACTTGAAATTGACACAAACTCTGTTAGATTTATCTGATTTTACGATGGCAGCAGTTAGAGTGAGTTATCGGCGAAATGATTCCTTCGTCGTTTCCTTATCTACTCTTCCCTTAAGGTTCTTCCTTGCAAGAGACACACCTAGCACTTGTATCCACCTTAATGTGAATAAATTCACCTTTAAGACAACCGAGGCTCACAGAATGAAAGTTGGAAAAGTTATTAGTCATGTCCTTATTTACTTGCCTCCCCACGAGGGCAGATTTAGACACAAGGTCGATTATTAATGCAGGAAAATAACCCAGCTCCTCCAAAAGGGACACTCCTGGTTTAGACAAAAATAAAAATGTTCCCAGTATATGAGGATTCTCCATTCACGGACCAATGAAAGAAAATATGAAGTGTAGTATCAGAACAGATACTACACTTTGCATCTTTTATTTGTAACAAACATAAAGGTTACATTTTGTACAAATTCAGCACAAAAGACTTTGCTCCCAGCCAAATGGTCACGTGGTTAGTCATGTCCTACCGAACTTTAAGTTTACTTGAAAGACCTAATTGATTAGGCAGAATTCGAACAGCATATTTCCTTATGGTAGGATCAAAATGTAGTATCCGTTCCGATGGATACTACACCCCATACTGGTGTTGTCTTGGCCTTCGGGTCTTGATTTGCGCCGGTCAGTGGGTCTGTCCTGTGCAATTCTGGGAGGTCCACCTTCCCAGGCTTTGCCTCCCCTCTTTGGGGAGGAGTAAGTTTGTTGCTTGCTGCCTGAGGCGCCCTGCCGGGGAGTGCCGACGGGGCTGCCCAGGCAATTTTTAAACGCCACTTTCCCGACCCGACCTTGGGTCGCATCTTACTTATGGGAGTAAGATAGCAACTGGCCTTGTGCCTAACTCCTGGAGAGGAGTAAATCAATACTCACGACGATAGTCAACTCATTAGTCTGTTTCATAGTCATACCAATGTGGGATTCATCAACAATATGCAAATTACAACCGCCGGAGAATCGCAGTTCATCCGTACATTTGTGTAATGTAGGACGATTAGCACAAGGCCACAATGATCGGACTTCATTTGAGTGCGAACATCGTTTAATAAAACATGCATGGAAATAAGACGATCCTATGAAATAATGGTATTATTTTTGCATTTCAATTCTTCATAATTGTAATCACAATTAGATTGTTTAGTGTTTGCATGTGACTTGGCGTTTTTGATCGCAGAAACACTGTTTATATTTATTGGCTACTTTTTATTCACAGATTCTTTTCCAGCAGCAAATATTCTTCATCTTTTTTTAACGTTGATTCGTCCCAAACAAGGCATGTTGCCACTGAAGCATAAAGGGCTACTGTGTCGTGATCAATATTTATAGGGAAGCAATCTGGGTGGGGGATGGACAGCAAGATGTTTGTTTACATTACATTTTTAATTTCCATATAGTGATACTGTTGGGCAAACAGGAAGCATGAAAGAAATTCCAAAGGAAAGCGGTCAGAGGAAAGAAGCTATCAAAGTAGAAAATCTTCCGGCATCTAGGGACTTCTACAGCAGAGGGGTGAGATTTTGCTGCTTGTTTGGTAGGTCGAGTTTATTGTCGTATAGGAGGTACAACTGCAGTAAGTTCATCGAAGCACATAAATGTCTTTCTTTTTGCAGTTTCGACAATCATAAATTTTGTATGGATAATAAGAATTTCAGTTTAATTCACTAGAACGCTAATTAATAAAAATGTGGCGATTTGGTTCGAGTTAGATGATCTAATAGAATCTGACGGAAGCACGTGACCAGCGGTTTGTGAGTGCGCCATTTCTTTCATATCATAGAACACACTCTCCTTCAATAATACAATCTTCACGAGTAAAATGTTAAACACAAGGTCACTCTTTAACGTGGGGGGCATTCATCTTCCCCAAAAGGGACACTATAGATTACATTAGTCTAAAAGGATTTATTTTTCGCTGACCAAAAGCAGAACAGATAATACACTTGTATTCAAGTTTAAAGTCCAGGTAGAGTTATACTTGAGCCTGATTGAAAGTCGGATCTTATTGTCTCTTGGTGACGTATTCCACTAAAAGAAAAAAAATCTGTTTTCTTAAATAATTATCGAATTTGACCAAAACAGCACGGATGAGCTCATGAGTTATTAGACCTGAGACTAAATTATAAATAAGCTCATATGTCACTTTTGTAGGTTTAAAATATATTCGAGATGATCAACCATTTCACCATAATTGCATTCGTGTAGTATTCTCGGAGACTCCAGCTTCTATACATGATTAGAAAAAGAGTTAGGATCAACTATCGAAAGGGAAATAGAATATTGTTTTCATGAATGTGCCAGAGAAGCGTAAGTGAGATCATTTTCTTAGTTGACATTAAAAAGTTCTACTTTACAAAACATGCTCAAAACTGAAAAGACTGAATGGATCAAATGGATTTGAGGCACCCGAGAATGGACAACGATCAAAAGGACACATTTTGTATCGACGCCGCCATTTATATTTTTCTTCGATTTAAATTATAAAAAAAATAATACGACGCATACGCACATTTGTAACTTTGCCGTCGCAGATTTTATTTTACTCATAGCCTCAAAACTACATAGCTTTATTTACAAGCATGTTTTGTTATACACATATTTCTTTTATAAAAAAGCATTACTTTGAATACGTGACGAGCATCACGAGATAAAATTAAACATTAATGTGATTAAAAATTAAATTAAAAGATATTAATTTATCGTCGCTAAATTTAATGTTTTACAAGACTACTTTTACAAACATTTAAAAAAAGTATTGGATTGTATTAAAGAAAATATTTTTTTAAATATTTGATTTTTCGCTATAAAAATCTTTAATCTATCATAAGCGATAACACCGGGAGTCAAGAGTAAAAATATCGGTGTTAAGACAAAATGTGTCCTTTTTGTTGTTGTTCATTCTGGGGTGCTTCAAATTCACTTGATCCGACTGAATACAATTAAAGCAGAACAAAGGAAACTATACATGGGTACAAGGTGATTAAAGTCACACTGGATACTAGAAAAAAGCGTAGTAATTTTGATGCGATGACCCACAAATGGAATAACTGCTGAACAAAAGCAATTGCTGCATCGCATGGACTCCCTCTCCACATTCGCAGATGGTTGGATCGATTTTTTAGCCCAGTCTAGCCATATCAACTTTTGATCGCCTAATTTCCGTTCCCAGGCAACTGGGTGTTCTCCATTGGAGCCAAGGTGTTTCTCCGCCAGGAGATAGTGGGCTTCATAAGAGGAAGTCTCATGTCAGTAGTAGGGGACACTTTCCAGCTCTCTAATAAACAGCTGCAGTCTGGTCTCTGTCTGGGAGGTTTTAAGGGCTCGATATAGCCGAGGAAGCCTTTCCTTTACTTTAGTGGTTAGGTCGATGGTACTCATAGAAATAAGTAATATTTATGTTTGTTCACGTAACAATAAGTAATATTTATGTTTGTTCACGTAGCAATACGTAACATTTATGTTGGTTCACATATAAATAAATAATATTTATGTTGGTTCACCTAGCAATAAGTAACATTTATGTTTGTCCATATAACAATAAGCAATACGCAATTAGGAATGTGTGGTGTATATTGAATTAATATTTGGACAATTTCTTTCGTGATAGAGACACTGATACCTCAAAGTAGATATGAGACGAATTTTTGATGTAAATGTTTTTTTTTAGATCTCATGATCAATGTAGATTTCTGACATCACGTCATATCATTAAGAATAAAAACATATTTTTATGTTTTTAAATTCGAATATAATTTGTAGTTGCAACACATTTTTCAATTTAATGAATTTTTCGAACTGATTGAAAGCAAACTTTTAAAATATTTTGATCTCTAAAATCCAAGCACCCAACTTTTTCTTTAAGTAAGCATAAATTACACATTTATTTTAAAATTGGAACAAATACACCAATTGTTTTTTAATTTTTTTTCTACAATCATTTCACTTTTTCCATTTTCAGTTAGAGCTTATCCTGGCTGATTCTGTTAGC
>OY744526.1:75742716-75847716 GCA_963556195.1 Sepiola atlantica | reverse complement strand
ACAGGCACAAGCTGACCGCGAAGAAAGACAAAATGAACGTTTTGCTAAAATACTGGAACTACTAAAGAGTAATCGAGAAAATGTCGACAGTGTTAATTTCTCCCATACAACTATCTTTAATAGTATGGACACATTTAATTATGTGCCGGAGGAAGGAAAGACTTTTGAAGCATACTATACAAGATACGAGGATGTCTTTCAACTGGACTGCAAAAATTGGCCAAATAGCCAGAAAGTGAGCCTCTTACTCAGGAATTGGGTACATCAGAACACAGCAAATTCATAGATTACATATTACCTAAAAAAACTGCGGAATTAGAGTTCATGGAAGCTGTGAAATTACTAAAAGAATTATTTAATCCAAATATATCTCTTTTTCATAAAAGATGGCTGTGCATGAATCTAAGAAAGATGGACAATCAAGATTATTTGACATACGCATCAGTTGTCAATAAAAACTGCGATAATTTTAAGCTTGCGGAACTAACGGTAGAAGATTTTAAATGTCTAATCTTCGCACAAGGGTTAGTTTCCACGAAAAATGCAGAAATACGCAGACGAGTGTTGTCTAAGCTGGAATCTGAGCAAGATTTAACCCTCCAGAAACTAACAGGGGACTGTGAAAGGGCCATTACACTAAAAAAGGATTTAAAAAATATAGAAGAAAAGTTAGAAAACCATACACACCAACCAAGAACTTTACAAAGAAAAGCAATCGAAATGGAACGGGATATTACAATCCTAATAACCATAAATATAGGACAGAATATAACAAGCCTCTTCCTAGATATAACTGTAAGAGATGTGCAGAAAATCATTGGGAATCAGATTGTCCTTATAAAAAGAAAAAATGCTACATTTGTAAGAAGGTGGGACACAAAAGCGATTGCTGCAGATATAAAGATTACACCAGAAAGAGAGTACAGCAAACAAAATCGAATACAAAATTAGACAAAGATCGGCGAAAATACGTAACAGTGGAAATATTTAAAACACCAATAAAGTTACAACTCGACTCCGGCTCCGATATTTCTATTATAAACCTGAATACATGGAAAAAGTTGGGTAAAAAACCAACCATGATGAAAACGAGTAAATCAGCCCGGACGGTAACTGGTGGTGGTATAAAATTTGAAGGAGAAGTTGTCCTTCCGATAAAATTAAAAGGGATTACGAAGAAATTAAAAATATTCGTACTGAAAAATAGTGAAAATCTGTTTGGAATAGATTTAATTGAGAAATTTGGACCATGGGATAAGCCAATCAATACATTCTGTAAAAAAATAGAATGTTCTTCTCCAACAACAGTAAATATAAAAGACGATTTAAAAGAATTATTTCCTGAAGCATTCACGACTAACTTAGGTCGCTGTAATAAATTCAAGGCCTCGTTTGAACTTAAAGAAAACGCCAGCCCAATTTTTAGAAAAAAGCGAAACGTTCCGTTCGCTGGGTTGGAAAAGATTAATAAAGAATTAGATAGATTGGAACAGACAGGAATTCTATCAAAATAGAACACAGCGAGTGGGCAGCCCCCACCGTATACGTAAAGAAAAAGAATGACGAAGTTAGAGTGTGCGCAGATTTTCGACCGGGGTCAACTCCCTATTAAAAGATCACCATTACCCTCTACCAAGCCCAGAGGAAATATTCACGAAGTTAAATGGTGGTAATATCTTCTCTAAGATAGATTTGAGCGACGCATATTTGCAAATACCGGTCGAGGAAAATTGCTCAAAAATACTATGCATCAATACGCATAAGGGATTATTCAAATACAACTGATTGCCCTTTGGCATCAAAGTAGCGCCTGCCATTTTTCAGCAAGCGATGGACACCATGCTAAGTGGTATTGAGTGCGCATGTACATACCTGGACGACATTGTTGTCAGGAGCAAATCCCTACAAGAACATAAGGAACATTTGAAACAAGTATTTATTCGAATACAAGAATTCGGCTTTAAAGTAAAAGTAAGTAAATGTGACTTTTGTATGAGCGAGATTAAGTATCTTGGACACATAATAAACAAACATGGACGACGTCCAGACCCAGACAGATCTGCGGCAATAAAAAATATGCCAGAACCTGATAACGTAACAACCTTGCAGAGTTTCTTAGGACTCGCAAATTATTATCAATCTTTTATTGAAGGAATGCATAACTTGCGAGCCCCCTTAAATAATCTGCTTAAAAAGGATACACCTTGGAACTGGACGCAAGAATGTCAAACCGCTTTTGACAAAATAAAGAGCGCACTAACATCCGAATTATTCTTAACGCACTTTGACACAAAATTAAAAATAGTCGTCGCTAGTGACGCTAGTTCCTACGGCTTAGGAGCATGCATTCAACATATTATGCCGGATGGGTCTAGAAAACCAATACCGCACGCTTCGAGAACGCTGATACCAGCCGAGAGGGCATATTCACAAATCGAAAAAGAAGCATTGAGCATAATCTTTTCCGTGACTAAATTTCACCGATATTTATATGGTAGACAATTCTTACTTGAAACCGACCATAAATCGGTAGTCACGATCTATGGATCAAAAAAAGGATTGCCGGTATACACCGCAAATAGATTGCTGCGCTGGGGTACAATCTTACTTAATTACGATTTCCAGCTACAACATCTAGCATCAAAAAAGATTTGCCATGCGGATGGACTGTCAAGACTGATACCACAGAAACACAATCTGGAAGAATCAGTCATTGCAGCAATTCGGACAAATGTTGAAGTAAAAAATATGGTAGCAAACATCATTAAGGAACTACCCGTAACTTTGTCGGACATTAAAAGGGAAGCCGAGAAAGACGAATACATAAAGGAAATAAAAGAGAAAATTATAACGGACACAAAGGTGCAGGAAGTTTTCTCCATATGTAATGATGTGTTACTGTACAGTGAGAGAGTGGTAATACCCAAAACATTGCAGAATAGGATGTTAAGAGATTTCCATACGGGACATCCGGGGATAAATCGAATGAAGTCGTTAATGAGAAGCTACGTGTACTGGCGTAACATGGACACTGACATAGCAGCAACAATAAATAAATGTAAAGGATGCCAGTTAGCAGCAAAATCCGCACCTATAGTACACAAACCTTGGCCGAAAACCGACCAACCATGGTCGAGAATCCACATGGACTTCGCTGGTCCAGTAGGAGAAAACTATTATTTAATTGTAGTGGATAGTTACACAAAATGGCCGGAGGTAATGCGTTGCAGGAATCCAACAACGAACAACTCAATAGGGTTCCTACACGAGTTGTTTGCAAGATTCGGTGTATCAGACACACTGGTCACTGACAACGGAACGCAGTTCACATCCGCAGAGTTTAAGGAATTTTGCGACACGTTCCGAGTGAAGCACATCACGACTCCGCCGTATCATCCAAGGTCGAACGGCCTTGCGGAAAGGTTCGTGGACACGCTAAAACGAGCGTTAAAGAAATCCATTGGAACACCAACAGAAAAAGCTTTGCAACAATTCTTGCAAGTTTATAGGATCACACCACATCCTAGTACACCATCAAACATATCACCAGCTGATCTAATGTTTGCCAGAAAGGTAAAATCAGCGTTTGATAAACTGTTGCCAAGACAGGCAATTATCCGAAACACTACACACACGAGAAGAAAGAAATATAACTCGGGAGATCGAGTATATTTTAAGTGCTACAAGAATAACACATCTTACTGGGAATGTGGAGTAGTGGATAAACGCATTGGTGATTGTACATATATGATTAAAGGTCCACAGAGTATACATAAAAGGCACCTAAATCAGATAAAAAAACGTCATATCCAAGATGATGATTATACGACAACAGTCGAAGAGGAGGAAACCATAGATATCATATACGAATCCTTTAATTTGGAACCGTCTCAATATACACCTGAACCCCGAAGATCAGGTAAGAAAAGAAAATTTAATGAACCATTGATGGTAAACCCAAAAAGAAAAAGATATTGAAATCTGTGTGACTTCAAATCTTGGGAGGGGGGTGTTGTGGTGGCAACCACTCATTTGCATATACGAATAACGTTACACTATAAATGGCAAGCCTAGGTTGGCCTTAGTGTGTGTTACCTAAATGCCACCGGAAGTGACGCCGAAGAGCGTACATGTCCTCCCACCAAGACTCTCTGACTCGACACCTTCATTTGTACATACTGTAACTATACCTTTTCTTTAATACACTTATTATTGCATTCTCCTTGTTGTTTGCGTCTTCATTGTATTCCTCACTAATTATTGTTCAACCTTGCAACCACAACAATTAATATATATATATATATATATATATATATATATATATATATATATATATATATATATATATATATATATATATATGAGAAAGGAAGGATGAGGGTAATCCGACGTAATGGGAAATGAAAAGGAAAAACCAAAAGATGTTTTTTTATGTATTCATCAATGTTTCGTCTTTATTTGTAAGACTTCCTCAGGATGATAACTTTAAGAAAAATGTCATGCAAGTACATGAAAATATTGGGTTACCATGATGGCTTAATGAGAAGAAAGTAGTAGCCACTACTGGGAGCGCAGGTCCGAGGTCCGGACTGAGAGAAGTCAGTGGCAGGGAATGAGATTAATGTGGATGACTGTGAGTAAAAAAGTGGAGGGGTGGGAGTGAATGAAATTGATGTGGATGGTTGTGAGTGAAAAAGTGGAGGGGTGGGAGTGTTAGTGAATTTGTCTTAGGGTGGGAGAGAGGGGAGGGAGGTGTAGCATGGATTTTGAGGGCTGGGGAAAGAGGAGGGGAGGTCGGGGGGCTCTGTGTTTTTGGTGTGTATGTAGTGTCATAGTTTTAGAAAAGATTTGAAGAAATGAAGGTGATTTGAAAGTGGGAGGGGGGGGGGGGGTAAGAGTGTGAAAGAAGTAGTCGGAAGGGTGAAATGGGTGAGGGGGAGAGGGGAGATTTTGTTTTTATTATGTGTGAAATTTTTGGAGAGTACGAGTATTTGACCAGCTGGCTATCTCAGGAATGTGTGAATATAAGTAAGTTAGAAGGAAAGTGTTGAAATGTGCTGAGAATATGTCAATGAGGGGAAAGAAAAAGAAAAAGGAACAGAAGGAGAAAAGTGATATTAATTTTGGTGAGAAATAGGTGAAATTTAGTTTTTTGCAGGCAGTGTTGATGGTCTGAAATTAAATTGAGGGCAAATACTTATAAATACTTATAAAAAGTGCTCAATATTAAATAGAGTTTTTATATATAATTTTTATTTTATTTATTTATACAGACATGTACATAATCTGCGACACTGGTATGCTGATGTTATCGATCAACAGTTGTTAGAAACTGAGATCTCATCAGGAGAAAGAAAATCTTATCTTTCCGTCAGATAATATTTGGAAAAAATGAAGCGGAAAAAGAAACAAAAGAAACAAAATTAAAAAAATCTAATCTTAAATTTTAAATTTCGTTTCTTATTCTTCTTTTTCCACTTGATCTTTTCCAAATATGATATGAGGGAAGGATCAGATTTTTTCCCGCCCAATGAGATCTCAGTTTCTAACAGCTGTTGATTGATAACATCGACATTCCCGTGTCGCTGATTATGTACATGTCTTTATAAATATAAAATAATTATATATATATATATATATATATATATATATATATATATATATATATATATATATATACTAACAGTGCGTGGGTTTCTGTGGCATGGATTACAAAAAAGACAGTTAAATGTGTATGTAACATCTTTCTTTTAAAATCGTTCTATCTGTACCTCTTCCCATCTCTCTATCTGCTTCCCCTCCCTCTGCCTGTCTCCTTATCTCTCTTTGATCTTTTTCTGTCTCCTCTAATTATCCCTCTCCATCCCTCTGGCAACTGGTTCAATATGATAGAAAGAAAGAAGAACAATTATTGACGGTTTTACCTACTTAGTGTGAGGTTTTTGAAACAAATTTCACTAAGAACGAAAAAAATGAATGTTTACCACCCCACCCCATGACATGCACCACTTTGATCCCAAGGAAATGCAGATCACAGTATTCCTTTGACCATGACCAGGTCAGGGGTTAACTCTAAAACCGATGATATAATGTTTGTAAACGTATTTATGTAATTACTGGCTTTTATCCTGACGCACGCACGCACGCACGCACGCACGGTGCTCACAACAGAAATACACCGTAATAATTTTGTTCGGTGTCTGTATATTTTTTTAAATCGAAGAAGCCAGATCTGTATACAGTCTAAAGAATGCTGTATTTTATCGAAATAAATTTTATTGAAATAAATAAATTAAAATAAAAAGACGTTTTATATATTACAGAAAAAAATAAATATAATTTCTCCAATATAATCTAAAACCTTAAGTTAACTCCAATTTATAGAAAAAATAAGTCCGGCCCATATTGCTTTACGAAAAAAAAAATCCCAAAATATTTTAGTTTCAAATATAAATAAATAAAAGCTAAACATTCAAAAACACTTGCTTGAAAAAGAAAACAGCTTTCAAATAAATGTAACCCAAGTAATCATAGGGAAGAAAACAAAGCAAATCTATCTATCTATCTATCTATCTATCTATCTATCTATCTATCTATCTATCTACTTCTTTTTCTTCGTCCTCTGCTTCTTCTTCAAGATTCGTCTAACAATTTTTTATTACCTCTTCCATTCCTCTTTACATTTGATTAAAACAATAAAAATGTTCTTTAATCTGTTACAATTAAGTTTGAAATAGAATTTTCTTTTGGTTTGTAACGATTAAGTTTAAAATATGGGTTTTCCTCTGTCTGTCGCACTTAAATTTAAAATAGGATTTTCTTTAGTCTATAACGATTAAGTCTGAAATATGATGTTTGTCAGTCTGTCTCAGTTAAATTTTTAATAGTATTTTCTTTAGGCGATAACGATTAAGTTTTAAATATGATGTTTGTCAGTCTGCCTCAGTTAAATTTTTAATAGTATTTTCTTTAGGCGATAACGATTAAGTTTTAAATATGATGTTTGCCAGTCTGTCTCAGTTAAATTTTTAATAGTATTTTCTTTAGGCGACAACGATTAAGTTTTAAATATGATGTTTGTCAGTCTGTCTCAGTTAAATTTTTAATAGTATTTTCTTTAGGCGACAACGATTAAGTTTTAAATATGATGTTTGTCAGTCTGTCTCAGTTAAATTTTTAATAGTATTTTCTTTAGGCGACAACGATTAAGTTTTAAATATGATGTTTGTCAGTCTGTCTCAGTTAAATTTTTAATAGTATTTTCTTTAGGCGATAACGATTAAGTTTTAAATATGATGTTTGTCAGTCTGTCTCAGTTAAATTTTTAATAGTATTTTCTTTAGGCGATAACGATTAAGTTTTAAATATGATGTTTGTCAGTCTGTCTCAGTTAAATTTTTAATAGTATTTTCTGTAGGCGATAACGGTTAAGCTTAAACTAGAATTTTCTGTACGTTGTTCGCACTTAAATTTTAAATAGAACTTTCATCACTAACCACGCAGATTAAATAACTGAATCTCAAAGAATATCCATTCATGTTTTGATTCGTGCTACCCAAGTAGATCAAGGTATAGTTCTAAATGTTACGCACAGAACATCAAAGGTTTCGTAATATTTCTGTTTTGTTGTCCAGGTGACATTGAATTGTTGCATTGTCGTCTGCGAACAGGAAACATAAAAAGATGCCCTTTGATCTTCGCCCAAATTTGATCAGAAAACAAGAAAAACGGAAACGAATAAAACAAATAACGAAAACAAAACTATGTCCGACTGAATCAATAAATAAAATAAAGAAATCCCATCAGGAAGCTGTGTTTCATTTGGTATAAATTGAGTGGACAGGTTACCAATCTAAATAAATAAATTTAATATATAAAGTAAATACAGTCACTTTATCATTCCTTTGTCATCGATAACTTTCATCCTACAGATAAATATTTGATTCTGTTTCGTCAGGTTTTCTTGTGTATCGTTGCAGCATACTGTTAAGAAGAATAAAATGTAATTCGATGTAATTGATTCTAGAAAATACTTTACCGGTTTGGAATTATTTTCAAATGGCCGCCATCTTAAAAGAGAAAGGGACGTAACTCTGTAATCGCCCATACAGAGTTACTCAGTTTGATTGGAACAATAAAATATTTATGAGAAAACATCCGGCGTAGTTTGCAAAAAGCAAAGCAAAACAAATTGCAAGTAAATACACTACCGAGCAACGCCGAGTATGGTCAGCTGGTTAATAAATAGTTGCCTTATGTTTGAAGAGCGAATACATTTCAGTATTTAAACCAGAAGATACACGACTCGAAAATCGAATCAGTATTCAAACAAAAGCAACTAAGTCTGCCCGTTTAGTGATTATAATTCCATTTCAAACTGAAGTGTTATTTCAAATTTAAGGGTGACAGACCATCGGCCAGAAAAAATCGAATTGCTGTTAATATGTTTTATTTTGGGGGTGATCTTACAGCCACTACAACACCTCTCACCTCCCAGACCACAGAGATGTGAAGTAAGCGTCAGTTTTTGAAACGTTGAAAAGTGACACCCATGGGGACCCGTAAGTGGAAGACCTAAAATGGAAATGAAGAAAAAACATATGATAGGAGATTTTGAACTGGCTTTTAATCAGAATTTGTTGGGAGCAGAATGAGACTGATATATGAAATCTAGTCATAAATATGAAAAGTAAGTTAAAATCTATCTCTTCTTTCTGTCCGAAACATGTACCAAAGTAAAATAATATATAAAAATGGCCGACTTGTAAACAAACGGGTCAAAGGCATTCTCATTGATTATTCGACTTGTGTATTTCAAGTTATTTATATATAAAACTATTTCTTCTTGAAAAGGTTTTTACTGTAATATTCAAACCATGTTTTATTGTACAGCCTCTGAAGTTGAAACAGTCGTTGAAATAACATGTTTGGCTTGAGACGAAATTTTAGTCTAATCATAATCGAAATATATATATATATATATATATATATATATATATATATATATATATATATATATATATATATATATATATATATATGTGTGTGTGTTTGTGTGTGTGTGCAAAATGAATACAATTAACAACATCAAGTATGAAACCAGTAGCAACATTTTAAAATGCTTAACGTAATGTGATTTTATTCTGTGATGCCACTTCGACGTCGCTGAATTAAAATTGTCAACGTCTTTCCTGAAGCAATGCGAACACGTTTTCTATACGTTTTCCCGCTGTCTTTCAAAAAATATCTTCTTTCTCCAGCTTTTTTGTTCATTTGTTTTTGACACCTGATGATTATTCGACGAAAAATCAAAAACGTTCGTGTTACCTATTGAACATTTATTATTTTTTTCGATTTTAATACAAAACAGACTATTAAAAAAATTGAAAAAATCAAAAAAATTTAACAGACGTATTCTGTTATTTTTAGCAATGCTTGCATGCATGAGAAAATGCTGCCTAAATACACACCCAATGTATACACACACACATATATATATATATACATATATATAGTCAGTCACAGACTGTTTCGATGTATTACAGCTTTTCAGTGTGGCTACACAAGCCTCAAGCCGGGATCAAAACACGACCGGACGACAGTCGGCGTTTCTAACCACTAAACTATCATACAGGACTGCTGAGAGTAAACACAATCTCAATGTTAAACGTTGTAAATTGCTTGAGAGCTGTATTTGTTTGCACAAAGAGCAATGCACTATAAGCTGTTAGCATTTGGCGATTTCACCATATATATATATATATATATATATATATATATATATATATATATATATATATATATATATATATATATATATCGTTCTGCTTTTAGAGATGATCAATGCTCCCTGAAAGAGGTACTGTGCAATTTACTTCCTAATTTTTTTATCTCAAACAATTGTTTCTGCAGATCACACATTTTCTCTCGATAATAAATTAAAGATGCTTTGAATGATACAGCGGGTTCTCTAATCTAAACATAAAACAAAAAAAACGGCCATTACTGTAAAGTCTATTTTTGAATCGTTTTCCCATTTTTATCACGTGATATTTTTTTAATTACTCACAAAGATAAAACATTTTACAAGCAATAAATTCCCAACCAAATGATAACAATTTATTAGTTTATTCGCATAATTAGAATCATATTAAATTCCACGCAAAAAGATAAAACAAAAGTCCGTTTGATCGAACTAACAAAAATACAGGAGTTTAAATAAAAGCTGAAACAGTTTTTTTTCAATTTTTCAATTTGCAATTATTTATTTTTATTTTTGTTTATTTGTACGCGCCATCATTGCAGTTGGAAAGTAAAAAGAAACACATTTCTCTGTATAAATATTTGTAAACATGATTTTCAAATAAGTGATGAGAGATTTATATTCAGAGTTGTAGTATACTACCATTACGACTATCGACAAGGGATATATTTCAAGGTACCCATCGTATAACGAATATATATATATATATATATATATATATATATATATATATATATATATATATATATATATATATATATATATATTGTTACGCGCCAGTATTTCGTTAGGACTACGAATGTTTTTGCGCAACACAAAATTAAAATAAATGAATAAAAGCCGAGGTTCCATTATTCTGATTTAAATAATATAAAAGAACACAGTGGAAGGGTTCTCCAATTCAAGACACCAGTGAAAGTAAAGGAAAAACAAGTGTGAAATCAGATAAGACAACCAAGTTGCAAATTCAAATGCTAATATTTATTTACATAAATACAAAAAAAGAAATAGAAAACAAAAAAATCGAAACATAATATTGAAAACTGGATTAAAAAGGAATATATCTAATCGACGAGCAAATAATACATTCATATAGAAAATATCAGTTTATGAGAGAAAGTGAGGTTTCAACTTACAGTATATCGGTGGATAAGTCAGAGGGTAATCCACAGTACAGTTAAAGAGTTTAAAATGTATGGAAGTTTCTTTCCGTAGACAAAGGATGGTGAAATGAATAAGAGTCAATAAGCAAATTAAATGCCAGCTCGATAAGTAAAGGGCGAGGATATGTTGAATAGCAGATGCGTCGCTACAGAATCTTGCTCCGCGATCACAAATCAGGATATCTGGTTGATAACCGAAGTTGGAATATCATGCATTCACTCCAGTTTGTGGAGTGAAAATGTCAATGACATTTTTATAGGTGGGACGAGTTGGTAGTTTCTGAAATCATTTAGATATTTTAAATACGGCTTTTTCATCCACAGTATTTTATGTACGATAATGAAGGTTTTCTTCCTATTTTTCTCTTCGTCTTTGCCTTCTTTTTTATTTGTTCTTCTTCATAGATGTTTTCCGAGCGACGGCGGGTGAAGAAACTGTGAAAACCGTTTCCAACTTTAGGAACCTATATAAATGTAAGTCACGTGACTGGACGAGTAGGTGGTTTTTGTGCAGGCCTACGATCTGACAGCCGATAGTTATATTTTGTTTTGTAAAATGTGTTTGTAAAATCTTAAGTTTGAATAGTGGTATGACGTTATAATCTCCCCCTCCCTCCCCCTCTCTCTCTCTCTCTGTATATATATATATATATATATATATATATATATATATATATATATATATAATCCAGGTGCATATCAGAAACTCTGGGTAGAGGTAGTACCTTTCAAGTTCGGCAAGCTGCACCCTACTTGGTAGAGTGGACGGCATCACTGGCCGTCATTTATCTCCTAACTCTCTCACATGTTGGCTCCAAGCGAACTAAACCATGTGAGGGAGTGGTGTGTTTACACAACATCACTGGGCATTTCAATCTCTTTGATCCAGGTCACCAGCCATGGCAGAAGAGTTCCGAGAAGAACTTTAATGACAACGTAAAACCCAGCCATCGGATTATGGCCCCGCTGCCTTGTGGGTATCTCCGAAAGGGGAAAAGGCTATGGGAGTAAATCCTCGAAACTAAATCGGGAGTGAAACTCCTAAGGCAGTTAGATATCACAATTACTTCTTTCTGGCAGCCTCTGTAGCCAAGCTGGTGTCAAATGCATTGTCCAATTATCTTTTGGACCACATTAGTGAAGCCGAGAGAGAAATGCTGATGTCTGGACAGCTCAAGATCTCATTAAAAATTGCCCAGGCTTTCGTCCTGGAGAGACATCTTAAGTGTCGCGGTTTGAAGCGTCAGAAACAACACGGGGGACAACAGTTACGAGTAATAAGCTAGGAACGATTGGCGTTATACCAGGCGCGATGGGTTGTCTCCAACAGTGAGAGAGACCATCGCGGGTCAACTAGTTACCTACCGCCCGCCTCAATCTGGGAAGCCCTCAGTCAGAAAAGGGCTAACCCGCAACAATCTGCTTGCTTAAATTGGTGCTTGGAGCTAGGGAAAATACCAACAAGCAGACTGAACACCCTACACCAAACAAACAAAAAAACAAAACAAAACCACAAATCTTTCGATTAGAAAGTTGGAATGTCAGGACAATCTGCCCTGGCCTCTCTGATGATCTGCAACAGGTTAATGACTCTAGAAAAACCGGGATCTCACCAGGCTCAACATTTATGCAGTTGTCCTACAGGAAACAAGATTCGTATCAAGCGGCAGCCCCAGAGAACAGAACTACACGTTTTTCTGGCATGGCAAAGAACCTGAAGAACCGAGACTGCATGGCATTGGATACGCAGTGATGGATTTTCTACTAACCACTGTAAAACCACCATCCAGTTGCACAGATCGAATCTTGTCTCTCCGCTTGTCAGCCACCTCGAGCCCAGTGAATATCCTTAGCGTTTACGCTCTGTAATATTCTTAACCCCTCCTCCCATTGAATGAACTCTTCCGTCAGGCGTTGACTATAAATGCTTCGTCATTTTAACTTTATTTCGTGTTTTACTTTTGTGAAACCCCATAGACTGGTATTGTCTTGGCCTTCGGGACTTGATTTACGCCGGTCTATGGAACTGTCCTGTGCAGTTCTAGGAGGTCCATCCTCCCAGGCTTTGCCTTCTCACCATTTGAGAAGGGGTTAGTTTATTGCTAATCGCCTGAGGTGCCCCTACCGGGGAATGCCGACGGGGCTGCCCAGGCAATTTTTAAAGGCACCAAGTACTCTTCCTCTACAGTGCGCAATTCCCACTTTCCGACCTTGTGTCACATTCTACTTTGTGGGAAGTAGATAAATAAGGTGTTTTACTTTTGTGAATAAAACCTTTACAAAGGAATTCGGCTCTCTCTTTCTTCTCTTGACTACACGCTCCTACGCTATGCTCTCAACTGAGACAAGGACCAGTTCTATAAGGGTCTTGACACATTACCAAAGACATCCCTGTCACGGAAAAATCCAGGAGTGGATTCTGACCATGACTATTGACCCAACTGCACTGGTCATTTTGGTTTTGGCAGGCTGAACAGAGACTTCTTGAGTTGTGCTCCTACCATAACCTCTGAATAGCCAACACCTTATTCGCAACACAGACACATCCTAGAGTATTCTGGCAACACCTAAGATCCCATCACTGGCACCAGCTGGGCCTTGTCATCACACGGAAACTTTCACTAAACTGCGTTCTCACCACACGTAGCTACCACACTGTTGATTCGTGACACCGACATATCCACGGTTGGAAGTAAAGTCCGTCTCCAGTCAAAGTGTATCTATCGAACTAAGCAAGGCACACCTCACATTAACACCAGCAATACCAGACATACGCGAGTGCTTCGCCAACACCATCGACGACGCTCTCAAAAACTGTCCTACTGGCAATGCTGAATAGAAGTTGTTTTACATTTGTGATGCAATCTACAACGCCGTAGTGACCACATTTTGCAGGAGAGCAACAATCTGGAGTGGTTTGAAGCCGGCATTTTAAAGCCAACAGAAGACAGTCGCTGCACTCAAGAAAGCCAGGAACGACGCTCAACGGATGGCCCGGCGCTGTGTCAATGACTACTGGCTAAACGTCTGTAAGAGTGCCCATCTCTCTGTTGACTGCGGCGACATTCGTGGCATGTACGATGGCTTGAAGAAGGCATTTGGCCCAAGCATAAAAAATGAACCAGATGTGTGTCGCAAGCATCATCATTCTGCACAATAATAAGGGTGACCACGGCGAGTGCAACAACTACTGTGAAATATCCCTCCTCAGTGTTGTTGGAAAGGTCTTTGCACATGTCGTTCTCAACAGGCTTCAGTTTGTTCCAGAGCGTGTATACCCCGATGCACAGTATGGGTTTAGAGCAAGAGGATCTACTATCGACATGATCTTCTGCTTACGACAGCTCCAGAAAAAAAAGCCACGAACATAGACAACTGCTGTACATCGCCTTCATCGATCTAACCAAGGCGTTTGACTTTTTCAGCAGAAAGGGACTTTTCATCCTGCTGCAGAAGATTGGATGTTCCTCCACCAGGTTTCTGAAATTATTACATCTTTTCATGAGGACATGTAGGGCACCATACAGTACGATGGCTCTTCCTCGTACTTATTCCAAATCAAGATTGGGATGAAACAGGGATGCATACTGGCCCAATACTCTTTTGCATTTTCTTTTCTGTTCCGTTGTCATACACCTTCAACAAGTCGGAGTATGGAGTATACCTCCTTAACAGATTCAGTAGAAACGTTTTCAACCTTTTTTAAGGTTGAAAACACTCTCGGCCAAGATGTAAGCAGTACCCCAAACATGACCATTAGCGATTACACTCTTGAAGTTATCGAGGACTTCACAATTCTTCGACTTCACCATTTCCCGCAATATCTCTTTGGACGTAGAACTCCACAAAAGTATCGGCAAGGCGGCAACAACCATGGCTTGACGAAGAGAGTCTGGAAGAATAAGATGCTGACTACCAATTCCAAGGTGAATGTGTACCAGACATGTGCGCTAAGCACGCTGCTCTACAGCATGGAATCATGGGTCTTCTACAATCGCCAAGAGAACAGACTCAACAGCTTCCACCTGCGCAACCTCAGGAAAATTCTCGGAATCACCTGGCAAGACCATGTCTCAAACAAGAGCGTCCTTTATAAGGCGGCATCACAAGCATGTTCGCTTCGCTCACATAACGACGACTCCGGTGGCTTGGCTATGCCAAGCGAATGGACGATGAAAGGATCCCAAACGATATTCGTTATGGCAAGCTCGCAACCGGCATCAGACAAGCATGAAAACCTGTCCTACGCTATAAAGATGTCTTCAAGCGATACATGAGGGAAGGTGGCATTTTAAAGCCAACAGAGTGGGAGTCCGTGGCTGAACACCGCAACTACTGATGAAGAGCTGTAAAGGCATGCTCCAAGAGAAGTCAGGAGAGGAGAGACCAGCAGTGCAGGGAGAGGAGAGAACACAGACGGCAGATGACCGCAACAGAGCTCTCGCAAGTAGACATACCCCCACATCTGTGGCAACGGCAACAGAGCCTGTCGATCTAGGATAGGCTTTTCTATTCACAGCAGACATTGCAATTCGGCAACGGACTAATTTGCGGCGCAGAACTTCATTGTCTCCTGAGAAAGACAGATGCCAACAAATATATAATCCAGATAAGTTTGCATCCACAGGGTAAACACATCCAGATACTTCTTACTGTATAAGAGTACTCGATGATGAACAGACCTTTTTAATAGTTATGAAGTTGTCTTTTTTATTTATACAAACATGTTTACAAAACATGTTTCGGTCACAGCTACAGGAGGCCAGACTGTTTCTAAGCTTATCGATGAATTCTTCACGTTTACGTTATCCGGAATAAAGACAATTCACTCGAAAAATCACGTGATCAATTCAAATCATATTAAAGCTTTACTAACCGTTAAGTCATTTATTCATTAATGTATTTTTTAAATTAAATCTTTAAATCGTCTGGGGTTCGGACCTAAAAAGTTAACAAGTCAAAGTTAGCATAAGAAGACACCCCCCCCGTTTTACTCTCCCATCTAGTCATCTGATATCGACAAGAAAATAGGTTCTGATGCAACGTACGGTCTCCCGACAACTTTTACGGCTTCACAAATGCAATCAGGTATATATATATATATATATATATATATATATATATATATATATATATATATATATATATATATATATATATATATATATATATATATATGGCCTGTCTAAAAAGTATCCGACAATTATTTTTTCTGCGCAAAATTAAGACGATAGGGCGGTGCCACTCTACACAGTGAAGGAAGACACCTTCATGAGCATGTGTGGATTTTATCACCGCCTTCCTGCGCGTTAGTCTCTGCCTGTCGGTCGCTGAGTGAAGTGCTACACAACGTGTTCGTCGGATTACCAATGACTGAACGTGTTGAGTCAAGGTACTGTATCAAATTTTGTCGAAAGCTTGATGATTCTCAGAGCAAAACAATTCGTAAGATTAAGAAGGTGTTTGGAGAAGATGCAATGGCTGTAACACAAATTAAGGAGTAGTTCAACCGATTAAAAATGGCCGCACATCAGTGGAGAGAGACCAGCGCTCTGAGAGGCTTCAATCTGCTCGGAGTGCAGCTGTTGTTAGGAGGGTGCGACATTTGGTGATGAAAGATCGTCGTTCAACCGTGCGGGAGATCGCCCAAGAGGTCAGACTGAATAAAAAATGCGCACATGCAATTTTGCGTGATGATTTGAACATGCACAGAGTGACTGCGAAATTTGTACCCAAGTTGTTGTCGCAGGAACCAAACGACCTCCGTTTTCAAGTGCTGCATAGCCGTCCTGGAATGGGCCGTGGCAGGTCTCGCTTTTTATACCCGTCCCGGAATGGACCGTGGCAGTTCTCGCTTAAACAACTGGTCATTGTTAACACCAAAAAGGCATGTGTTGTATACCTTTTAATTTCTCGTACCTTCTCTCGTTGAGGGAGTGTCGTCTCGTTTCTCCTATATTTTCTTCTTCGCGTGGAGAGGTGTGTCTCGATATCGGCTGCCGTGTCTGCAACAAAACCTTCATACCACAATTCACGAGACAAACAATCATTTAAACTTTTGCTTCTGTTTTATTCAGGCGTCAAATTTCTGTCGGCCATGGAGATGCTTCACTAACGTCGAGGGAGAGACCAAATTACTACTCTATCGTAGTTAATTCATAGCTTAAGTCCTTAGCCATTCGAGGAGGGGGGAGAAAAATCTCATGCCTGTATTCTCTTAGGGAATTTAATTCCCCTAATCATGTTGAAGACTACATAGAGAAATCGTCCGTTCGGCCCGCTTCCAAAACCCAGACTGACTAAACTCTGCTTCCCACACAAAAGCCCGTGACGTCACAGAACCCATATGCACCTTGACCCTTGATCTGAGGTCTCGTCAACGCGGTGGCCCTGTCAATGTCTGTGACTCCGACTGTGAGAACCAGTTTATTTTGCACTCGACTGTACGGGTCACCTGCACTAAATCGCGCAAGCCAAACCAAACGATCTCCCCCACATACGTCCACTTCAAGATGCGTCCGGCCCCACAGGGCCATTATCAAACACAAGTTGCACAGGACCTTCTGGAAACCTCCAACACTCATCTTGTGTTTCTGAATATCGTGGTAACTAGAGATGAATCATGGCTGTACGGGTACGACCCAGAAACCAAAAGACAGTCGTCGCAATGTTAGCATCCAGAGTTTCCAAAGCCAAAAATAGCGCGACAGGTGCGAAGCAAACTCAAGGTTATGCTAACTGTCTTCTTTGATATCCGTGGAATTATGCATCACGAATACGCAACGGAAAGACAAACAGTTACAAAAGAGTACTATCAAGATGTTCTCCGGCGTTTACGTGACGCAGTTCGGCGCAAAAAACCAGACATGTGGACGGCGAAAAACTGGCAACTGCATCACGACAACGTCCCCACACATTCATCCCTATTTATCCAACATTTCTTGGCCAAACATGGAATTCCAGTCGTTCGCCAACCTCATTACTCTCCAGACATGGCTTCTTGTGACTTCTGGTTGTTTCAAAAATTGAAGATGCCACTGAAAGTTTCCGTTTTGAGACTAGAGAAGGGATAATGCGGAACGCAACGGCGGAGATGAACACGATTCCAAAAATAGACTTGCAGATGTATTTCGACACAAGAAAGAAACGCGGATGGCCCACCTTATAGAAAACAGAACAATAGAATAGGAAATAGGAAGTAAAATCAACTGAACCTTTGTTTGTGAGAAGCCGAACGATTGGCTAAGCGAATAACAAAGAATCTGATTATTAACTAGCTGGACTAAACACCACGTGTATATATAAAAACACTAGGCAACACAAACTCCATGTATTTTAGCCTGACGATTTCCTACGGGGATGAAACGCGGAAGGCTCTATGTAGCTTAATTGCCATCAATATATTTTCATAACTATATATATATATATATATATATATATATATATATATATATATATATAAACAAAAAGTTACATATATACATCACACACAAGCATGAACACTTACAAATAGAACATCTAGAGTAGTAAGTAAAACACCTATGTTAAAAATAAATTCAAAACGATCATTATTTTCACTAGATAAAGTGAGATTTTCCCAGATTCATAAAGATGATCTGAGTGTATATTTTATTGTCTACAGTTAATTGAAATTTCCGATATTTTGTTAAGAAGTTTACCTTTGTCACTAAATCTAATGATTTCCAGTTTTTCACTGAGGCAAATATAACAAGATGTGTTCAGAAACTTGCATGTACTAGCTTTCCTAATTATTATCCACTTAACTATTAGCGTTTAATAAAACTACCCCCATAAACTTCGTGGGGTCTTCGTTCGCATTGGACAACCATGAACAATAATAATTCAATAAGTCAACATTGAAGCGGGAATTTCACGGGAAGCTAGTATATATATATATATATATATATATATATATATATATATATATATATATATAAAGAGAGAGAGAGAGAGAGAGAGAGAGTCATCCACATACAGACTGTTTAGACCAGTTAGTGCCACAAGCCGGAATTGAAACTTACGACACTGACTGAATGTAAGTGATATCTCAATGTAAACATTGTCAAGAGCTCGCATTAGTTTTACCCAATGAGCTATGTCTTAAAGCTAATGGCAGTTGGAGATATCCTTACAACCTAAGAAAGGAAGCGTCAGTAGTCATCAACGTAAAGACTGTTTCGCTGTATCACAGTGCTTCAGTGCGGCTAGACCAGCTAGTATCTATGGGATTGAAACTCAACCGTCGAGCTGAGAGTCGCCGCCTCTACCCCTACGCTATCATGTGACACTGGCTGTACAAATAGAATATCAATGTAAATATTGTCAAATGCCGGTGTGTTCATAATTTGTAATGGAAGTCCAATACGTAGACAATATAATGCAGAAACAAACAAATACATTCTAGAAAACCTCTGAGATTTTTTGTTCACCCCAAAATCAATTTTCTAAAACAGTTAATTTGATATGTATGCAATATATCAACTCGTTTTGATACGAAATTCCCAATTAATTAAAAAATATTTCGAGCATTTTTCATTAGACATCCTTGTTTTTATTCATTATTAGCTGTACCTAACGTTGACCGGAAGTCGTTCTTACTGTTATGCTTTTTATTGAAACTATGCTGTATTTTCAACCAAATTATGATTTTTTTTAAATAGGATTTTGAAAGTTGAATTTAATTATTATGATATCGTACGGTCATATTCAACCAGATCGTTATTAAACTAACAATTAAAAAAAAAAGTAATGTTGTTTTAATCTCTGTTTATAAAATTATTTGATATAAATAGCTTTAAACGCTTTTAATCCATCAGACTTTTATGGTCAGAAATGCCTTTCCATTCGACAATTGAAATACTTAAAAGTTCTTTTAAAACTTCGAAGGGTCACGACGTAGTTCATTCTTTTTCCAACTTTAAAAAAATAATTAGCTGAACTTTTACGAAGAAATCGAAATACATTGTGGTGCGTTTAATTTTCTTATTAAATTATTTTAATTGGTCACACAATTGATATAGAGATTTGAGACCAGAAAACACAGTTAAACAGAAGATCTGTTGTCAAAACAACCAGCGAACATTTAAAACCACGTAATTTTAGATTTATGCAAATCTTGGAAAAAAAGACAAAATGTCTTTTACCCGATTCTGTTTTGATATTTCGTTAGTCATGAACATAACAACCCATCATCATATTTGATTTAAAGTCTGTTTTGATATTTCATTAGTCATGAACATAACAACCCATCATCATATTTGATTTAAAGTCTATTTTGATATTTCATTAGTCATGAACATAACAACCCATCATCATATTTGATTTAAAGTCTGTTTTGATATTTCATTAGTCATGAACATAACAACACATCATCATGTTTGATTTAAAGTCTGTTTTGATATTTCATTAGTCATGAACATAACAACACATCATCATGTTTGATTTAAGGTCTGTTTTGATATTTCATTAGTCATGAACATAACAACACACCATCATATTTGATTTAAGGTATGTTTTGATATTTCATTAGTCATGAACATAACAACACATCATCATATTTGATTTAAAGTCTGTTTTGATATTTCATTAGTCATGAACATAACAACACACCATCATATTTGATTTAAAGTCTGTTTTGATATTTCATTAGTCATGAACATAACAACACATCATCATGTTTGATTTAAAGTCTGTTTTGATATTTCATTAGTCATGAACATAACAACCCATCATCATATTTGATTTATAGTCTGTTTTGATATTTAATTAGTCATGAACATAACAACCCATCATCATATTTGATTTAAAGTCTGTTTTGATATTTCATTAGTCATGAACATAACAACCCATCATCATATTTGATTTAAAGTCTGTTTTGATATTTCATTAGTCATGAACATAACAACACATCATCATGTTTGATTTAAAGTCTGTTTTGATATTTCATTAGTCATGAACATAACAACCCATCATCATATTTGATTTAAAGTCTGTTTTGATATTTCATTAGTCATGAAGATAACAACGCATCATCATATTTGATTTAAAGTCTGTTTTGATATTTCATTAGTCATGAACATAACAACACATCATCATATTTGATTTAAAGTCTGTTTTGATATTTCATTAGTCATGAACATAACAACACATCATCATATTTGATTTAAAGTCTGTTTTGATATTTCATTAGTCATAAACATAACAACCCATCATCATATTTGATTTAAACTCTGTTTTGATATTTCATTAGTCATGAACATAACAACTCATCATCATATTTGATTTAAACTCTGTTTTGATATTTCATTAGTCATAAACATAACAACACATCATCATATTTGATTTAAAGTCTGTTTTGATATTTCATTAGTCATAAACATAACAACCCATCATCATATTTGATTTAAACTCTGTTTTGATATTTCATTAGTCATGAACATAACAACACATCATCATATTTGATTTAAAGTCTGTTTTGATATTTCATTAGTCATAAACATAACAACCCATCATCATATTTGATTTAAACTCTGTTTTGATATTTCATTAGTCATAAACATAACAACCCATCATCATATTTGATTTAAACTCTGTTTTGATATTTCATTAGTCATGAACATAACAACCCATAATCATATTTGATTTAAACTCTGTTTTGATATTTCATTAGTCATGAACATAACAACCCATCATCATATTTGATTTAAGGTATGTTTTGATATTTCATTAGTCATGAACATAACAACACATCATTATATTTGATTGTAAGTCTGTTTTGATATTTCATTAGTCATGAACACAACAACCCATCATCATATTTGATTTAAAGTCTGTTTTGATATTTCATTAGTCATGAACATAACAACACATCATCATATTTGATTTAAGGTATGTTTTGATATTTCATTAGTCATGAACATAACAACCCATTATCATATTTGATTTTAAGTCTGTTTTGATATTTCATTAGTCATGAACATAACAACACATCATCATATTTGATTTAAGGTATGTTTTGATATTTCATTAGTCATGAACATAACAACACATCATCATATTTGATTTAAAGTCTGTTTTGATATTTCATTAGTCATGAACATAACAACACATCATCATATTTGATTTAAAGTCTGTTTTGATATTTCATTAGTCATGGACATAACAACACATCATCATATTTGATTTAAGGTATGTTTTGATATTTCATTAGTCATGAACTTAACAACCCATCGTTATATTTGATTTAAAGTCTGTTTTGATATTTCATTAGTCATGAACATAACAACCCATAATCATATTTGATTTAAAGTCTGTTTTGATATTTCATTAGTCATGAACATAACAACACATCATCATATTTTATTTAAAGTCTGTTTTTATATTTCATTAGTCATGAACATAACAACCCATCATCATATTTGATTTAAAGTCTGTTTTGATATTTCATTAGTCATAAACATAACAACACATCATCATATTTGATTTAAGGTATGTTTTGATATATCATTAGTCATGAACATAACAACCCATCATCATATTTGATTTAAAGTCTGTTTTGATATTTCATTAGTCATGAACATAACAACCCATCATCATATTTGATTTAAAGTCTTTTTTGATATTTCATTAGTCATAAACATAACAACACATCATCATATTTGATTTAAGGTCTGTTTCGATATGTCATTAGTCATGAACATAACAACCCATCATCATATTTGATTTAAAGTCTGTTTTGATATTTCATTAGTCAGGAACATAACAACCCATCATCATATTTGATTTAAGTCTGTTTTAGATACTGGAATATATTGAAAAGCGTTTAGAAATTGATTTCGGAACTAACCTAAATATTGCCAGGTATTTATTTATCTTTTTTTTCTTTCAAATCCATCTTTACCATTGTTTTCCAAGTTTGTCTTGGCCTACTTATTTCAACTGACCCTGCTACCTCAACTGTTCTACCTCTACTAACTCAATCACTCTAATTAATTTTTTCAATGCGAGCAAACTAACGAAGTTCTCTGTTATGCACACATCTCCGCGTATCATAAAGCATTAAAGAAAGTTCAAAAGGGAAATTCTTTTTCAAATTAAATGCTTTATACTATTTCGAAATACATAACTTCATAACTTTGTGACAAACATATATTGTATTTGAAAAAGTAATTTGTTTAACTGTAGCTCTAAAGTTATGTAGTAGGACGCAAGTTTTTAACCCGAATTGTCTTCAGGCGAGTTTGAGGTCCAAATATAAAAAATAACCAAATAATTATTTTGGAAAGAAATGAATGAAAACAAAAAAAATCGTTGTACATGACGTAAGTTGGTCGAAGAACACAACCAATAAAAGAATGCTATTGTCTGAGAAAGCAGTGATTAAGGAATACGACCACAGTGGTGAAGTCGGATGACGTAAACAAAAGTAATTAACATGTCGACTGTTGATGCCAGAGAGAACAGAGAGCCTGACAGCGAAATCGACTGGTAAAGAAATCGAGGGGTGGGTTTGTTAACAGCCTAGATCCAAGACCCGTTTTCTATTTGTAAATTAATTTAACTAAGAAATAAAAGCATTCTATGAACCGTTTTGTTTATTTTTTCACATAGGCCGGATGCAACGACTCTTATCCGTTTTCATTTATTCGTCCACCTTCTTCCTGTTCTACTTTCAACGTACAGTTAAGTCTGGTCACGCTAAAATGTCAGGACACTCGTCTGTTTGGATGATGTGCAGTGGATATAAAGAAAGAAAATAGTTGAAATTATATTTAAATCTTCTCATGTCAGTGCATTATTGTCGTAACACTGCAGAGAATTGCGAAGAAACCAGAGTGAAATTAGTATTTATTTATTTATTTAGATGTTTGTACGTATTCGAATAGCTTCTGGAACAATTACATATATGGTATATTCAAAGAAATAAGTCCTTTTATTCCTTCAAAGAAGAACTGCAGCGTTCTTGGAGTTGAAGTTAGATACAATCTAAAGGAAAGCTTTTATTTTGACACCACCAAATTCTTGCAGTTATCATTCAATTAGAAGTAGCCAGTCTGTAGAATTCTTGTCCAATTATGAAAATCTTCTATGAGTTAATATGGCTTTGAATCAAATCCTGAAAAGCAACACATTGCAAGTTTCCATTGAAGCTCTTATTCTATCGAACTCACTTTTGTTGGTTTTGAAAGCAGCAAACTCCAGCAGGGGGAGAAAAGTTTTGCAATGTTACTCAGACCAGATGTCGCCATTTCCATCTCTTTTTAGATGCGTGCACGCATCTTTATAATGGGCTTTGTCCGTCATTAGTCATGATTCAGTTTGAAATGAGATTTCTGTATCATCTAAACACCATCTAAGCATGTTTTATATCCCCATATTTTATGTAGTGTCTATCACCTTTTCTTCCGTCACTATCTGGCTTTCTGTTTATTTATTATTAGTTAAGATTAAGATAGTTTAACATAGGTATTAATAATATTTAACCAATAACCGGAGAGAGAGAGGGAGAGAGACAGAGAGAGAGAGAGAGAGAGAAAGAAAGAGACAGAAAGACAGACAGACAGATTCTAGTATCTATTATAAAAAATCATCAAAGACCCATATCAGTGTATTTTTAGTAAAAAGTAGGTACATTTTTTAATATGCAAAACGCGTAGTCTGTTGCAACAGATAAGGAAAACATAACCGAATGTACTCGGCGGGAACCGGGAAAGAAAGATTATGTTGTTGCAGAAATTCTATGAGGAACAGAAATAGAAATAAAGTAAAAAAATGTATGTGAGCAGTAATGAATAATGTATGTGGCTGCTCACGAACAATGAGGTAATTCTGTTATTTCGTAAATTCTGAAATGTATAACAATCTTTGGCACAGCCAATCAAATCTCCGCCAAAGCAAAAGGGAGCGACCCGTATTCATGTCGTAAATGTATAGCAGGAAAGGTCAATAGAAAGTAAGAAAAAATGAAATAATGACGGCGATATCTAGAAAAAGTATCCTATGAAAATTATTTCTCGGTGTAAGGTGGTAGTGTTTATGACAGTAGATTTTTGCGTAGGAGTAAAAGTTACTCCGACTTTATGTATGTATTACTATTTTAGGAGAATTAGGCGAGTCAGAAAAAATGTAGAAATTACTTAAAGCGAACGAAACGAGCGCACAATTTTCTAAAAAAACACATCAAGAATCGGTCTAAAGCATGAGTATAGTTGAATTCTATATGTAGCTTGTGTTTACATGGCTATAATGTCTTAATGTAAATGAGAAAAATGGACTTTACTTCATATATCTTGTAACGCACAGCTTTCGTGTGAAACCACGGCGGCGATCACTTGACAATGTAAATAAAAAAAAGATAAATGTGTTCGGAAGTGGCCCATAGGCCCCTAGGGCCCAATATTAATAACAGAATACAGAGGAGGGGATACTTCAGTTCAAGACATTACATAGAAATGCTGAATAACAACGAATAGGTAATAGATGAGACAGACACCATATTAAAATTTTAAAAAATATTTATTTACATAAATGTAAGAAAAGGGGTATACATGTATGAAGCAAAATAACAAAGAGAACAACGTGATCTTTTAGGAGAAAGATAGTGTTTAGACAAATCAAGAAAGAAACAGTATTAATCATTAACAACAATGGATGAATGATTCAAGACTCCCCACGAAAGTTGAAAAGTTCAATAGTCTAGGAATTAAACGATCATCCAAGATTCACACTAATCTTTGGATGTAAAAGTTAAGGGCAGATTCCAAGGCACAAGTCCTTCAGAAACAAGTTATAAGGGTGGGGTCCCACAAACCATCATATAGAATTTGTAGTCATATTCTCTCGGCGATACTGTAAGATGTTCTAGTCTGCGACAGATCTTGGTGATGTGGAGAATTCGTTTCGGAAGCGCTGGAGTTCGCTTTCGGCTGCACATCAATATAGAAAACTCTCTGGGCCACGCAGTAAAAAAGGGGCATGAGCGAATTTCATTTCTTCATCCCTGTCTGTGCATTCAGTTTCTTCTTCTTCTTCTTCTTCTTCTTCTTCTTCTTCTTCTTCTTCTTCTTCTTCTTCTTCTTCTTCTTCTTCTTCTGTCAGCAACTAACTGATCAACTCTCTTTTTATATATTTTCCGCTGATAAGCGCGGAAGGATTACGTGGGTGTGCTGGAAGGTTCTTCGAGCCACCATGCCAAAGGTTACATTTACTTTGATCTGAGATCAAGGCAATGCATAAGTGTTAAAAGGAAAAAGGTGAGATCGGCCGACAGAGAAATAGCGTTTGACTTCCGTTCGAGTAAGGTTTACGATAGAGGAGTGGAAATCGGTTGACAGGAAATAAGATTCAACTTCCGTTCGGGATTTGTCTGGGTTCAAAGGGAAAAAAGAAAAATATATGATGAAATGGATCTTGCTCGTTTGGGTTATATCTATGAAATAAAATTTTGTTTCTCTTACAATCATAGCCCAACTTCCCTTTTTCCGTAACAATACCCATCTCTCTCTCTCTCTTTCTTTCTCTCTCTCTCTCTCTCTCTCTCTCTCTCTCTCTCTATATATATATATATATATAGATATATATACATATATATATAAATATATATACATATATATATTTATATATATATATTTATTAATTAATTTCTATGTACATGAAACAATAACAAAGCTGCGTATATATATATATATATATATATATATATATATATATATATATATATATCACTCTGTGTATGCTTACTCCTGATAAAAAGCCTACTAAAAACCCCTTCTCCCCATTTTATAAGTTTTTCATTTTTATTTGTCGAAAAACATATTAATTCCATTTTCTGATGAAATTATCGTAAAACTAAGGCGGTTTGATTGTGCTGCTGCTTCTGCTGCTGCTGCTTCTGCTTCTGCTGCTGTTGCTGCCGCTGCTGCTGATGATGGGTTACCAAATTTTAGACGACGGTCGCGTCTTGATAATGGCAATTTAAATACTATAGGTGGCGGGTCTAAAATATGGACAAAAATGACCGCTTGTAAACGAAAAGTTCATCATTAAGCAAGCCCTAAATTCACAAAAAGGAATGATGTGAATAAAAAGAGATATGAACATGGTTAACGAAGAAAATATATTTATTTAAATTTTCAGTTGTGCGAAAGCTATTTTGAGTGAGTAAATAGTTCGTTACAAGCGTTTAATAGCCTCGTATTTGGAGAATGTTCGTACAAAAGACACAAGCGTTAGAACTGTGTGCTTGTTCAAAGTTCAATTTTGTGTGTGTGTTTATCTGTAATGTTAGGCTATGATTGCTAAGAAAGCAGTAGTAATTAAGGGATTTTCAGTTTAGCGCAAAGCGTTTTTCTTGGGTTGCAGTCACGTTCTTTGTTGTGTGTTCCTATTGTTGTCCTCATCTTCACGGAGTCGAGGCGAGTAGATGTATAGTCACGTGGTCCCTGGCTTTGGTAAGGCTATTTTTAGCTCACGTTGGCGTCTTTGGGATTTTACCAAGAACCACGCCGACAATTAAACAAATTATAAAATGGGGGTTGTTAATGACGAAGAAAAAAAATTGGGATATATATACGGGCGTGCATGCTTATTAAATGGAAATGAAATAAAGTTTTGAGAGAATATTAGGGTCACCAGCTAGCAAGTGCTAACTTAACATAAACATAGTTTTGTGAATGAAAAATCAAGCAAAACATTATTAATTAACAAAACATTTATAAAACTATAATTTTACATGGATATAAAAATCATTAAAAATTCAGTAAATGTTCATTTAATAAAGTTTATACAACTCGTGTTTTTGGTAGGAAAATGTTCAGTAAATAAGAAGACACGAGGACTAAAGGTGTGTATATCTATATAAATTTGTTTGTGTGAATACGCATGTGTGAGTAATATGCGTATGTGAGTATTAGACAATGTGGCACTGTGTAAGTATGCGTAGGTTTACCTGGTTCTGTTAGTGGGTGTGTAGATGTGTGCGAAAGCATGGAGCTTGTACGTGAGTTTTGCAGTATCCCCTTCTTTTTTGCCTCCCTCGGCCAAAGGCGGGGGGTAGACCTTCTTGGGTCCTTCGGAGGTGCACAAGGTTGGGACTGTGAATAACTCTGATTTTGTTGATCAAGTCACTGTTTTTATAAGCTTTGTTAATTTGACATAGGCTTGCTAGATTTGGGGTTCAAAGCGATATCCATTGGTTGAAAATATATTGAGTTAACACGTTCCTGTGAAAACTTACTTGCTTTTGGAAGTGAAGAGGAAAGCATATCGGAACAAACCGGAAAAAGAAAGAGGGTGGTCATTCAATCCATTCGGTTTTCGGCGTTCGCTAGAATCGCATTTCGATCCATTTCGATATGTCGGCCAGAAGAATTTCGCTTTTTGGTTATTGCGTGGCTGATTATTTAGAATAAGCTAGTTCACATCGGATTGCCAAGAGAATCCGTTTTAACGAGCGAGAGTCCTTGTCATTGGTTTTAAAAAAATGATTCACACCTACATGTGAGATAATGTTTTTAATTTTTCGTGACCACTTATGCAGGCGTCAGAGAAAGCAATTGATTTTAACGCATTTCATTTCCACTCAGAACAGACGGAGAAAGAAGTGAAAAAAAAGAAGAGGAAAGAGTAAGTACATCGAACGGAGAAAGAAAGAAAGAGAGTAGCTTATACAAGATAGTATCTTTTTATGTTCACTTGTCTCGCATAACAAATTACTAATATACTACAGAATAAAACTGCCTCAAACACAACATCTTCGGCATTTTATGACATTCTTTTACTTTCATTATTTTTAATGTGTGTTTTTGCATATCTCTCTAAAATGTGCATTGTTGCTTTCAATATTATTATTTTATTATAAAAAATGAACAAACAAAAATTTTTGTCTTCCACATTTTTATCGATTAAACTTGACTTAAAGTTTATGCGATTGAAAGAAAAAAAACTTTACTTTTCCATTTTTCAATGTTTTTGTAAACAAATAAACATGGAATTCGTTTTTTAGCCACTACTTTCGGTGATTTTGCCTTTTCTCTACAGATTTTTTCGTCTTCTTCTTCTTCTTCTTCTTCTTCTTCTTCTTTTCATCCTTCACTCCCTTTCCGTCTTCTTTTTGTCTTTTACTTTTTATTCTACTTCTATTCCTTTCTTTATTCATTCATTCATCTTCTTCTTTTTCTTCTTATCGTTTTTCCATGGCCGTTTATTGTCTTTTTGTCTTTTTCTTCTTCTACTTCTTTTCCTTGTTAATTCTTCATTCTCTTCTTCTTCTTCTTCTTCTTCTTCTTCTTCTTCTTCTTCTTCTTCTTCTTCTTCCTATTGTCGTCTCTAAGCAACCAGCAATTTAAGAGGACGTGTTTTTTTTTTATTCCGATGCAAACATTAAGTCAGGAAGAAACAAAAATATATGACGATTCGCATTAAGCGTTTCCTTTTCTTTTATTGAAATCTCAGAAGATTTTATTATTTATTTGTTTTCAATTCCACCATTCTGATAATGTCTTGCATAGTCAATCAATTTATATACAAGGTAACCATATGAGACATAGTCGACCGTTTTGAAGGGGAAGAGATAAATAGTTGCAATGAACTGATGTAAATTTGCAGCCTATAATCGGGGATTTTACTACATAGAAACTCTAAGTTGACAGTGAGATGCTATTCAGTGAGATAGTGTCATGGGTGACCTTGGAGACTTCATATATTACCGTCCCTATTTACTCCCCCCCACTCCTTACAAGGGAAGAGTTAGACACAAGATCGGTTTTTAATGTGGAGGAAATCCAGCTCACCAAAATGAGACACTCTGGATTTGAACAAAAAATTAAAAGTGTTTCAGTCAAGAAGGATTTTTAATTTTACTGACCAAGAACAGAATATATGAAGTGTAGTATCAGAACAGATACCACACTTTACTCCTAGCCAAAAGGGGTATTTTTTGTTTTTTTTAGCAACAAATCACCTAAAATTGTTGATTAGCCTAAATTCCGAACATGTCTTCCCGTGTTTCTTTTTTTGTAAAACTCAGATGTTTGGGCAGGATGAAGCATACCAGACTGAGACAGCTGGGAGGTGACAGTGATAAAGTGGATATCGCTGCAGACTCACGACTCGATGTGGCGTTTTCGTGTCCCATCGGTTCCATAGCACCGTTTTCATTATAGATGTTGACAATGTTGTTGTGGACCCTACTACAAGTCGCTGGTCATAAAAGAATCGGAGGAAATCAATGAAAACATAACTGAACCTAACAGATAAAGGTAGCAACATGTGTAATCTACTAGTTTACGGTTGTTAATTATTTAGAGTCAAATTACTCCAAAACAGGTATATTTAATTAAGGAAGTAAACATCACTTCCGCAACATCACTCCCTTAACAATTTTCGGTAATTTACTTGTTTAAGGTCTTTAATTATTTACAGGGAAATTGGTTTCGGCATTTTCCCCAAAATAACATATTGTGTGATAAAATTAAGACTTGCGTCATTTTCTTGAGTTAAAACAATACTTGACAAAAATTATACTGGTTATTACCATAATAATAATAAAAAAACACTGTTAATAAACAAGATTAAACATGGCGACTTGGCTTCTTCACCAAAAGTACGTAGGGGCAGATAACTTTTGTAAATCTCGGCTTCAAAATCTATCTATCTTGCAAGGTAATTCCCTAATTTACTGGCATACATTTGTTCTTGACATTCGGCAAAATATATATTTTGTCTCAGACATCACGGATTGCGATTTTCAAATATCTTGACGCCATCATCACAGCCACGGGTCAAGGTGGTGCTGACATATTTTGAAATTGGAAGCCAGAAGTAACTAGATTTACCCGCCCTTCTTTTAGTGAAAAAGACAAACTGCCATGTTTAATTTTGTTTAATTTCAATGTATTTATTATGGTAATAAGCAGTATCAGTTAATATGTGTTAATCATTGTTTTTACTGTAGAAAATGATAAAAATAATGATTTTAGTACAAAATAAGTTACTTACTTGTACTTGAAACAGTGTTCACCCGGAGTGTGTTGAGCCGACTGCTTCAATCATTACCACTGCGCTCTCCCACGAAGACTGACTAAGCCTGACGATTTAAAGTCAATGGTTGAGTGATCTCTAGCCACTCGCCGTTCAAACTGCGAAATCCATAGATGTGTGGACACAGGTTGGGTTCTATCAGGTTGGAAAGAAAGTAATGTCGTATTTTTTACTTCATCACTTTGCAGCCTCCTAAGTTGTACTCAGTTATAAATATTGTGGTGAATTGGCGTCTTAATATCTTGCTGTGCCTTTCAGATATAGTAATTAGTTGGAAAATATTAAGTTTAACTGTCTCAGCCGTCAAAAAATGGATATTAGTGGGGAGCATCTGAAACATTGCATGCTCTATGAATTCAAAAAAAAAAACTCAGCTGCAGAAGCTACAAGGAATATTGGAACTGTCTATGGGATAAATGTTCTGAATGATCGAAAATGTGCACGGTGGTTTGCAAAATTTTCTTCTGGAGACTTTAACCAGTCTGATTGGCGACGTTCGGGAAGGCCAAAATCAATTGATAAAGACGCCATAAAAGACACTGTGGAGGCCAATCCAAAGTTAACCAGCAGAGAATTAGCTCAACAATTTAATACAACCCATGCCACAATTATTTCATGTTTTACCAAGTTAGGAAAAGTTTCAAAACTTGGGCTTTAGGTTCTCCACGATTTGACCAACGCTCAACGAAATCAAAGATTGACTGTTTGCACATCTTTGCTTTCCAGGAACCATCGAGAACCATTTTTGCAAATAATTGTGACTAGAGATGAAAAATGGGTTCTTTACAAGAATACCTAACCCAAAAGACAATGGTTAGACCGAGACCAAAGTTCGCAGCTTGTTCAAAAACAAGGACTACACCCAAAGAAGGTTATGCTCTCTTTATGGTGGGACATGAGAGGACTGATTCATCATGAGTTACTAGAGCCTAATCAAATAATCACAGCAGTAAAATATTGTTTGCAGCTGGATGATCTAAGAATTGCTATATAAAAAAAACGACCAGCATTACTCAATAGGAAGGGTGTAGTGCTTCAGCATGATAACGCGAGATCTCACACAGCAAAACTCACACAGGAAAAGGTCATGAGTTTAAATTGGGTAGTTATGCCTCATCCGCCTCATTCACCTGACATTGCTCCATCCGACTACCATCTTTTCCGGTCGTTGCACCATAACTTAAACAATAAATTTTATGAAAATGACGACCACTCAAAAATGATCTAAATTTGTTTTTCTCTAAAAAAAACAGAGACATTTTTTGAAGAAAGCATCAGGAAGCTAGTTGATTGTTGGACAGAAGTCATAGCAAATGAAGGAAATTATTGTAAAGATTAATAATGCCCTAATGTGAATGTTTCAGATTAAATAAATGTGTTGGACAAAAACGACATTACTTTCTTTCCAACCTGATAGGTAAGCTTTAACCGTCATCAGCCAGGGTTTTCTTTGCTCACCACATTGCCTTTTCCAACCCTGTAGGAGAGCTGGGACAATTGTTTCGTAGTTGAACTCTCCTTTATAGATTCTATCGGAGATTTAATCATAGAGTTTGGATGATTGATATTTGTATGTACATAATATAAGGATAATTTAGGCTTATTGTACGGTGAGTAGGTATTATTACTAATATCCAGTATAACGTCTAGGAAAATAATGACGTTTTCATTAATGTTAATTGTAATGTTTAAGGTATATTCATGAAATAATTTATATAATTTCTTTTTTTGTGTTTTTATATAAGCGGTCAGAACCCTAATGGGAAAGAGTGCATCATCCCTATACGCCTCCTATTAAAGATGGAAAGTGTACGTGGATCAAAAGGAATAAACCGCCCTGTCAGTAACAACGCTGAGTCTGTCGACCCTATCTGGATGTCAAAATTATCAGGCGTGTCACTCCTTGTCCAGTATGTATTATCAACATTTCGATAGGAGTATAGTTGGTAACTTTTGTAGGCATTTTAAAATCTTTGTTGAGATGAAACGGTGAAATGGATAGATACTAAGCATCTATATCGAAAGCTACGAATCTTACGATTTGATAACCATTCGTTTACTCGGCCAGATTAGACCAAAAGTGGATTAATTACCCTATCCTTAATAATGCTATCAAGTATGATCTTGCTAACCTTGCCTAAATCTGAACTAGAGAGCATATTAATCTTATAAATTGATTAACAATGAAATTGGGCTTATGATCCTATCAGAGTCCTGGTTTTATTAAGTCTTACACACACACACACACACACACACACACACACACATATATATATATATATATATATATATATATATATATTATCGCAAGCATGAAGGGAAGATGAATTTTATCGTTCATGATTATAAGATAATCAAGGAAAAAAATGCCAGCCGACCGGGTTCGCCCTCTCTTTACAAAGGCCGTATCGATAAAATGCATCCCGCATTAAAATATACCTATGAAGGAGAGTGTAATTCCACTTAAGCTTTCCTCGATGTATTGGTAACAAAAACCCCATCGAGTTACCTTACATCAATATATATATATATATATATATATATATATATATATATATATATATATATATATATATATATATATATATTACTATTTCATGTATCCACATACAATTTTATAAGGATATATACTTTTTTATGTATCAATTTTCAGTATTTACTTCAGCAGTGCTCGATACGTAAGTAGAGCAAGCTATGAAACTATATTTATGGTAATTAAGCTACACAGAGGCTCCCGCGTTTCATCCCCGTGGAGATCTTCAGGCTAAAAGGCATAGTTATTTTTGCCGAGTGTTTTTATATACACGTCTAGCTAGTTAACCAATTAGATTCTTTGTTGTTCTCTCAGCCAATCGTTGAGATTCCCACGAACAAAGGTGTGGTTAGTGTTACTTCCTTTAGGTTTAATTTTTAAATTGCTAGGTTTTTGTTTAGTTTAGTTTTTTTTACTTATTTGGTTATTTATTTATTTATGTATCGTTAGCCTAAGGTACATTTATTTCTGTGTAGGCAACTGTTTGCTATCTCACTTCTACAGTTTAATAAATTTCGGGAGTCTTTAAAGTTTAGGATTTAAATATTTTCATTCAGACATAATCTACACGGGTCGTCTAAATTTCTACATGTACTGGCCTGTAGTATTATTTTCCATTAAATTATTGGTGAGCGTCAATTTTCTTTGAGCTCCAAATAGTGGTTTGCTAGTGCTGTTTTAATTCGACGTTCTCTGTTTTTAAATGTGCTTTTGTGGTCATAATATCTGGTTTTAAAATCTAGGGAGGTCATACCTACGTAGTACTTCTTGTTATTCGTTCTTTCCTTGGCACAATATTATATATATATATATATATATATATATATATATATATATATATATATATATATATATATATATAATAGCATGTATGAAGGGAAGGCATATTTTATCGTTCATGATTAAAAAGAAAAGCCAGAGCAGTATCAAGTGATTTTGAAAGAGAGTAGAAAAATGTATATATTTAAAATAAAAAAAAGCGTTATGTTATATATACATGGGTGATGTTTCTTAGAGACTAATCACGCTTAATCTTAATAAACATTACGTCAGTTTACAGAGAGACTTTCAGGTTGAATATCGAGTGAGCACCACTAAAGATGGTAAATGAGTCAATTCTAGAATTCATTGCACACGTCGGTTGTTTAATCAAATGTCCCGTGATTGAGGATCCGCATGTATTTTTAGAATAACTTTTCGAGAGGACGCCAAAAGAAGCTTTGTAGAGAACACCACACGCACGTTCGAAGCAAAATAGCTATTTTCAACTGTTGGTCGATAACATTGACATGCCAGTGTCGTAGAGTATGTGCATGTACGTATAAATAAAAATAATCATATATATATATATATATATATATATATATATATACATACATATACATATACATATATATATATATATATAAATATACATATATATATATATATATATATATATATATATATATATATATATATATATAAACACAACAAAAAGGTAAATTGATATGGTATTAAGATATTCAACGTCGATAAATTTTTATTTTGTTTCAGTATAAAAATTAAAATGAATTCCCCATTCAAACTGGTTATATAATGAAATGAATAAACATAAGAGTGGAACGTCGATTGGTCAAATACTCCACTTTTATATTACTGAGTAATTCGAAATAAGGAGTTTGTGCTTTTAACTTTTATTATAAAAGAAATAAAAATATGTAAAGAATATTAAAGAAAAATACATTTTGGGGGTAATTTTGAAAGATTAGAGGAGGTTTATTTCTTTTCTATGACAAATCATCATCATCATCATCATCATCATCATCATCATCATCATCATCATAGGAGCAAAATGTAGTAGCTGAACAGAATCTGCACTTAGTTTTTATGTTCTTTGTCAGTGAAAGAGAAATCCTTCTAGACTGAGGTAGACTGCCTATTTTGGGGAGCTGGATTCTCCTCACGTTAAATATTGACATTGTGTCTAACTCTGCTCTCGTGGGAGGTCGTAAATAGGAATAGGAACAACAACAACAGCAACAACAAATTTATGAAAAAAATAAACGCATGCATTTAATTATCAATAGATTAGAAAATATTAATTCATTAGAAACTTAGAAATAAATAAATATGCAAATGAGAGGCCGAGAGGATGATATCATGATGAACGAACTACATAAACTGACCCCCTCCAAAAGAAGGGGTTAATGCCTGGGAGGATGATATCATGACAACAGAATAGATAATACACTAACTCCCCTGGTAATCCTAAGGAAATGGTATCGTGAGGAACGAATGTATACTGTACGGCCTTCCCCCCGAAGAGGAGATAATACTTGGGAGGAATGTATTATGACGAATGAAAATATACTACAGAGAATTAAATAAGCATAAACTGTTTTAATGCCAATATAGTTAGAATAGGTGGAAAAACCTTTGCATTTATTTATTTAGATAACATTAAAAAAACATGGAAAGTCTCATTGTCCACGTGAAACGTCTAAATTAAAATTGGCTGGAAAAATATAGTCGCCATCTTTATAAACAAAGATGAATATGTTGGCTAAGGAAAAACGATAACTTTTATAATTTTTTAGTTAAAAAGGAGATTTTTATTATAAACTTGACTTATCGTTCTTCCTAGCTAGTATTATGGTGAACGAGCATATACTACATCGAACCCCCCCCCCCCCCCCCGAAAGACGATAATATCATGATGAACGAACACGACTTCCCTCCATCCAAAAAGGAGAAAGTCATTCTTGTGTGGACGGTTTTATGAGAACAGAACCGATACTACACTACCCCCCCCCCCATAAAAGATATGCTGACTAAATCGAGTCTTGGGGAGTTTTCATTCTGGGAGAATCCCCCCCCCCTCCTACACACCCTTAAAAACGGAGGAGGTAATTCCTGGCAGGACAGTCTTATGACAGCAGAACCGATACTACACTTCATCGCCCATTAAAAAAGATTCCAATTTAATAATTTTGTTAGTCACAAAAAATAGTTTTATGGTTCCGTGGCCTTTTGGCTAAGATCAAAGTGTAGTATCTGTTCGACATCTCAATAGAGACGATAGGGTGGCGCCACTCTACACAGTGAAGGAAGACACCTTCATGAGCATGTGTGGATTTTATCATCGGCTTCCTGCGCGTTAGTCGCTGCCTGTTGGTCACTAAGTGAGATGCTACACAAAGTGTTCGTCGGATTACCGATTCTCTCAAAATGACTGAACGTGTGAGCCAAGGTACTGTATCAAATTTTGTCAAAAGCTTTATGATTCTCAGAGCAAAACAATTCGTAAGATTCAGAAGGTGTTTGGAGAAGATGCGATGGGTGTAACACAAATTAAGAAGTGGTTCAACCAATTCAAAAATGGCCGCACATCAGTGGAGGATGATCAGCGTTCTGGCAGGCCCAAAACGGCTCGGAGTGCAGCTGTTGTTAGGAGGGTGCGAAATTTGCTTATGAAAGATCGTTGTTCAACTGTGCGGGAGATCGCGTAAGAGGTCGGAGTGAGTAAAGATTGCACACATGCAATTTTGCGTATTGATTTGAAAATGCACAGAGTGACTGCGAAATTTATACCCAAGTTGTTGTCGCAGGAACAAAACGACCTCAGTTTTCAAGTTGCACAGGGCCTTCTGGAAACCGCCAACACTGATCCTGGATTTGTGAACACCGTGATAACTGGAGATGATCCATGGGTGTACGGGTACGACCGAGAAACAAAAAGGCAGTCGTCGCAATGGAGGCATCTCGAGGCTTCCAAGGTCAAAATAAGCACGACAGGTTCGAAGCAAAATCAAGGTGATGCTAACCGTCTTCTTTGATATCCGTGGAATTGTGCATCACGAATACGCAACGGAAGGAAAAACAATGACAAAGGAGTAGTATCAAGATGTTCTCCGGCGTCTACGTGACGCAGTTCGGCGCAAAAGACCAGAAATATGGACGGCGAAAAACTGGTAACTGCATCACGACAACGCCCCCGCACATTCATCCCCATTGATCCAACATATTTTGGCCAAACATTGAATTACAGTCGTTCGCCAACCTCCTTACTCTCCAGACATGGCTCCTTGCAACTTCTGGTTCTTTCAAAAATCGAAGACGCCACTGAAATGTTTCCGTTTTGAGACTAGAGAAGAGATAATGCAGAACGCGACGGCGGAGATTAACACTATTCAAATAGAAGACTTCTAAAGGTGTTTCCGACAGTGGATGGATCGGTGGGCTAAGTGTGTGCAAGCACAAGGATGCCTACTTTCAACGGGGCTTAGGGTCCAAACCCCGTCATGTATTTGAAATATTATTTCTGGTCTAAGGTCGGATATGCTTTATACAGGCCTCGTATATATATATATATATATATATATATATATATATATATATATATATATATATATATATATATATATATATATGTATATATATATGTATATATATATGTATATATATATGTATATATATATATATATATATATGTATATATATATATATATGTATATATATATATATATATATATATATGTATATATATATGTATATATATATGTATATATATATGTATATATATATATATATATATATATATGTATATATATGTATATATATATATATATATATATATATATATATATAACATAAAATGCAACTGGGGAACGACTGGGTTAATTGATACTGATGAAAGCCGCGTTCAAATCCAGTCGGACCTATCGCATCTATTTTTAATACAATTGTGGAAAGATATGAACCCTATAGCTATGTGTAAAATAATTTTTTTAAATATTGTATTTCGGTATGGAGTCAGCCAATACGTCGTGAAACATAGAAACTAAACGACCAATTAAAATTTATTTATTTGCGTGGAAAAATAGAGTTTCTATTGTTGAAAAAATGAAGCGACTCATATTTTATAAAAGTTGTTGGTTTTAAAATTCGATCTAGATTAATGCATGTCTGTCTTACTCGTCCACTTTAAATGGCAAACGTCCATTTTAGAATATATATATATATATATTTATTTATTCTGGTACAGAAAAATTAGTACAACATTCGTACCGTCGGTTTCAAGCACGGAAGGTCTTACCCATCCGGCTCTCTTCAGCTTCTGTTGTCATCTGTTTTGGAAATGTGAGGTCACATGACACTCTTGTTGGGACGCGTTATTTGCTCAGTGTGTTGTGTGTGTTTGTTTAAATTTGAATTTAGTGTCATAAGACCGTTGAGATTTAAAACACGGGAGAATAAAGAGAATTCAAGATTAAAGGGAATAAAAAGGGGAATAAAAAAGGGGGGTAAAAAATAAAAAAATATATATATGAAAAAATATATATATATATATATATATATAAATAAATATAAAAAAACATATATATATATAAAAACATTTTAATACTAAGAATAAAGGAATAAAAAAATATAATAAAAAAAATAAAAATAAAAAAAAATAAAAAAATAAGAAAAATAAAAAAATAAAAAAATAAAAAAATAAAAAAATAAAAAAATAAAAAAATAAAATTCTTAATTAATCGAGCACTCTGCTGGGATTTTTCCTACCATTCTACAAAGAATTTACTCAGCCCCTACCAGGAATTACAGTTAAACCCTGTTAGCCTTGTAGTCGAGCACTCTCGGGAAAACTACCAACACCACGGAAAAAACTAATTAACAGGGATTACCACCTATACCCTGGGAAATGGAACTATACACTCTCGGATATTCTACCAAAAATATCCCAACCCCCAAAAAACAAACATATACCAGGATACTCCTGACAAAAATAGTGGACGTCATAGGAAGAATGAGGTGGAAAGTGTTGAATACAGAACAGAGGCAAACGGAAAAAAACTACTACGGCTTAAAATCTGGTAAATACCCGCCAAAAGTAGAGGCCTTAGACAATTTCGAAAAAGACCTACTCAACATTACTCACAACCTAGTTTTTAAAAACAAGCAAAATACATTTCAGAAGACACTTACCGCCGACATAAAAAAACTTAAAAGAGAAAATAATGCACTTGTATTCTCCGACAAAACTAAAAATATTTATAAAATGACTAAAAAGGAAAAAACAGACCTAACAATTAGCTCCATTACCGATAAATATCAATTAGCCAAGGCAGATACATATAAATCTATTAATAATGATACTACTGAAATAGCTACTAGACTAGGCGTCGAATATAGAATTAATTATTTAGATAAGAGGAAGGCCTTTGTTACTTTAAAAGACCACAAAGAAAACTTCACAAATAAACCCTCATGCAGACTTATCAACCCAGCTAAAAGCGAACTAGGACTAGCAAGCAAATCCATTGTTAAAAATATAGTTAATAAAATTAAGGAAAAAATAAACCTAAGTCTGTGGGGCAATACTAACTCAGTCCTAAATTGGTTCCATAACATACAAGATAAACACAGATGCAAATTCACACAATTAGATATAGTAGACTTCTACCCATCCATTACAAAAGACACCCTAGATAAGGCCTTAACATTTGCACTTTCACACACAAACATCAGTCAACTAGAAAGAGACACAATACTGCAAGCAAGACAAACCCTTCTCTTCTTCGAGGGAAGGGCTTGGGTTAAAAAATCAAACCCAGAGGACCCATTTGATGTTGCAATGGGGGCCTACGACAGTGCAGACATCTGTGACTTAGTCGGCTTGCTTATATTAAATACACTCCAAAATAAATTTCCAGACCATTTCTTTGGTCTCTATAGAGATGACGGACTTTGTCTGTCACGCAACCACAACGGAAACACATTAGATAGATTTAGAAAAGAATTAACAAACACCTTCCATAATCTCGGCTTCAAAATTACCATTAAAACAAATTTAGACCAAGTAAACTTCCTAGATACCACACTGAACCTTAAAAACAATACACACAAACCTTTCCACAAACCCAATGAAACACTCCAATACATACACAAGGGATCCTGCCACCCCCCCACCATCTTTAAAAATTTAATCAATAATATTAGCCAAAGAATCTCAAACCTTTCATCCAGTCCCGAAATTTTCAACCAAGCAGCACCATATTACAACAAAGCGCTCCGCGACAGCGGGTTCAGAGAAGAAATCTCATACACCCCCAACCGAGACCAACCACGGGGGACCCGCAATAGAAGGAGATCGGTGATCTGGTTTTCCCCACCCTATTCGACCAATACCAAAACAAAGGTAGGCCAACTTTTCCTCAAGTTGCTCGACAAACACTTCCCACCCACAAATGAATTACACAAACTTTTTAACAGAAATTCTGTTAAGATCAGCTATTCCACTGCCCCTTCAATAAGAAAAATTATCTCTGCAGAACCCAAAACAATTACAAACGCAGGCTGCTCATGCCAAGACAAAAACAACTGCCCCCTGGAGGGAAATTGCAAAATCAATTCAATCATTTATGAAGCAACCGTCACAGACCAGAATACCAGTAATGCAGAAAAATATATTGGGATGACGAAGGGAAATTTCAAACAAAGGCTATATGCACACAGAAACTCCTTCAGATACAAAAACAAGGCTAATACGGCACTCGCGACCCGAATATGGCAGCTTAAAGAAGAAAACACACCCTTCACCATCAAATGGAAAATAATTGAGAGAAAACCATCCTTCTCTCCAGCCATAAACAGATGTCCTCTATGTGACGCTGAAAAATACCACATTTCAAAAGCCATCATCGATCCGAATACAGCCTGTTTAAATGTCCGCGATGAAATATTCAAGGGATGTGCACACAAGAGGCAAGCATTGCTTATAAACTGGTCTGACCGATTCACATAATGTCTAACTACCCCCCCTCTACTAATATAAACACAATAAAAACGAACAAACACCTCATCAACCTATATCCACTTAAACTTCAAGAGCAAAAACTCCGACCTTCACAAAAATACAAAAATATTTAATTTAATTATCAATCACTAGATTACTCAAAAAATTATATCCACATAAATTCCAAGAGCAAAAACTTCGACTTTCACCAAAATGCAAAAATATTTAATTTTTTATTTTTTTATCTTTTATCAACCACCAGATTAATTTTCAAACCCACTTTAACAAACTCAAATATTTCATATTTCCATCTTAGTTACCTCCCTTAGATCCGAATCCCTTCATTAAAAATCACTCCAATCTAAAGATTCTTACACATCAACGATTTTTAGAACGCATACCTTCAAAAATATAACGGCTAATGATACAAATTCATAATTTGGCTCACGGGAATTTCAGAGAAACCCTTTCTTTATTTTTATTATTTTTGTTTTTAATCTTTAATTTTTTAATTTTTATTATTTTTTTATTATTATTATTTTTATTTATATTTTTTATTTATATATTTTATTTATATATTTTATTCTTTCTATTTTTATTCTTTCTTTCTCTCTCGCTCTTTTTTATTCTCTACAATTTATTCTCTATATATATATATATTTTTTAACCCACTTTTTATACTCTTTTTCTCTTTTTCTTCTTTTTTTATTTTTTTATTTTTTTATTTTTTTATTTTTCTTATTTTTTTATTTTTTTTATTTTTATTTTTTTTATTATATTTTTTTATTCCTTTATTCTTAGTATTAAAATGTTTTTATATATATATATGTTTTTTTATATTTATTTATATATATATATATATATATTTTTTTTTTCATATATATATTTTTTTATTTTTTACCCCCCTTTTTTATTCCCCTTTTTATTCCCTTTAATCTTGAATTCTCTTTATTCTCCCGTGTTTTAAATCTCAACGGTCTTATGACACTAAATTCAAATTTAAACAAACACACACAACACACTGAGCAAATAACGCGTCCCAACAAGAGTGTCATGTGACCTCACATTTCCAAAACAGATGACAACAGAAGCTGAAGAGAGCCGGATGGGTAAGACCTTCCGTGCTTGAAACCGACGGTACGAATGTTGTACTAATTTTTCTGTACCAGAATAAATAAATATTATGCTCTTAATTTTTAACTTTGATTCTTAATTAATCGAGCACTCTGCTGGGATTTTTCCTACCATTCTACAAAGAATATATATATATATATATATATATATATATATATATATATATGTATATGTATGTATATATCGATGTAAGCTGTTATACATTGAAGAAAGCAGAAGCAGCTATGGCAGCTGTAAGTCATTAAAGTATATTGACATATGTGTTTATTTCATGTGTATGTATATATGTAGGGTGTAAGCTTAAGTTTGGTGTTTTAATATAATGAAAATTTTTTGAATCAAACTCTTCGACTTTTAAGCTGAATAATTTCTGTTCTCATAAGAATATTTGGTATAACGGCATAACGCCCGAGTATTGCCACTTCCGGCTAAGAATGTGTTCAGCAAAAAGCGACGAACTGCGAAAATCAGTCCCCGCTATATTACGTTCTCGCCACTGGCTTTGTTAATTATCATTATTTTTGGACTAAAACACATTTTCTTTTGTTTATTAAATTGTTAGGTGAAAGTACAGAAAAGTTAACAGAGCCTCCTTCCCCATGTTAAATAATAACATTATTATTTAGAAAGCCATTCTTAACATAGGGGAGAGGGGAAGTTTTGTTAAAATATTTTCTTTGAGTATTTGTAAAATAGAATCTATTCAAATTATAATAAATTAATTTGTATTAAAAATAAAACCTAAAATTTCTAATGTAATAAATTAAGAAAAAATTCTTATGTGTTGACCTAGATTTTTGTATGTGTAAAATACAGAGGGGGATTGATTTTCTCACCACCGCTTTCTACTTAACACATTCTTAGCTGGAAGTGCCAATTCTAGGGCGTTATATCGTTATGCCGAATATTTTATATGGCATCAATGATAATAATAATAATATAACTAAAACCGATATTCTTAAGATGCGTCCATTCCATGTACACTTTTGAGGGTGAAAATACTTAAACATGACATACGAATGAACAAGTGAAGTGTGACAAACGGAGGAAAATGATATTTCAAACGTAAGCGTGACAAACTAAAATAATGCTATTTCAGACTTACGCATGGCAGACAAACGAAAATGCGTTTTCGAAATAAAGCTTTTCAAGTTGAAAGAAATGCTATTTAAAACGTAAGCGTACGGACCAAAGAAAATACTGCAGTCTCTCATAGAAATACTTTGATATCTTATGTTAGATACGCCTCTTCAGTCTGCGCGTTTAGCAATGAAAATGCTATCTTGAACTGAAGTGTGACTAACTGGCCGATTGACAGACTGATACTCCAAACTTCTAAAAGAGTTTCTGGGACGCTTCTAAAAATATAGCTTCCATGATATTCTCATGCTTATCCATTACATTTCTGGTGATATAGCTGAAGTTATAAACGAAGAATTTACTTTTTGTTGTGGGTGGGGACTGTTTCGTTCGTGTAATGACTTCTATCTATTTAAATAAATCTGGGCAAATAATAAAAATCGCCTTTGATTTGAAGGAAACATTTCAAAGACCACGGAAATGGCTACGAATAGATGCTATTTTCTCTAGGTTTATTCGTGAAAATCTCACGTTTTTTTCAGTCTGACATTTTCGTCGATTTTGACAGTGAATGCTAAACTTGATTTCCAACAGCCGCCATTCCCAATATAAAAACAAAACCCATTCCATCTCCAAAAATCTTTTAGAAGCCGGGAGATAACAGATGCGTTTAAATATGCAACTTTTTAAAAACTTATTCAGTAAAAATGGTAGAACGCTATGAATTATTGACTAGATCTTCAATATTTAATCATCTTTGTATATTTCGTTAGTAACAAAGTTAAAGGAACTAAAATTTCACAGATATGTGAAAATCATACATTTGACGTAGGTAAAAGATAGGACCCCAATATGGGATTCTGCCCACACATTTTTCTTCATTTATCCATTGATTATATCCCATTTAACTTCTATTCTAATTGTATGCCACTATGCAAATATTTAATAAATACAAACAATATACACTTGTTAAACAACATTTATTTTTAAAGATCGGATTAAAAATATATAATTATGTAGTAATGTTGATTCAGACTAATTTTATAAAGAATTGTGTCTAGAGTAATGATCATTAACCGTAACACATTTATTTATTACTACCTGGCCCGACTTGTCATTGCCCGTGATTATTATTATAATTGCATTTTGTGTAAACCTGTCCGGGTGTCTTCGAAAAATTGCCCGGAGAAATCTTATAAAAACGGGAATTTGAAACGGAGTAGTTAATTAACAACAAGGAAAAAGCGATAGAATCCCGGACAACGCTGAGTAGATACAGTTTCTTAAAATACATAAACAACAAGTTCAGACGGTGTGACTGTCTAACCTTGTTTATAAGAAATCTGTTTAATATGCAACTCGCAAAGACATATTTATAACATATGTTAATTTTTTTCTTTTAAATTTTTTTTATTTATAAACGATTTTAAACTTTCAGTTCGTTTGTTATTTGAACTTATATTTAATAATTTGGCGCATGTGTAAGTAATAAAATAATAAAAATAGTATTATCCTACTTTGAACGCCAGTGAAATTTTTTTATAGGGGACATTTTTTTATGATTTCACCGCCTATAACGTCGATTTTGTTGTAAAATGATCTGTTAATTCGATGTCAAAATAAGCCAAACCCAAAGTTAGTGTAATATAAAAATATCATTTTTTCGGAAATTCAATGGTAGATTAGTGTCTCCTCTGAGAAATACTGCTTATCTAAATGTGTTGTTGGAATTTAGACTATGACATTTTTAGCAATTAATATTTGTATTTTTAGTAGACTGATGTTTTTATTTTTTAACGTAAATTAATACGGTATCATTTGATTATTAAATTATCAATTGAAGCGAATTGTTGTAAAACTGTGACGAATCATGTCATGGTCATGACATTATTGTTTGTAAATAGGTTCCCAAACTTTCAATATTTTAATACATGATGATAAGAAAGTTAAAGCCAGAAATAATTTTATATTAAACAATTTAAAATATTCCCAAATACGTTTTTATTCTAAAAGTAATTCATTTTTATTCTCAAACTATTAACAACATATTTAAATAGCTGATTTGTTATCGAAAAAAAAACAACGAAATGCATTTATGTGTATTTAATTTCTTTATTATGTTTTTAAATTTCTTTTAAAATAGCGTTTTAATTTACGCAATGGCTTTTTTGGGCTTAAGGAAATATCCGATTAATAATAATAATGTGTAAGTCACTTAGAATCAATGTACACACACACACATAAAACACACGTGAAGTTGTTTCATGTATCATTTTCTCTCTCCGAAAGTAAAGAGAAAAACATTAATATGTGCGATCTTAAAAGGGGGTTGCAAAATGAATTTCGTAAAATCAAATGTATCTATTTTTTTCATAAAATTATTGTGAATTAATAATGGTTTATACGTAGTAAAAATTAAAAATTAGAAAAATAAATTACTTACTGAGCGAGCCGTTGTTTGATAATCACTGTCGCTAATAATATTTTATAAACACAACATTTAACTAATTGTTACAAATTAAAAAATGTTTATCTACCAGTACGAGCATGAAATAAATTTAAGAAAATAATATGGTAATATTTATGTAAAACATTGTAAGTGTTTATCTGATAGCAAAAATAGATGGGAAAATGATGAAATAGTTTTTTTTTATTAATGACGTTAGTAAAGTTAAAGTTGACTAATCAGAATCAAATATCAATCTGCCAGATGTATTGCTATATGGGTCTAAGTTTAAAATCCGATACGATAAATTTATATGTTAGATATTGTAAATTATGCATTCGTCTCTTTTTGGGGGAAATTTTTACAGAAATAATTTTAAACCACTCATTAAATTCCTTTGGTATTTCTATACGCATTTTTGTAAAAGTCCATTGTTTAAGTTTCTCTGAAAGCTGTACAGTAGTTCGTGAAAACAGTCCATTCTATTCCATTACTTTATGTGAAATTTGTACTAAAACATTTGCAAACGGTCCATTACTACGATTTATTTTGAATGTGTAGAGACATTCTTGTAAATGGCAAATTTTATAGGAATTCTTTTGCATAATTAATGTCTCCTATTTCTTTTAGATATTTTTCACAAGCACTTTTCAAGTAGTCAATTGCGTAAATTTCTTTTGAACTTTTACAGAACGATTCATTATTTTAATTTGTTCGGAATGTTTGCAGGAATTGCTGTAAACGGCTCATGACTTCAATTTCTGTTGAACTTATAAAATAATATTTATAAACGAACCATTTCTCTAATTTCGTTGTAATTTGTATAATAATTATTTTAAACGATCTGTTACTTCAATTACTTCAGTATTTGTAGATTCTTGTAAAACATTCCATTAATTCAATTTACAGAATTTCTTGTTAATGATTAGTGACTTCATTTTCTTTGAAATAAATAAGGAATTCTTGTAAACGATCCATTTATCCAATTCCTTTAAAAGATGTGCAGGAATGTTTGGCTTTATTCCTTTGATTTTTAGCAATTCTTGGCAATCAAACATTTCGTTTATTGGCAATAATATGCCCCCTTTAGTCGCGTATTTTTGCTAGTATATATAATGAAAGTGTTGAGTTTGTTAATGAACAGTCGATTGTGACATTTTTGTTATTAACGTATGCTTCCCCCTTCCATAAAGAGGTGGTAATGCCTAAGAGAATGGTCTCATGATAACAGAACATATGCTACACTACCACTACTAAAAATGGAGGAGGTAATGCCGTAAAGGACAGTAAACCACAGAACAGTTACTACACAAAAATAGAAGGAGGTAATACCTGGAAAGATGGTATCATGACGAACGAACATTTACTACATTACTCCCCCCACAAAAAGAAGGTAATTCCGGGGAGGATAGTATCATGGAAACAAACAGATCAGATACTACACTACCTCTCCCCCAAAAGGAGGAGGTAATGCCTGGGGGATAGTCTCATGACAACGGAACATATACTACACTACCCCCGAATTGAACATTAAAAGATACTACAATAGTACATTAATAGAAGTAATAGTATACTTTTGGCTTTAGACAGACAGATACCAAATCTCCATAAATAAAGAATTTGTTGTAACCTCATATAGGAATGATTGTAAATGATTATTTCGATTTCTATAATATTTTCATAGAAATCACTGAAAATGATCCATGCTCTGATCTTAATCGATAATTGCGATGAAACCAGCCAAAGATCCAATAATTCAATTCATTTTCAGTTTTAGATTCGCGCCTACTACAAATGCGTCTATTATGTTATTTTCTTTGAAGTCTGTAATGGCGTGTATTTCAAAAAGAAAGTATTTTTGTTCTCCAAGAAATAGCACAAATATCCAGCAAATGGCTATAATGTTCCGTTTTGCCTTTGTCTTTTCTTGAGGAAAGAAACCATTTCAAAGTGTTTCGTTAATGGACGAATATTCAGAAAAAAGAAAGCCAAAAATGTCATGAGTGAAGGGTTTTCTTGTTCTATTTTCTTAGGTGTTTCTCCCTCGTATGTCCATTCTATCATAGAATTGTCATTTCTTTTTGTATTCGGACAATCACTTGTAAAGTCTCACTTGATGCATTGTTATCTAATATCGCTGGTTGTTGTTCACAAACTAAACGAGGCAGGAGTACAAATAACATTTTCTGGAATATTGACATTCGTCCCCAAAATAGTTATCGTTTTGAGAGCAAAGTTATTCTTACGATTTCAAAGCAGTTTCTATTGATGTGGACATTTCACGTGGCATTCATTTTCTTACACACACACACACACACACACACACACACACACACACACACACACACACACACACACATATATATATATATATAGGGTGGGCAAAAATAAGGGTCCTATTTTTAAAAATTCATAACTTTTTTATTTATTGATTTAAAAATTTTTTTTTTTTAGAATAAGTAAAGGACCCCTTCCGAAGCAAGCATGAGCCGTATTAGCCCTAAGGAACGTACCCTCATTTAGAAAACATTATTTTTGCTTAAAAAACTCAAAACAGTGTAAAAAACAATACTTTAGTTTTTGTAAGTTTTAAGAAGTGTTTTTCGGCTAAAATTTGTTTTGTTTATTTCAAAAAATCTCGGAAGGGTCAGTCTACACACACATAAAGTTTGGTGAGTTTAACTTTTATTTTGTGGAAGTTATTCAAATTCAAGTTATTCAAATTTAAAGATAGGACCCTTATTTTGGCCCACCCTGTATATATATATATATATATATATATATATATATATATATATATATATATATATATATATATATATTATATATATACAAAGCTGTACTAACCAGATTTTGACCGTTTTTTCCTTCGCATTTTTATTTTTATCTATTTTTAAGTATACCCCGTGTTTGTTCTATTTCAAAATTATTAATAATTTATTTTAAATAGCCAGGAATTCTGACCCGTGAATCACATTACCACATGACTGATTCCCTACTGATTACAATTTGGTCGTCTTCAAATCCAATGCAAGCAAATTATGTTTTATAGATCGAATTAGCAACATTCTAGTAACATTCTAATATTGCGGTGCTTTCTAGCAAAGTGCTCATGAAGTTCGAATCTATTTGTTTCAGTGCAAATAGCAGACGGTTAATAGATGTTATGTAATGGATGTTTGTCGGAAGAGAAACGGAATAGGTGATATATTGGTCTGTAGAACGAAAAAAGATTAATTAACAAGACATCTGTTAAAATAACATTTAAGATCTTTAAAAGAATGTGTTGTTTTTCGGTGATTTTTCTTTTTTTTCATAATTAGTTTTTATAATTTTTATATTTATACAAAATGGCAATTAAGAAATAAAAGAAATTGACTCAAAACAAGTTTTCTTCAATATTCGTTTTGTTTCCCACACTTTTCCGGGAAGAGTATCAATTTCCTATCATGCATGTGAAAAGTAACGAAATTAAAGGCAACTTATTTTTTATATCTCAGCCCAGGTTGACAAGAGAGTACTAGCAATGTCACGAAAATCCGATTGTATTGTCAGGAGTGTCCGTCAAGTGCCCGTTGAGCGAGGTGAAGAGAAGCGGTGAAGACAGAGGTGGGAAATGGTTGGACAATCTCCTTAAATGGACAAGGGAATCATTTGCAGAGACCCGGACGATCATGCACGATAAAAAAATAAGCGGATAAAGAATGAGAGGGTTGAAGCGGAAGAGGGAGGACGCAGGTGGTATGTTCAAGAAAACGACACACACAAATTCAACTTGTACGTAACAGCGAAAGAGATATACAATAAAATGGAAATTTACGAAAATGCTGCCCCAATTAATGCAACCAACCTCCCTCAAAATATCATTTTTTTTATAACTAATTAGTCACAACTTACCAAGGCCAAAAGCCACTCAAGGATAAGGGTTAATGGAATTGTCAGTTGGATGATGAAAAATACTATGAGAGGATTGGAAACTATGAATGGAATGGAGAATTGTATTACTTAAGACGGTAAGTCAATTATTTGTTGACATTAGATTTGAAGAGCATCATATTTTAGTCTGCAGGAACGCAGTCACGTGGTAATTTGTTCCATAGATAGGAAGTTCCGTTTCGATTTAGATACACAGAGGAAGATAGAAAAGTTATTTGCAGTGTTGATAGGTAGACGAGTTCTTGCTGTGAATGTCTTACAGTGCAAGAACCAGAGATTGGAGCTCAGTCGTGCATCGACCATGGAAATAAGTGTAGAGTATAAAAAGATTAGAAACGTCTCTTCTGTGAGAACAGGGCTGTATGGAAGAGAAAGGATCACCTACTACTAGATTGCGAAGTTGATTTTAGACTCTGCCAAGGCAAGACAGAGTGCTCTGAGCAGCACCTCCCTAGATGTGGCAGCAGTACTCCATCTTAGAACATATCCGACTCTTGTACAGTTTGAGAATTGCATCAGGAGTGAAATACTTTCTGGAACGGTAGAATGAACCAACCATTTTACCAGCGACAATAGCAACAAATTTGATATAATTCTTCAATTCTATGTCAGGAGTAAAAATCAGTCCTAGGAGATTATCAAAGCATTGGACTTCCGCAAGGAGAGAGACATTGATTTTAACTGATGCAAAACAGGGGTTCTGGTGTTTGTGGTGAAAGAAGAGAATCTTGGTTTTGGAGGTATTAAAAGTAACGAGCCACTTTTTACCCATCGCACCATATTCTCCAGGTCAGAAGAGAGAAAATCAGCAAGATCCTGATCACTAATGTTCTTGATTCATAGAGTCTTTGCCAGGCAAACCTATGGCACGTGTGCTATCAGTGGCAACTTACAAGATTACAAGTAGTGCATTGATTCCCAGAGATAATAAAAGAAAAACATGTTTGCTCTAGCCAAAATAAATGAGCGATTTCCAGAAAAAATACAACAGAAATTTAAGTTATGACTAAAAAAGAATGTTGCTAAGATTAATTCTAATGTAAAAAATAAATAATTATGATTTTATTGCCTTGTTTAGATCTATTAGTATGTGTGGTCAAAATTCTGCACATTTTTTTGTATTCTCATAACAAAAAATAAAAGGTAAACATTTGTAAAATTGAAATGTCACTAACATAAGTAATTTTTTTATCTTGCCTTGATACATTGGTACTTTAATTTAACATTGATGAATATGTACATATTCCCATATAAGTAATAGCCAATTATTTTATATATAACTGATAAATATAGCTATGCTTCTTGAATTAAGTAATAAATTATAAATCTAAATTCAGAATTGTTATTAAAGTAAGTAAAGTTCATCTTGCATCACTGCGAAATATGACCCCTAATTAATTTAGCACTGTAGTAAGTGGACTGTCCGGCTATCATTAGCGATAATGAAAAGCACTTCGTAAAAACGAACAGATCACTTTTTGATAGCTGATATTGTTTATATGAACAGAAATATTCCCACTTACGCGCTTGTGTCGAGAGCGAAGTCGATAGAAGCTTGGACTGCTGAAAAAGCGATCGAGTTTCAATCTCAACCTGAAGCACTGGCATATCTAGCCTAACCGAAACGCTGTAAAAAAGTGAAACGGTTTGTCTGTGAATTACTATATATATGGATATGTATTTTTGAAGATTTAAATCATTTTCAAATCATATTTCGAATAAAGACTATACCCAAAGGTATTAAAGTTGTTTACAGCTGTTTCAACGCAATGTGTATTTTAAGTCATAAAATGGAACATTTTTTTCAAAACATCAGATTACTTCAAAGCAATTTTCGTAAGTACCCAGAAAAACAAACCAACAACAATGTATCAAAAAGTATAATTTTCTACCAAAAATAAAGCAAAAATCACAAAAATAAATTAATTGTTAAGTATCTCGGTAAGTTGTTAAATTACAGAAATGTCGGCCCCAACATTGAAATACGGTAGCGGGAGGGTTATTGCCACTAGATAAAACACGAAAGCGAATTATGGATTTTACGAATAATACTATATTTATGTATTTGGAATACTTTGTAAATAATGGCAAAAAGAAAAAAAAACTGAACATGTTACGTTTAAGTTACTTATGCTGAACCGTAAAACGAAATAAAGCAGGCGTCAGGCAAAGGCGCCATTGGGACTCGCTTGGCAAGCTGTTCGTTAATTCAATCCGCTAATCCCAAATATGTAAAAAAATGAAATAGACAGTCTGAATGGCCGAAAGAATAAATAAAACTGTGAGCAGTCATTATTTCGATAGAAAATATATGGTATATAACAGAGGAAAACGGTATAATGGAAAGTGAAACACAAACGTTGTTCATGTCATTATTATTCCATGAAAAATTAGGCACCGGTGTTACGAGTAGCAGTTAAAGTAGATAATTAGTAGAGAGAAAAAATGCCATCCATCTTCTTTTTAGGATGCTTATTTGGGAGAAGTAGGTAATCTAGGTGAAATGTAAGAATATTTGAAAGAAGACGAAATGAAAGCAACATTTCTGGAAACATGCATGAGGACTAAGGCTAATCGGATTGCGGAATGGCATAAAAAGGTTTTCGTTATTAACCTATCATGTCTGAAGGCAGAGGGGGGAAATCAACTTTACTTTGGTATATATATATAATAAATAATAACTTATACATAGTTTGACACATCATCGAAGTTGCACGACATTATTGATCATCAAAAGTATGGTAACCTATCTCCAACTTTGATCAGCATTCGAATACAAACTCAATCTGAAGGGATTTTCGTAAGTACCCAGAAAAACAAACCAACAACAACGTCTCAAAACGTATAATTTTCTATAAAAAATAAAGCAAAAATTATCAGAATAAATACATTGTCAAATATCTCGGTAAGTTGCTAAATTAATTTCACATCACAATGCATATCTTTTTATAACCCAAAAGAGAGGAGTAAGACACCAAATTCCAGCAGTTTGTAATTTGAAAAAAATAAAATAAATAATATGCATCGTCATTCTAAGGGGCGTAACTCTAATCTACTTTTAATCAAACCTTTTCTTTTTGTCCAAGGTCTACTGTCTTAATTGTGTTCTGCTCATCTAAATTAAAGCTAAAATAAATTGGTGCATGTAGCATAGACGGGTAATCACTGTTGCCCTGTGGCAATATTGTGTGCACAAATAGACAATCATCAACGAATATATCCACTGATTTTTTTGGGTACGATAATTCTAACCAACAAATAACCAACAATTTTACTGAAGGTCAACTGCGATATTTCTCTTCATTTGATCATGTTTGTTTCTATAGTTCAATTCTTCCTTAAATTTCCTTCCTAATTTTCATGAAGGTGAGTGTATATTTGGGAATGAACCAACAAACATAGAACATGGCTATTGCCAATGTGAAATCTAAAATTTCGACCGATCGTTTTGTTCAATTTGACGTTCCTGCTAACGATGAGAAACTTATGTCGGATTTCAATGCCTCAACAAATTCTTGTTCGTTTTTGTTCACTTTTGTTTTGATAACAATATAAGCTAAATCTGAAAACGTAGCGCAAGAATCCGAAATTGATTTTTTGTTTGTTCTTCTTTATCATTGATTTCTCGTTTTAGGGTTAGTAATTTCGTTACACATCTTTCTTCTTCTTCTTCTTCTTCTTCTTCTTCTTCTTCTTCTTCTTCTTCTTCTTCTTCTTCTTCTTCTTCTTCTTCTTCTTCCAGTCTTTTCATTCATTCCCCCTATTTCTCTCTCATATTTTTCCTCTAAATGTATCCCCCTTTCCTCTATTACTGTTTTACTTTTGCTGATTTGTTTACTCAATTTCTTTATCTTTTTATGTTCTCCACATCTCTCTCTCCGCCTCTCTCTCTCTCTCTGTATATATATATATATATATATATATATATATATATATATATATATATATATATATATATATATATATATATATATATATATATATAATGAGCAATAGAATACTAGATTCCCGAATTCTATATTCCAAAAAAACGTAAAACTTTACGGTCCGTTTCGTCTACAAATGAGCAATCAGATATAGAGATATATATCCCGGATTACTCTCTCTCTCTTTCTCTCTCTCTCTTTCTCTCTCTCTATCTATCTATATATATATATATATATATATATATATATATATATATATATATATATATATATATCTTCCGACATGATGGGCCGATGTAGGTGAGGAGTGGTTAGCATTCGCCCGGGTTCGGGGTAGTTACCTGATACACTACTGCGACATTGAGTGAATGAAAAACACTTCAATTTCCCCATCTCCTCTCCTCCTCGGTCCCCCTTCCTCCTCCTTGAAGAATGCCAAGACGGCGTGATTGCTCCTATGTTTAATTCAGAAACCACCAGTCTTAAAAGGACGTCTAACGATTCTCGTTCTGGCGAGAAGAAATAAATTATAACGTGACATGACTGGAGTTATTTCTTTTTTACTTCGGAATTTGACAAGCATTTCCTCAGAAACAGTACACTCCACAAAACCATAAATAAGAACAACATTAAGGTCAGGTATTGCTGCATGGATAACATACAAGCTGTAATTAGGAAACACAAATAAAAATATTTAAAAAACTGGAATAAAATGAACAACAGCAGAATAAACACCCACAGCAATAATAGCAGTAACGAAAATAACACTAACCTATACAACTGCAGAAACAGAAACAACTGCCGTCTAAGAAATAAATGCTTCACAAACAATAGTGTATATAAAGTAACCACGAGTAACAACAACAACCTACAAGAAAAAGTATATATAAGATCAACAGAAAACATATTTAAAGTTAGACAAACCTATCATATAATGACCCGAAGAAACCCAATATACAAAAACAGCGCAGCCTGCCCAATTTTGTATGTGAATGAAAATATAAAAATATACACACTAGTATAAAATAGACAATTCTAAAAGAAGTACCAACTTGTAGCATTAATAGCGTGAAATACGAATTGTGCATTGACGAAAAATACTAGATAACATTTAAACAAAAAGAACAGACACTTTTTAAGTACTAACGGATAACCGCTTATCAAGGACCAAAGACTTCTCGAGGATAAGGGTTAATTTAAGATGACGGCTCAACAAGAATTTGTTAACATTGAGCTTGAAAACGACCATGTTGTAGTCACATATGAAAGAGTCCCGTGGTGTTGGGTTTCACAGAAAGACAATTCCTGGAAAGAAACTTTGCTCATGGAAGTTCTGTCTAGTTTAAGGTACACTAAGGAAAAAAGACAGTTATTTACAGTGGCTGTAGGTAGACGAGTTTTTGTTGTGAATGTTTTACAGGGGGAACCATAGATGTCAGCGCAGTCGAGCACCTACCATGAAAATAAGGATAGAGCAGAGAAAGACTAGCAACGCCTCTTCTGTAAGAAAGCGACTGTATGAAAGAGAAGAGAACATCTTTCAGTAGATTTCGAAGTGTATTTTATATCCTAAGTGTCACTTCCACAGATATGGCTAAAGTACTTCATCTTATGACGTATTTCACTCTTATACAAGGAGAAGATTGCATCAGGAATGAAATACTTTCTGGAGCGGTAGAATGATTCGACAATTTTTCCAGCGACCTTAGCAACAGATTTGACGTAAGTCTTCCATTTCAGGTCACATTTAAACAAATTAAATTACGTTCTCTAATTTCAAATGAAGCCTGAATAAGTGACGCATAAGGAAAAACAACAAGAAACAAATCAATAAATGCATTAATAATTAATAAATAATTAATAAAAATAAATACTATAGATATAAATATACAAAACGAGAAAAACAAATAAGAACGAACATGTGTGCGTAGTATATATATATATATATATATATATATATATATAGTAAGCAAAAAAACAACGAACGCTGCAATCACCAATAAAAATAATTACATAAAAATACATTAAATATTTAGGTGATAAAAATCGAACATATTTCTAGACAGAGCGATCCTTGTCTAAGTTAGCCATGCTGATGATGGCTGTGAGACAGAAACACGTGTCCATCGATTACTTTTATGTACGTATATATATATATATATATATATATATATATATATATATATATATATATATATATATATATAAAGATAGAAGAAATAAGAGTGATTAAACATGTACGAATGTCCAGATTTATTTCACTTAGATCTATAATTAAAATCAAGATGGAAAGGTAAAGAGTTGATTTTACCTGTAATTTGGAATAATACAGTCTTTATATATAGTAAATGCAAAAAAAAAATGAAAATACAGATAAATACAACAAAAACAGATAAGTAATAAATAAACAAATAAGCCAACAAATGACACAAAATTAAAAATCCGTGCAATGATAGTGAATTCGACCCCAAACTCGAAGATCAGACCGTTTGACGATCGAGCGCAAGTGTGCAAAACCGTGGTAACTGTATAAAAACAACATATCTTTTTAATGCAAAGTCAAACTTTTTCTACGAAGGCATCGAACATTATATACAATTACACCAGTACAAATAAATAAAAAAAGATTATTGAGAAGCCATGACTGGAGAAATAACGGGAGATGACAAAGAAGAGGAAAGAAAGGAGAGAAAAGGTAGACATTGATTACTGCCTTTTTAGAAAGGTTCGATAGGACTTTGATTCAACGATCTTAAATTTTGAATATCTCAGAAAGTTTTAGTGAAAAGAGAGCATTTAAGTTCCGTAGCAAAACAAGTTTTGAAATCACATTATAACTTGGGATGGGTATTCTACCAAATATAAATGAAATGCAGAAAAAAGGAGGAATTCAATAGATATTCAAATTGAAGGGTTTATAAGATTATTAGAAACTTAATTTAAAAAAATAACTGATTTGGGAATTATGAGTATTGATTTACTTCTCTCCAGGAGTTAGGCACAATGCCAGTTTTTATCTTACTCCCACAAGTAAGATGTGACCCAAGGTCGGGTCGGGAAAGTTATGAGTAATGCAAATAACAATTATAGATTATGTAATATTTTAGGTATATATAATCCCAAATTTGTTAATAATAATGCAACGTGGAATACTTTTGTATATTTTATATATCATTTTTTAAAAATAGATGGAAAAGTCTATGGAAGAAAGTTATTGATTTGCAGTTTAATTTAAAAATATGCAAATAATAATAATAATAATAATAATAATAACAACAAGAATAATAATAACAATTATTATTATTATTATTATTATTATTATTATTATTATTATTATTATTATTATTATTATTATTATTATTATTATTATTATTATTTACTCACTAGGAGTTTTCACAATAACCATTTTTGACCCCTGGTGTCTGAGTGACAACAAGTCTCTCCAGATTTCCAGCACTCTTACCCTCTTTTCGATAACCGTTGCAAATCACTTTACATTATCGCAACAACCGCTTATCATTGATTTCTCGCCGGAACCGAGCATTGGTCCTCTCTTGAATTTGAGTCACAAAAAGCCTCCCCAAAGTTCCAATACTCTCTTCACCCTTCCAGTGGAGGTCAGGTTAGTACTTTACATCCTTCGTCTTTTGATCCTCCTTAACCCGTTCTGATTAGTTTATGTGATACCTGCCTGGGCTGGACCCACTACGTGTGTGTTTTATTTTTTGAGTGTATTTGTGATGTAAATTCTTCTTCTTCTTCTTCTTCTTCTTCTTCTTCTTCTTCTTCTTCTTTTTTATTATTATTATTATTATTATTATTATTATTATTATTATTATTATTATTATTATTATTATTATTATTATTATTATTATTATTATTATTATTCTTTAATAATAATAAGAGAAGAAGAAAATTATTGATAAAAGACTGTGTGAATGACACAAAATAATTACTAAAAATACAGAAACTAATATACAGAAAAGCTGATCATCTTAGCAAAAGGCACCGCTATAGTAGATATACAGGGGGTAGTGACGCTGGAAACAAAAAGACAAAAAAGACACACACAGAGGAAAGGCTACAAAGACGATTTGTGAGACCGACAAATAAAGTAGCGCACAAAAACACCTGGATATAGCTATCTAAAAAAGATTTGAACAGAGAAACGAAATGACTACTGACAGCCGGACAGAACAACGCGACCAGAACAAACTATATCAAAGCTGAAATAGACAAAACTAGGGAAAAGAGTAAATGTTGACTCTATGAACAAAGAAACGAAACAGTAAATGACATAATAAATGCATGCACCAAAATAGTCCCAAAAGAATATAAAAATTGGCACGACTGCTTGGGAAAAGCAGTTCACTGCAAAGTATGCACACGTTAGCACTTTGGGCATGCAAACAAATAGTACAGACACAAACCAGAGACAGTATTGGAAAATAGAAAGCACAAAATTCTCTGAGTTCATCGAGGTACAACAGACAAACTTATCCAAGCAAGGAGACCAGACATGATAATATTCAACAAGAAGAAAATAACATAAAAATCGTAGATTTAGCCGTCCCAGAAGTCCAATAGGTGAAAATCAGAAACAGAAAAACGGAGTAAATACACAGAATTTCCCAAAGAACTGAAAGGAATATGGATCATGACACTAATAACTATAATACCAATAATTGTAGGAGCACTAGAAACAGTCCCGAAAATTCTGGAAAAAAGACTAAGAGAAATTGAAATATATATATATATATATATATATATATATATATATATATAATTTAAGAGATTTTCCGAGTAAAAGTAATTCATATAATTCTGTTGGAGAGAAGAAGAGGAGAGGTTGCGCCAGTTCTCTCACGTGACATCACATCAACGTTATCCCGCAGCCCCACTAAAATTAAACGCTGTTACACGTTTGTTTTTGTTAATTTCTACGAGTTTTTTTTGTTCATTTGGTTTTGTACATTTGGTTTCCAATAAATAACTTACTAAAATTAATATTTACAAATGAAATAATGAAATGCAAGTAATTGCAATTGAAAATGATGAATTCATTCGAAAGAAAAAAAAGAAAAAATCATTTTATTTATTTTTATTTAAAAAAAAATTGCTTTAACATATGAGACTAAACAAAGAAAACAGTTTTTTGTTTCATTGAATATAGTTATTCTGAGCGATGATGATGATCGTGATGACGATGACGATGACGATGACGATGACGATGACGATGACGATGACACTGATACTGATACTGAAAGGAGTCACATGGCATATCACCTGTCAGTCTTCTCATTAACCTATTACAAGTTGCACAACTTGAGAATCAATGTCCTGATATTTGAAAAGCTCTAGAAGAGAAAGCGGAAGAAAAAAGACGACGTTAAGAAAGAAAGAAAGAAAAAAAAGACGACGTCGAGAAAGAAAGAAAGAAAAAAAAGACGACGTTGAGAAAGGAGAGAAAAAAGGGACGACGTTGAAAAAGCGGAAGAAGAAAAAGACGACGGTGAGAAAGCGGAAGAAAAAAAAAACGACGTTGAGAAAGAAGGGGAAACAAGACGACGTTGAGAAAGAAGGGAAAACAAGACGACGTTGAGAAAGAAGGGAAAACAAGACGACGTTGAGAAAGAAGGGGGAAAAAGACGACGTAGAAAAAAACAGAAGAAAAAAAAGACGACGTTGAGAAAGAAGGGGAAAAAAGACGACGTTGAAAAAAACAGAAGAAAAAAAAAAAGACGACGTTGAAAAAGCAGAAGAAAAAAAAGACAGCGTCGAGAAGGAAGGGGAAAAAGACGACGTTGAGAAAGAAGGGAAAAAAAAGACGACGTTGAGAAAAAAGGGGGAAAAAGACGACGTTGAGAAAAAAGGGGGAAAAAAGACGACGTTGAGAAAGAAGGGAAAAAAAGACGACGTTGAGAAAGAAGGGGAAAAGAAGACGACGTTGAAAAGGCGGAAGAAAAAAAAAGACCACGTTGAAAAAGCGGAAGAAAAAAAAGACGGCGTTGAGAAAGAAGGGGAAAAGAAGACGACGTTGAGAAAAAAGGGGAAAAAAGACGACGTTGAGAAAGAAGGGGAAAAAAGACGACGTTGAAAAATCGGAAGAAAAAAGAGACGACGTTGAGATAGAAGGGGGAAAAAGACGACGTTGAGAAAGAAGGGGAAAAAAAGACGACATTGAGAAAGAAGAAAAAAAAGACGACGTTGAGAAGAAAAAAAATTGATTTTTGTGATTTTGAGAAGATAAAAAGACGACGTTGAGAAAGAAGAAAAAAAGACGACGTTGAGAAAGAAGGGAAAACAAGACGACGTTGAGAAAGAAGGGAAAACAAGACGACGTTGAGAAAGAAGGGAAAACAAGACGACGTTGAGAAAGAAGGGGAAAAAAGACGACGTGGAAAAAAACAGAAGAAAAAAAAAGACGACGTTGAGAAAGAAGGGGAAAAAAAGACGACGTTGAAAAAAACAGAAGAAAATAAAAAAAGACGACGTTGAAAAAGCAGAAAAAAAAAAGACAGCGTTGAGAAGGAAGGGAAAAAAAGACGACGTTGAGAAAAATGGGGGAAAAAGACGACGTTGAGAAAAAAGGGGGAAAAAGACGACGTTGAGAAAGAAAGGAAAAAAAGACGACGTTGAGAAAGAAGGGGAAAAGAAGACGACGTTGAAAAGGCGGAAGAAAAAAAAGACCACGTTGAAAAAGCGGAAAAAAAAAGACGACGTTGAGAAAGAAGGGGAAAAGAAGACGACGTTGAGAAAAAAAGGGAAAAAAAGACGACGTTGAGAAAGAAGGGGAAAAAAAGACGACGTTGAAAAATCGGAAGAAAAAAGAGACGACGTTTAGATAGAAGGGGAAAAAAGACGACGTTGAGAAAGAAGGGAAAAAAAAAGACGACATTGAGAAAGAAGAAAAAAAAGACGACGTTGAGAAGAAAAAAAAATGATTTTTGTGATTTTGAGAAGAAAAAAAGACGACGTTGAGAAAGAAGAAAAAAAGACGACGTTGAGAAAGAAGGGGAACAAAGACGACGATGGAAAGAGAGAAATGCTTACCGTGTTTTGTTATTTCTTTTCATCCTGTTCGCGGATTGATCGCCCTAACATCAATGTAACTGGCGCCATCAGCGGTCTCTGTGAATTCTGCGAGCAACCTATTTGAAGTTCGCCTAGATACAAGAGTAACGAAAAAAATTGCTGTTGGACACGAGTAGGGGATATTTGGGAAGAACAGAAGGAGGAACGAAATTAAGGAAGAGGTAGAAAAAATGGAGAGTAAAAACGAAAAAAAAGGAAGGAAATAAAAGAGAAATTTGAGACAGCAGAAAAAGGAAAACACAATTTAAAAAAATACTTTTCTTGTTTTTTCTGTTTATTTATTTTTTAGTTACTCACTTGGCCTTTTGATCAAAGTGTAGTATCTGTTCCGATGGATACTGCACAACATAGACTGGTATTGTCTTGGCCTTCGGGGCTTGATTTATGCCGGTCTATGGGTCTGTCCTGTGCAGTTCTAGGACCTCCACCCTCCCAGGCTTCGCCTCCCCTGTTTGGGGAGGAGAAAGTTTATTGCTTACTGCCTGAGGCGCCCCTACCGGCGAATGCCGACCGGGTTGCTCAGGCAATTTTTAAACCTCACTTTCCCAACCCGACCTTGGGTCATATGTTACTTGTGGGAGTAAGATAAAAACTGGCCTTGTGCCTAACTCCTGGAGAGGAGTAAATCAATACTCATTTCATGAGTTGACTATCGAGTCTCTTCGAGGATTAATGCAGGCGTAGCGGATCGAACACTTTTCTTTATCTTCCTACTTATTTGATATTTGAAAACGTCATAAAGGTTTTAATTAAATTCTGTAAATATGTTTTTGAAGATTTTCAACTTATTTGCTAATTTAATATTATATTTATGTAAAATGTCTTTCTTTATTGAGTATTTTGTGAAATACTTGTTAAACTATTTACGAACGACTGTTTCAAGCAATACAAATTTGTTGAACTCTCTGTTCTCTTTAAAATCTAATTAGATATTTATAATCATATTGTATATTTTGTTAAATCTCGCCAATTCCTCAAAAGATGTGCTTACAAAGAAAACATTTATTCAAAATCCGCTGTATTGGATTGCTTCTTCGAATAATGATTTTATGTTAGAAAATGCTTTTATATTTCTCGTAATAGGAAAAAAATCCACAGTAAAAAGAAATAGACGCAACATTTGATACTTACGAGGATATAACATTATCCAAAGAAACAATGAAAAGTCTATCCATACAAAATGAATTAATTTTAATTGACAACTTAATTAAGATAATGCCAAAAATAGTGTTTGCAAAGAATGAGAGTTCAAAGAGTTCGAGAATGTTCTTGTGAAAGGAAGATGTTTGTCTGTAACGAAAAATTAAGTTTATCTCGGCTGGCGTCGTGTACATTTATGTGTATGTAAATGAGTAGGCACGAGGATATTAGCGTGCCTGTTTTATTAGTGAACGAGTGTATGTGTGCTCATTTCTGCTGACGTAACGTGCGTTTACATGTGTGTAAAAAGATAAACATACATATGTGTGTGTATATATTAGCGTGCCTTTCTTTTTTTAGTGAGAGAGTGCATGTGCGTTCATGTCGGCTGGCGTCGTGTGCGCTAACGCGTGTGTAAATAGTGTGCATCTATTTTGTTAGCAAAAGGAGTGTGGGTAATAACTTGTATGCAAGTGTTCGGCTAACAGTGTGTATAAGCAGGCGCTGTGTTTAATAGTCCGCAAAAGTCTCTCTTTATGTGTGTGCTGCGTTTCGAAGGACTCTTCACCCCCAAAGAGGCTAAGCTGGATTGTGACGTACGTACCTATGTTGTCTCTGAAGGAAGAACAGGAAAAGTAGCAGATAAACGATGTGTTTTGGATTTTTATAGTACGCTCTGGAATTTACTGATTGGTTTAAAGAAACTGCTGTTTGGAGATTTTGTCCAATCAAGAATCGATACGTAATAACCACGTCTGCCGCTGCTACTTCCAACAATAGCAAAGGTATAATCTTAAAATGTAATTCCATTTTTATAATTACTGTCTTTTGAAATTTCTAATATTCATTTAGTATTTTTATATTTTGATGTCATTTATTGAAACCGATTGAAATATCTACTTAACCTTTGACATCGATGCAGAAACCAACCGTATAATGATAAACATTATTTTCTGGAAATATTACCCGTTTCTTTTGTCATATTATGACAACTAGCAAATATATGTTCCCTCCGGTTGCATATTTTTACTAGCCTAGGAGGATGGTATCATGACCAACGAAGATATACTACACTGCCTCCCAAGGAGGATGTGATTCCTGGTAGGATGATATCATAACAACAGAACAGATACTACACTACACCTCCCTTGTATTGAGCTTTGAAAGATAGTAAATTAGTCTGAAATAATAGAGTAAACTGAGTTGAGCATTGAAAGATAGTGAAATACTACATTATTAGGAGTAATAGTATAGTTTCGGCTTCAGACAGATACTAAATCTCCATTAGTAATAGAAGTATATTGATAGAAGAAATAGTATAGTTACGGCTTCAGACAGATACTTAATCTCCATTAGTAATAGAAGTATATTGATAGAAGAAATAGTATAGTTTCGGCTTCAGACAGATACTAAATCTCCATTAGTAATAGAAGTATATTGATAGAAGAAATAGTATAGTTACGGCTTCAGACAGATACTAAATCTCCATTAGTAATAGAAGTATATTGATAGAAGAAATAGTATAGTTACGGCTTCAGACAGACATTTTGTATAAGAGTGATCTCCCCTTAGAATCAAACGCATAAATTAGATACGGCAAGAATCAATTGTATTTTAGAAGCTAAAGAAGAAAACGCATCATTAAAACTGAACAATGCATAAATGTGAATGGTTGTCATTGTTACATAGAATATCATTTGTATTTACAAATTCAATGGTGATGACATTTGATTTATATGTCAACGAACTATGCAAGTCTTGCCTGTTGAATATTGGTAACAAAACGTAATTCTAAAACGGTTTAACGATCCGTTTTGATATGGCAGTCGATTTTGCAATATCAATGTGAATCAAGGAACATGTCTTTTCTTAAAGACGTGATTTTGTCAGTTGCAGAATTCGACAATTCAAAATGAATGAATGGAATTCTTTTGCATTAGAAAAACATAGCATAAAAACCCCCAATTAATTCGTAATTCATTATATGAACATTGTTTTAATTGTAAACAGGAAAATTCTCGGGATATTTTTTAATCCGAACTTTTTCGAAATAAAATCATCTTAGATGCTTTCCAACATCGAACATTTTGATTCAATCAAAGTATTTTCGTGTTTAAAAAAATACAAGTAATCTTTAAAGTCTGTGAAACTTCTTGAAATATGAGCCTCATTTAAGCATTTGCTTGATTTACGCCGGTCTATGGGTCTGTCCTGTGCAGTTCTAGGAGGTCCACCCTCCCAGGCTTTGCCGTCTCACCCTTTGAGAAGGGGTTAGTTTATTGCTAATCGCCTGAGGCACCCCTACCGGGGAATGTCGACGGGGCTGCTCAGGCATTTGTTGACGGTCATAAGAGCTCTTCCTCTAGAGTGCTGACTTATCAAATCTCACTTTCCGACCTTGTGTCACATTTTACCTTGTGGGAGGTAGATAAATACCGGTTTTTAAATGATATTAAAAAATCTAATTAGTACATATATATATATATATATATATATATATATATATATATATATATATAGATATGACGTCACATATTGATGATGTCATCCATTAAAACAGAGATCATAGATGCGAAGAGTCAAATGTCGTCTATTTAGTCCGCAACTGTATATATATATATATATATATATATATATATATATATATATATATATATATATATATATATATATATATATATATGATAATTTTATTTACACAGACATGTACAAAATCTGCGACACTGGCATGTCGATGTTATCGATCAACAGTTACTATAAACTGAGATCTCATCAGGCAGAGTTAGAATCCGATCTTAACCTCAGATCATATTTGGAGAGAATGAAGTGGAGGGATAGAGAAAGAGAAGAAGAAGGAAAGAAATTTAACATTTCAAAAATTAAAGCCGTTAAAAAATTAAAATTAAAAATTAAAAAATCTAAAAAATCTAAGAAACAAAAAACAGAAAACAAAAATCTAAAATCTAGAATCTGAAACAAACAGGGCAAATAAATAAATAAATAAATAAATAAATAAATAAAAATATAAGGTGGAAAGAGGAACAAATAATGATGAGGGGAGAGGTGGTGGGAAGGTAGACACATAGAGGAAAAAGAAGGAGAGAGAGAGGGCGTCTGTTGATTCAGATCGAGAGGGAAGGAGGGGGGTAGACATGCACGATATATATATATATATATATATATATATATATATATATATATATATATATATATATATATATATATATACATACACTAGACGAACAGTCTAGAACTGGATAGTATAACCTACTGCTAAAACTCACATCACAAAGTATTGACGCCACATGGATGTCGTCATCCATTTAAGCAGAGTTGGAAAACACAAAGCAAATTAATTATTTGAAATCACAAAGAGATGACATCGCAAAGGAATGACATAATCCAGGTTTTTTTATTTAAAATTCTACTTAACAAATGTCACAATTGTTCATTTTGGTAAGAACCAACCTGAAAACATCGTGTGCACGGTTTCTATTCTAGCCCCCCCCCACCCCAAGTAATAAAACAACAATTATATGAAATCAAAGTATTTTTTAATATTAGCAAATATATGCTTCCTCCAGTCGCATATTTTTCTAGGCTGGGAGGATTATATAATTGGAGAAAAACTACATACAATTCGTAGTTAGTGCAAAATAAATTGTTTTGGACTATTATACTAATGTCTAACGCTATTTTTTTTATATTTCCCGATTCATTTTTCTTTATTATCGCTTATGTTTGGATTCATATTTCGAAACATGACGTAAATCATAAATCTATGACGTCACCCCAAAGCTATAATTATTTTGTTACGGTAATGTTTTAAGCTCTACTTTTAAAAAAGTCCAAATAGTTCAGTTGGTAGTTCCTCAGACAAAAGATCTCAAGTTTTCTGTTTCGATTTCCGGTCATGTCATACGTTTTATTTGTTGGGAATTTATTATTTACTATTGATGCAATATTTTCCATGTCTGAAAGTAGTAAAGTTCTCTGATATTTAAAAATTAGACGAATAGTCCGTCTGTCTATCTGTCTGTCTCTCTCTCTCTCACTTTATAGCTCGCTATATAGCAAGATCTATCTATTAACTGTCCCTTAAAACAAATGCATATTAGGGAGTGGATATTCAATAAAAGTTTATTCATATGTACGATATGCATGCAAAAATAATAGAAGTACTTATGTATCTCCTGCTGCTTCTTAGAAGGGTCTAATCACGCTTACACTTCACATAGCATTCTCGTAAGCCTCTTACGCTTACATTAAAAATAGCATTTTCATCGGTCTCTCAGACTTAATACGTAAATAGCATTTACATCGGTCTCTACTTTATCTCTCACGCATAGACCTCAAATAGTATTTTTATCGGTCTGACACACTTCATAATGAGATGGCCTTTTCCTGGTCTCTCACACTTAATATTTAAATAGCATTTACGTCGGTCTCTCACACTGTATATTATTATATTTTCGTCGGTCTCTCACACTTAATATTGAAATAAAAATTTCGGCGGTTTCTCACACTTAATATTTAAATAGCATTTACGTCGGTCTCTCACACTTGATATTGAAATAGAATTTACGTCAGGCACCCACACGGTATATTATAATAGAATTTTCGTCAGTCTCTCACACTTAATATTGAAATAGCATTTCCGTCGGTCTCTCACTCTTAATATTGAAATAGCATTTCCGTCGGTTTTTTCGCACTTCATATTAAAACGGCATTTTCATCGCTTTCTCACACTTAATACGTAAATAGCATTTTCGTCGGTCTCTCATATAATATTGAAATAGCATTCTACTTTATCTCTCACGCATAGACCTCAAATAGTATTGTTATCGATCTGTCACGCTTCATAATGAAATGGCCCTTCTCTGGTCTCTCACACTTAATATTTAAATAGCATTTACGTCGGTCTCTCACACTGTATATTATTATAATATTTTCGTCGGTCTCTCACACATAATATTGAAATAAAAATTTCGGCGGTTTTCACTCTTAATATTGAAACAGCATTTTCGTCTGTCTCTCACACTTAATATTGAAATAGCATTTTCGTCGGTCTCTGACTCTTAATATTGAAATAGCATTTTCGTCGGTCTCTCACACTATAATCGAAATGGCATTCTACTTTATCTCTCACGCCTAAATTTCAAATAACATTTTTGTCGGTGTTACGCTTCATAATAAAATTACCTTTTTCTTGGTCTCTCACACTTAATATTTAAATAGCATTTACGTCGGTTTTTACACTTAATATTCAAATAACATTTTTGTCGGTCTCTCACACTTAATATTGAAATAGCATTTTTGTCGATCTCTCACACTTGATATTGACATAGCATTTTCGTCGATCTCTCACACTTAATATTGAAATAGCATTTTCGTCGGTCTCTCACACTTGATATTGAAATATCATTTTCGTCGGTTTTTCACACTTAATATTGAAATAGCATTTTCGTCGGTTTCTCACACCTAATATTGAATAGCATTCTACTTTATTTCTCACGCATAGATTTCAGATATCATTTTTGTCGGTATGTCACGCTTCAAAATTAAATGGCTTATCCTTCGTCTCTCACACTTAATATTGTAATATCATTTTCTTTGATTGTTTCACATTTAATATTAAAATAGCATTTTCATCTCTTTCTCACACTTAATACGTAAATAGCATTTTTGTCGGTCTCTCACACTTAAAATGTAAATAGCTTCTTCGATGGTCTCTCACACTTAATATGTAAATAACATTTTCGTCGGTCTTTAACACTTAATATCGAAATAACATTTTGGTCTTTCTTTCACTCTTAATAGTCAAATAGCGTTTTCGTCGGTCTCTCACACTTAATATTTAAATAGCATTAGAGTAGATTTAGAAGTGTGTTTTACTGAAGGAAATGTTGAGCTGGATATAGTTTGTAATTGATGCATTAGATAGGAATTTCAATTTTTTTTCTACAAATGACACAAATTTATCATTTACATAAATGACTGGCTTGTCAGAATCAAATATTGATTTGACAGATCCATTGCTATTGAGGTATAAATAGGAGAACCAGGAAACCCAAAGAGCACTTTATATGCTATATATATGGCAGAAGATGAAACGGAGAAAGCGGATATACCAACACAATACACTCAAATTAACTCCGATCATGAGATTTAGATATTTTGTCTTTATTGTTTCAAGACACTTAATTGGACATGAGTTGTAGTTATAACTTTTTGAATATTTACAATTCAAAACAAATGGATAGAAATAGAAAAGTGGTGGGTAGAAAGACAAAAGGGATTTGGATTTTAATATATTTTTAGAAAAATGTTTAATTAATGGCTAAGAAAAACAGGTCAACAAAAGAAATAGAAAAAGAAAAACAGAAAAAACTTTTTGGCATAGTTCAGCTATAAATGAAAGAAAAGAAGAATATCTTTTCGTTTGAAAATGATTCTTCCTTAGAAAGGTGGCGGTGGTGGGGTAGATACGCGGGAAGTCCCGTCGTTAAGTGTTGTCGGTTTCATAGCACCGTTTGATTAAGGATATTTGCAATATTCTTGTGGTTGCTCCTGTGAATACTAAATACTAAAACGAATGGGAGAAACTAATGCCAAATAACAGAAACAATCAAGCCAAAAAGCGGTATCACGCTGATTCATACGAATTCAGGTTTTATCGTTCTATTTATTTTTCGGCACAGAATTACACATGAAGGTCGATATGCCGGTAAACAATACCTCATTCAACTATTTCCCCTTCGATCAATGTTTTACACAGTAGGCTTTTTGCAGCTTTTATCAATTTAGTCACATGTGCTAAGGTTTTGGTTCTTTCGTTTCCTCTTCCCATTTCTTTATTTCACGTGACAAATCGTTCATTGGATGACATTTTTATTTTAATCAAATTATTTTAATCGATTTGTTAATCGAATTATTTAAATTGCATTATCGTAATTAAATAATACGTGCGGATTTAAATTTTACCCTCAGTCAAATGAGCGTGTTTTGCATCGAAATTTCCCAAGAAAAAAGAATCCCATATTCTGGAAAGTTCTTTCTGTGTTTCAAAAATATTTCATTATTCGAAAAAAAAAATGTTATTTTTCAGATTGCGTAATCATGTTGTGAAAGTAAATAAGTTGTCTTTTCCTTCGTTCAGACTTTTTCTATTTAAAAAGAAGTTGCTTAATCTATTAAATGTTTGAAGAATTGTAAAATTCTTCTACGCAGATTTTGAAAAATTTGCCTTTTTTAAAAAAATATATTTGAAATACAAAAGATGGCTGTCTCTTTTCAACCGAAAAATAGGATAATTAATTATTATTGTTATTGTCCTCCATTATAGAAATAGAGAAAGTTTTGTACGAAAAGCAAAATGTTAATGACGAAACAACTCTAAGACTATTTGAATACTTCGGACTACTATTCTCATATTTGGTAGTTATATTCACAATGTTTCGGTCGATGAAACCTACGATCTTTTTCAGATGCATCGTTTCAAACTTGGATACATAAAAGTCGAACTTGGGAATCTTTATCTCGAACTCATTAACTTTTTACGGTGTTTCCAACTGAACCCTTTATTTAATTCACGGGGGTGGATTGTTCTCATTTCGTCAGCCATGAACTAGTAGTAGTGTTAATTTTATATTATTCGCAATTCGTATGGCATATAGTAAGAACTGTATGTTCAGGCTCTAGAAGAATTACTTAGAAATATTTCTTTAATAATGGTCTTAACTGTAACGTTACGTGTTCATGTAGATAATTCTAATATGGATTTTGAGACCCTTGAACTTAATTGCGTCTAAATGTGTAGTATTATAATTATTGATATATAATTATATATATAAACACACACACACACACACACACACACACACATATATATATATATATATATATATATATATATATATATATATATATATATATATAGTCTAAAGAATCTTTGAGTTATTTTAAAAAAAAAAAAGAAGAAAAATGCAGTTTAAATTCCCACAGATACTAACTAAATCCAAAATAGTGCAGACTTAACATTCGTTGGAAAATTCATAAATAAATAAAATATATAATAGTAAGTAAATAAAATAAAAAGGGGATTAAGTATCTAACAGTGAAAAAAAAAACAGGATACCTTAACGTAAGCATCTAATATTAACACGGGGATCATCAGCTGTCTACCATGTAACTGTTTCGGAGATTTAAAAACAGGACAGTTATATGCATGGCTCTCCAATATATATATATATGCCCTGAAACGGTGCGTATTCCCGCCTGATGACCCGACATTGTCGGGAGGCTGAAATTAAGTATTCGACCAGTAAAACAACCGAGGATATATATATATATATATATATATATATATATATATATATATATATATATATATATATATATACACCAGCCGACAAGGTAAGCTGTTTCTTCCAAACAACAATATCTTCTGTTATCAGCTCGCTTCTTAGCGAGTTTCTGCTACTGTTCCGGTAGCTAGTTTCATTCTATAATATCATATTATCTAATTATAATGGAGATATGTATCTGTCTGTCTGTTTGAAGCCGCCACTATATTATTAGTTTTGATCGCTCTCTTTTTATATCTATTTGAAGCTGAAACTATATCATCAGTTTTGATCGTTCTCTTTTTATATCTACTTATCAGCTCCTATACACTCATTCCAAAACTTTCCCAAAGATCACGCGTCTTTCAAATTTACAATTTTTTAAATTAATTTTTTGAAGTTTCTAATAAATTAATATTCGCAAATATACACTCATGATTGTTTTTTTAAAGATTTCCAGATGTATTTAAAATACATATAAAAATTATAAATAGAATTAATTAAATACATTGTTTTTTTTATACTATATAATCGAGTTATGTAATTAAATTAGATTGTAATGGAATATGTTGGAACAGCCAGCGGCTATTCCAACATTTGGTTACCCGCTCTCTGAGTATTCGAACGCACAGAAAGTTCTATTTCAAGAAAAGGAGAGAACGAGAGAGAGAGAGAGAGAGAGAGAGAGAGAGAGAGAGAGAGGGAAAAAGAGAGAGAAAGAGAAACAACTAGCCAAAGAATTAATAATACTAGCAAATATTATAAATAAATATAAAGTATTATTCTTATATTTTAGATTTTCTATGTGCATTTCTGAGAAATTACGTTTTGTGCTGAAATGTTTTTAGAACAATGCTAGTTTCGTATTTATTTGGGTAATTTTCATTATTTTGTTATGATTTTAAGAGATAATAATTTGATAATCGCTTTTGCGGGTTTATTTGCGGGATTTTCTCCTATCGAGGCGTTTTGCTCTCTAGTAGACTGGGGGCTGGTTCAGTCAAGTTTCGACCGATGATGACAGCTTAACGTATCCTGTCAAAGTCTTGGAATTTGGTGTTCCTCTTTTTTAGTGAGAGATCACTGGATTTTGTCACAACTTCTCATGTGAGTTCTTTTCACATACATTTTTTCATGTATTCTGACTTGCCGTAACTTTTGTCGGGAGCTAATTTTTGAACTTTTTCTATCCTTTTTCCCCTGTTAATAATGTATGGATAATTCCCGTATAAGCAACAGAGCAGGTAACAAGACTACATATTCCTCTTAATTTCTGCTGCGAAACGCGCGTAAGAAATGATAATAGCATTTAGTTTAGAACAATAAAAAAAAAATATATATATAGTTTAAACATATTTAAAATAAATCTTTTTTGTTTGTCGGTGGGACGAAGAGGAATTACAGTATTCCCTGATATTGAAAGTAAAGAGGTAAAGTTTGGTTGTGCTGTTTGACGACGGACGAAGAAATTGGAAGATCAGATGAAAGGTATTGCTATGGATTGATTTTCCTTTTGATTATTGGGATGAACATATAATGTATATATATATATATATATATATATATATATATATATATATATATATATATATATATATATATATATATATATATCTTACTCTCTCTCTCTCTCTCTATATATATATATATATTTGACTTTAAATTTTCTATATTTCAGAAGTATCAATCGCATCCTCTATAATGATACGTCAAATGAATAGTTTAATGGGTAAGATACGTAAGAGACACTCTGCACACACTGGTAGCATTAGAACATTTGAATTTATTCGACAAGTTCCGCACACCATTGGTGGTAATCCTAGAATATCCATGAGGTCGATTGCAAAAGAACATCGTGTGTATCAGAAGGAAAAATCTGAAATGTTATCCGGAAAGACATCAGATACAAGTCTTATGTCAAGAGTAGGAATAGTCATTCTACGCCAGAAAAGGTAAAGGAAAAACGATTAATTAAAGTTAATAGGCTCTTAAAAATTATAAACATCCAACTGCGAAAGATGTCATTTTGGTTCTATTAAGACGTTAAAATATTTGACCAAAATTAGAAAGTAAACAGAAGACATGACACATGGTTATGTGCTTTGGAAAGTTCCAAGAGTAATGTATCTAAAATTGTCTAGCAATTGTCATCGTTCGGGAGGTTGTCAGCAATGGGGGGAAACGGTATACGTCTTTACTTCTAGTCATAAGGTCTTGGAGTAAACTCTGCTGACTACGGATGTTCTGGGAACAGTGGTAAACCATGCATCGATAACGTACGAAAGTGAACAACTGAAGTGTTTCAACAAAACGCAGCGTAATCACAAACGGCTCACGGAACGCAGAAATGTATGGCGGAAGATTTTCACGATTACATGGCTCTCTAACATTTGGACTCATAGCTTCACAGATTTCAATTTTTTAGACTATTATATATGGAGACTAGTTGAGAACATTAATAAACCCTAAAAGTCTGCTATTTATGGAGACCAGTTGAGAGCATTAATACCCCCTAAAAGTCTTTTAGTAATGCCCAATATGAACAAGGATTTTTTGGCCGGGATCAAAGTGTAGTATCTGTTCCGATGGATACTACACCCAATAAACTGGTATTGTCTTGGCCTTCGGGGCTTGATTTACGCCGGTCTATGGGTCTGTCCTGTGTAGTTCTAGGAGGTCCACCCTCCCAGGCTTCGCCTCCCCTGTTTGGGGAGGAGTAAGTTTATTGCTTACTGTCTGAGGCGCCCCTACCGGGGAATGCCGACGGGGCTGCCCAGGCAATTTTTAAATGGCCAGAGTGCTCACCTCTCGAGCGCTGGCTTATCTAATCCCAGTTTCCCGACCTTGTGTCACATCTTACCTTGTGGGAGGTAGATAAATAAAATGTAGGCTACTCTTGGCCTTTTGGCCGGGATCAAAGTGTAGTATCTGTTCCGATGGATACTACACCCCATAAACTGGTATTGTCTTGGCCTTCGGTGCTTGATTTACGCCAGTCTATGGGTCTGTCCTGTGCAGTCCTAGGAGGTTCACCCTTCCAGGCAATGCCTCCCCTCTTTGGGGAGGAGTAAGTTTATTGCTTACTGCCTGAGGCGCCCCTACCGGGGAATGCCGCCGGAGCTGCCCAGGCAATTTTTAATGGCCAGAGTGCTCACCTTCTCGGGCGCTGGCTTTTCAAACCCCACTTTCCGACCCGACCTTGGGTCACATCTTACCTTGTGGGAGTAAGATAAAACTGGCCTTGTGCCTAACCTCCTGGAGAGGTAAATAAAAATGTAGGCTACTCTTGGCCTTTTGGCTAAGATCAAAGTGTAGTATCTGTTCCGATTGATACTGCACCCCATACTGGTGTTGTCTTGGCCTTCGTGTCTTGATTTACGCCGGTCAATGGGTCTGTCCTGTTCAGTTCTAGGAGGTCCACCTTCCCAGGCTTTGCCTCCCCTCTTTGGGGAGGAGTAAGTTTATTGCTTACTGTCTGAGGCGCCCCTACCGGGGAATACCGACGGGGCTACCCAGGCAATTTTGAAACCCCACTTTCCCGACCCGACCTTGGGTCACATCTTACTTGTGGGAGTAAGATAAAAACTGGCCTTGTGCCTAATTCCTGGAGAGGAGTAAATCAATACTCATACCTCATATAAAAGCCGTTATCGAAACTGAAGAAAACTTTAATGAAGAAAATTATAAAACAACAATTTTATTCTTATCCTCCAAAATGTTTGTTAGTAAAAATCATCTTTTTGCGAGAGTCATTCTTTTGTATGTATAAACCTTTTTTGAAATACGTTATATACCTTATCATATAAAAGTAAATGTTTGTGTGTGTGTTATAGAAATTGATATTTTAACAGCGCATTCAAATAAGTGTTAACATTTTCAAATAATCTGAAAACGCCATTTAAATTTTTCCTTCGATTTCATTTGGGGTCGCTCGACGCAATTATTGGTTAGGTCCATACAATAACTGAAGTATATTAGAACGTAAAGAAACAAAATTAATTTTTTAAAATTATATTTCATTCGTTTCCTAAAACAAATAATATCTCAATTAAAAATATATTAAAATAAGGTTTAAACATTTTAATAATTATTTTTATTGTTATTTTTAATATTTAAAATAGTTCACTTAAAAAATAATTCGAATTCGTTTCGATTCGTAAAATGCTGTCAGTAAGAAACGTGTTTTTATTTACAACGAACTAACAGTTTTTTTTATTACTTGACCTCATATTAGAAATACCGATCGTATATATATTTTAAAATTCATTAAAAATGTGTTTCTTTTTCTTTTCACGTTTGTTCCCAACGTAACAATTCCTCCATTATTTCATTTCTTTCTTTGCTAAAACAAAGAAAACATTAAGCAGAAAATAAATAAAAATATCAAACTTACTTAATAAAAAGATTTTTTGTCGGTTGGTCAGTCACGTTAATATGTTTTTCAATAAATTTTATTATTTAAAAGAAATAAAACAGTAAAGCTGTAATTGGCATATCGAATGTGGCAATAGCACTTACTTGACTCGGGAGTTTTGAAGATAAGTTATAATGCAATTTTCATTAGTTGGTCAGGTGTAAGTTTGGAATAGCGACTTTTGTGGTCTGTCACACGTAAGTTTGAAATAGCATTTTCTTTTGTCTACCACTCTAAAGTTTGATATAGCCCTTTCATTGGTCTGTCATGTTAAGTTTGAAATAGTATTTACGTCCGTCTGTCACGCTTAGTTTGAAATAGCATTTTTGTTGGTCTGTTACGCTTAAGTATTAACTAGTATTTTTGTCGGTCTGTCATGCTTGAGTTTGTAATAGTATTTTAGTTTATCTATCACTGTCAAACGTGAAATAGCATTTCTGTTTATCTGTCACGCTTAAGTTTGAAATAGTATTTCCGTTTGTCTGTCATGCTTAAGTTAAAAATAATATTAACACCGAAAGCATGACAGACCGACGAAAATGCTATTTTAATCGTTAAACGTACAGATTGAATGCTCGCATTTTAGGAATAACCGTTTATTGATCGGATTTAAATTTTAAATCGTCTGTGATTGTTTTACCAATAAGTTTTTTTTTTTTTTACTTTGATGATGAAACACTATTCTTTCGCAGGCTTCTGATTTCTCTAAACATCGTAATTTGGGCCCCAAAGACGCGCTATCATTCATCGTCTTTCTTGTTTTGAATAAGTTTTTTAAAAAATCGAAACAACTCTTTAAATCGTGTATGATTGATGGCCCTAAGAGATCGGTTTTAAAATTACAAACAAAATACGCCAAACAAAGGATTTTTTGAGAAGAAAAAAAAACCCTCCATTTTTCACAGAACTTTTGCTATGAACATTTTTCAGAAAATTAAACTTTGTTTTTCTACTGGTAGGTCACCGCTTATCAAGATCCGGTGGCCACTTGAGGATAAGGGTTAAAAGAATTGTCGGTTGGACGATAATTACTGTCACAAGAGGATTGAAAACTGTGGGTGGAATGGGCAGAGGATTACTTAAGAGGACTTGATTTTCCAAGAGGACGGCTTGATAAATGTTTATTCACATTAGACTTGAAGACGACTATGCGGAATCGGCTGAGAAGTAGACGCGTAGTATCTTGTTCCACAGATGGGGAGTTCTAGAAAAGAAACTTTGTTCATGGAAGTTCCGCTTCGTCTTTGGCAGACACAGAGAAAATAGAAAGTTCTCTGCTGTGGTTGTAGCCAGCCAGCGAGTTCTTGTTATGAAGGTTTTACGGAGGGAGTGGAGCTCAGTCGAGCACCTACAATAAACATAAAGATACACTAGAAAGGGGCGAGCAACATTTCTTCTGTATGAAAGGGGCTGTAAGAACGAGAATCAAAATACAACTAATTATCATCTATTAACCGTATTGATGATGCGTAGTAGAAGTATTTGTGTATTCTACACACTTTTGGCCCATGACACATCAACAGATCATCTATGATTCGATTATGAATCTTTTAGATTTGTTTGGGTTATTTATTGTTGGGACAAACCATCTCTTGTAAACGGTTCATTGTAGACGATTGTATGGGGGGATTGATGTTTTGTGTAGGTGGAGGAGTAAGTGGTGGTTTCCATATTTCGATAAAGCAATACACTTCTGGAAAACATAGTGAGTACATTCGGATATCAGTGTTGTAAAAATGTAAATAAATGTTTGTAGAACACATGATTCTAACTACTGTGGTCCGGGTTTCGAATCTTGTTTCATCTAACCACGTTGATGATAGATAACTATATCTTATCCTATCTCTCTCTCTCTCTCCCCCCTCTCTCTCTCTCTCTCTCTCTATAAATATATATATGTATATATATATATATATATATATACGTTCCCCTACAATTGCAGCACTCTGGTAAAGAAAGTGATTTTTTTACATAACTTTAAAGCAATACGCTTCTGTAAAAATAATTGAGTACTTTCGATTATTAATATTATAGAAATATAAATAAAGAAATAGTGCTATTTAAATACGAGATAATTTCCTCAATTATAAGTCCTAGATTTGGTAGCTCCGTTGGTAGAACACCGGATGTCAGCTACTGGGGTCCGGGTTGTGAATATCGTTATACTGATAAGTTGTAAAGACAAAGAAACACATGATTGAAATGTGACCATAAAAATATCATACACATACGGCAGTATGTGTATGATATAAATATTAGTGACCCCCCCTAAAATGCCTCTGTAAAAATAATTGAGTACTTTCGATTATTAATATTATAGAAATATAAATAAAGAAATAGTGCTATTTAAATACGAGATAATTTCCTCAATTATAAGTCCTAGATTTGGTAGCTCCGTTGGTAGAACACCGGATGTCAGCTACTGGGGTCCGGGTTGTGAATATCGTTATACTGATAAGTTGTAAAGACAAAGAAACACATGATTGAAATGTGACCATAAAAATATCATACACATACGGCAGTATGTGTATGATATAAATATTAGTGACCCCCCCCTGAGTTAGAAGTCTGGCTAAGTCTGGCTACGTGCCTGCGCTCTCTCTCTCTCTCTCTCTATATATATATATATATATATATATATATCGTATTTAAATGAGAGTATGCATTTATTTACATTTTTACAATACTGATATATATATATATATATATATATATTAGTTAAAAAGGAAAATAAAGATATAAAATATATAATTTAAATATAACCTATCATAAAGGGTGAATGCTCGATATACGAGTAATTATATAAATAAGTTAGTGATAAGAAAAAAATTGAATAGAATACAATATCTATTAAATCATTAATTGTTCAAATCAAGGGATTTATACCAGAAAATTATTTTTATTATTCCTTCTTTAAACCATGGCTTTTCAAAGATGTAATCTTATCATCAGAGGAGATTCAGCAAATAAGTTGGTAAAATAAAATATACCATAATGTCAACATTTGAAAAGGTATAAAAATATAAAAGAACATAAAAAGACACGAAGAAGGAAGGTGAAGACGTAAGGCATGGAAAGAGTAGGAGGTGAATAGTGGGAGAGATGCCTAAGGGAGGAGTGAAAAGAGGAATAAGCAAAGGAAGGGGAGGTGACTAGAAGTGCTAGGAAATAATAATAATACGATGTGTGAATAAAAAAATAAATAAAAGCACATGAAGACAAAATACAATAATAACAAATAAATAAATGAATAAAATAAAATAAAATTAAGAACACGTGATGTATATATTTACTCCATATACATATAGGTACATTTCATGGTGTTGTTTCTCACGTATGTTGCTCTTTATATGTATTGGCCTTTTGAGTGAAATCGAAATCAAAATCAAATTAATTACAGAAAACTGCTACTCACTGCTTTTTTTGGTAAGGGGGTTCAACAAGAAGCACGAATAAATGCTTCTTTTCTCTATTTTTGTGAGTGATATATTGTGAACAGATTTTGTCTTTCAGGAAATGTGAAAATAAAAAAAATAGATTGAAATTATTTTGTAGATTTAACATGTTTTCATTTAAGAATAATCGCATGTGTTTATAAATATACGATTCTCCATAGTTTTTATTTTGGTCCTGGAGTTGTTGTTTCTTTATGCAAGATTTTAAATCCATTATGTTGTTTTCAACCTCTGTTAACTTTATATATAGAAGTATTTTCTTTTGTAAATATTTTAAAATATGAAGGTTTTCTTCCAAACCCTAATAAAAAAAGAAGAAAAAAATATAAAAAAGTATATATTTAACAATATTTATTGTACCTATCCTAGAAATAAGTTCTGACCGTTCATTTACAGATCGGTGATTTTAATGTTCATTACTCCGAACTAATGGATGTATATCCTAAATGATCCCTATATTATAACATCAAAATCGTTCACCAGACTAAAAGTAAGATATCATATATTAAAAGGACATATACAAACATACATATATTAACCCTTTCCAAAATTTATATAAAAAATATATATATAGAGAAAAATACATGCATATATATACATACACATTGTACACACACACACACACACACACACACACACACACACACACACATATATATATATATATATGTATATACATACACATATATACACACATAAATATATACACATACACCCAAACACAGAAAGAATCATATACACAAAATCTACAGGTATACACATACACACACATGTAGACACACATATATACAATATATACACATGCATATATACACACACAGACATAAATATATTTATACATATATATATACACCATATATATATATATATATATACCATACTACATACAATTGTATATCAGTTCTCAATTCAATTTTCCAATAGCATCGATAACGGCGGAAATTACTATAATGCAAACTGCTTAGATGTGGGAGATATACAAAAACACCATGTTTAACGGTATTATTACATTTTAGATAGTAAATTACTATTCATTCCTTAGTTCGTATATTGTATTTAATACAGTATAATGGGAATGGAAACAGCCTATAATAATTGTATCTAAACCATTTCCTATCCGTACAATTCGAGAGAACCTCGCCCCTTTTGTTTAATAGGTTACGAGTATGTTTAATTATTATTATTATCGTACCAAACTTACGGACTATGTGAACTCTTCCGCTTTACTATAAATTCCGGGGCACATTTCTCACGGTGTTGGAACTACACCAGTCAAAACTCCGTTCCCATGGACAACACGACTGCATGCACTGAGAAGGACAGCTGTATCGTTTTTCCTTCGGATGGAATAGATCTGGAATACCAATAAGATCAGTGGCTTGAAATAGTAATTTAGGAACGGAGTTTTGACTGTTGTTTGGTCTTAATATTTCTTTGTGGGGGGGGGGTAATATTTGTCACCACTGGAGTGCATTTAAGGCAAATTATATATTTTTGTTTTTTATTATTATTTTTTTATATATATTTTTATATATATCTTTATATATTTTTTAATATATATTTTTATATATATTTTTATATATAGTTTTTTATTCTCTTTCTTACTTTATATTTTATAGTTTTTATTCTCTATCTTACTTAATTTTTTTCTTCCCTTCTTAAGTGACCCCAAGAAAATCAACACCACATTGTGCATTGCCGGGTGTTGTTAATCTTATTCGAGGTGCTAAATTTTTCCCTGATTATCTGCCAAGCAAGTACCTGCTTGGTAGTGAAACACGTGTAGGTAATAAACACTTTAATTTGAAAAATGATACATAAATGATTTCTGAATGAAAATATCTTCTGTGGTGTTGTTTGGGCTCCTGAACGAAATGCTTTGGTAAGCTTTCAAAAAATCACATATAAATTCTCTGTACCCTGTAATCGAGTATCATCGAGCTTTTTTATTGGGATAATCCCGGTCTTCACTGAACAATCGTTTTCTCTAAGTGAAAAATCCATATATATATATATATGTTTTGAAATTTCTGGAGGAAAGAAAACCAGTTTGAAACTTGGATTTTAATATTCTTTTAGAAAACTTCTGTAGGCAAGCAATACTTCCATTTCTTCTCTTATTTTGAGGAACAACAAGTCAAAGACTATCTCAAAAAATGTTTCTTTCAATTTATTTCTTAATTTTGGCAGATAAATTCAAAATTGGCAAAAAAAACACATTCAGTCGAATGAAAATTTGCTCTTTTCAACTGAGGATCAACTTTTTCGGCTTGAATTTTGGTTTCAGTTCTCAGAGGGTTATTTTTGTCGAGGGTTAGGCAAGAAATTTAGTTGGTGAAATCAGAAAATATTACTGTTAATATTCTTTTACGTATTTATATAAGAGAAGCCACAGTCTGGCACAGAGATGAAAGCGAGCAAGAAGTTTATGCGTCCACGTATCTCTGTATGAAGGTTTGTCCGTCTGTTGGTCGGTCTGTTCGTGCGTCAATCTTCCCTTCCGTCTTTTCGTTTTGTCATCTTAAGTTTGAAAATGCTTTTTTATTCTTAAACGAATTTTATTTTTTAGACACATCCACGCAAGGCTGTAAGAGGCTATGTCTGTTGGTCTGTCAATTCGTCTCTCTGTTACGATTACGTTTGAAACATCAAGTGCATCACTAAGCGCGCAGATTGAATGGGCGTATTTTAAGAATACTCGTTTCGTTTAGTATGAACAAATGATTAATTTTTCGAGTAACATTTTTTCCTTCATAAATCTAGAATTTTATTCAATATCGCAGCTGATATGAATTCAGCCATTGGAAGTTGACTTTGCCTTTGGACTTGATCAACGTTCGGACAGAGAATCGGAATTATTTGAGATCATTTCATTTAAATACACGACAGAGATGCGTTTGTATTGACCGTAAATTCCGTTGTCAGTTTATGTCTACTGGCATACAAAATAGCTATTTTCTGTTTTGTCATATGTTGCCATAGGTTATGTTTATTTTGCCATAATATCGCACACCAAAAAGGAGAGACGCCAGCGAGGAGGAAAGCTTGAACACAGATTTCTATGTACACTTTTAAAAAGTTCCTCACTGATCCAATGGTTAGGATTTAAAATCATTTAAATAAATATTCTGGAGTAGATAAATTGTTTAATTACCAGAAATATCATTTAACTCATTTATTTATAATTTATAAAAATCACGGGATAGTAAATTAAATAGTCAAAACATGATGTAAAAAGAAAAAACGAAACTTAAAACGAATATATTAATTTACTTATTATCCATTATATAAATAAACTTGTCTTACATGTTTGTCTGTCAGTTTGTCTAAAACTCAATAACTACTAAAGATAGGCTTACCTATTCCGATTTAATATGGAACAGGTTATGTTAACTGCAGGTTATGTTAAAAGCAGGTTATGTTAAAAGTAGGTTATGTTACAAAAAAGCAGGTTATGTTAAAAGCATGTTATGTTAAAAGCAGGTTATGTAAAAACAGGTTATGTTACAAAAAAGCAGGTTATGTTAAGAGCAGGTTATGTTACAAAAAAGCAGGTTATGTTAAAAGCAGGTTATGTTAAAAGCAGGTTATGTTACAAAAAAGCAGGTTATGTTAAAAGCAGGTTATGTTACAAAAAAGCAGGTTATGTTAAAAGCAGGTTATCTTACAAAAAAGCAGGTTATGTTAAAAGCAGGTTATGTTACAAAAAAGCAGGTTATGTTAAAAGCATGTTATGTTAAAAGCAGGTTATGTAAAAACAGGTTATGTTACAAAAAAGCAGGTTATGTTAAAAGCAGGTTATGTTACAAAAAAGCAGGTTATGTTAAAAGCAGGTTATGTTAAAAGCAGGTTATGTTACAAAAAAGCAGGTTATGTTAAAAGCAGGTTATGTTACAAAAAAGCAGGTTATGTTAAAAGCAGGTTATGTTACAAAAAACAGGTTATGTTAAAAGCAGGTTATGTTACAAAAAAGCAGGTTATGTTAAAAGAAGGTTATGTTACAAAAAAGTAGGTTATGTTACAAGCAGGATATGTGAAGAGAAGGTTATGTTACGAAAAAGCAGGTAATGTTAAGAGCAGGTTATGTTACAAAAAAGCAGGTTATGTTAAAAGCAGATTATGTTAAAAGCAGGTCATTTTACCAAAAAAGCAGGTTATGTTAAAAGCAGGTTATGTTAAAAGCAGGTTATGTTAAGAGCAGTTTATGCTACAAAAAAAGCAGGTTATGTTAAAAGCATGTTATGTTAAAAGCAGGTTATGTTACAAAAAAGAAGGTTATGTTAAAAGAAGGTTATGTAAAAACAGGTTATGTTACAAAAAAGCAGGTAATGTTAAGAGCAGGTTATGTTACAAAAAAGCAGGTTACGTTTAAAGCAGGTTATGTTAAAAGTAGGTTATGTTACAAAAAAAGCAGGTTATGTTAAAAGCAGGTTACGTTAAAAGAAGGTTATGTTACAAAAAAGCAGGTTATGTTAAGAGCAGGTTATGTTACAAAAAAGCAGGTTATGTTAAAAGCAGGTTATGTTACAAAAAAGCAGGTAATGTTACAAAAAAGCAGGTTATGTTAAAAGCAGGTTATGTTACAAAAAAGTAGGTCATGTTAAAAGCAGGTTATGTTAAGAGCAGGTTATGTTACAAAAAAGCAGGTAATGTTAAAAGCAGGTTATGTTACAAAAAAGAAGGTTATGTTAAAAGCAGGTTATGTTAAAAGCAGGTTATGTTACAAAAAAGCACTATGCTGCAAGTCATCTTCTTATACTCCGGTTCATCTCAGTCGCCCAGCTTTCAAACCCATCAATATTAAACAGCAACACATATCCGTTACACTTTACAACTATCAAATAGCTTAAATCATTCCTAAATAAAATACAATTAATTTAATTTACCTCGAACACCCTTAACATGCTATTTATAGCTATATATATTAAATTAACTAAGAATTACATATTTATTCCGAAAGGACATTTTCCACGACCAAAAGATCGGTCATATAATAAAATCGAACGTTTGCAATCAAATTTCCAAACCTAAATTTACATATTAATTAAATCCAATGTATTTGATTGATTACTTACGCCATCAAGTTTATGTGGGATTTGAACATAATTACTTCAAGAGATCTTCTGCAAAGTCAAATTTATTTTCTGTTCAGCGTTACAAAACCTTCTTTCATTTTTTCGTTCTTTATTTGATCGGATTTAATGCAGTCGTGATGACGTTACCATGTTCAAAAGCTAAATCAGCAGATGAAATAGTTGCAACATGACTATCTTACTAAAAGGAAATTCATCTGAAAAAGAGAGAAACGAATTGAGACAGCAACAAGACGATCCATAATACAAGCCTCGCAAACATTCGACTGGGGTCCACGACTGAGGGCGGACACGTGAAGACAAAAATTACTGCTAAATAATAATTACAGAGAAAAGTTATAGTATAAAATCTCTTAGTAATGTTCACAATTACCAACTATACATAAGGTTTTTAAATTATCTTAACATATTATTTATAAAATAAAAGTGTTTATACAATTCTCATGACAACATAATCAATATTGATGATGCATTATTTTCCAAGCAGATATCAGATATGTTTTATATTTCCCCCCTTTTTACATATATTTTAATGATTTTATGTTCTTGTTGATTTTATTATTAAGACTGTATATCATGAAGAAATAATCATATTCTTCATCTTCTGTAAAAACAAATTGTATATGTAAAAAACATAACAAATTTTGTAACAATTATCAAAATTGTTTTTCCGAACATTATTTTGTTCACAAAGTATTTTATTTTGTAAAATGTTAAATTTATTTTCTGATTGTATTATGTCATTATATTTTCTGTAATCATATAGTCAATAGAAACAAATTGACTCATGATTTTTTAAAATATCAAAAATGTGTCCAATTCATGATGAATAAAGTGGTTTTTTGTGAATTTTATTATTTTATATTTTTGTACTTTATACATTTGATTGTATGGAAATAAATCAATTATTGTAAGCTGTTTCCTAATAATATGTGTTGTGAAGTTGTCCAACAGTAAATAATAAATAAAGGAAGTCAAGTCGAGGGTTGGTTTAACAAGTGTATTAACAAAGTAAGAAAGTGACTAGCACTTGGCTAGACAGTTACAAGACTGTGCTTTGTCGTCTCTGTGTCTCTGGTGACTCGCACTATTTATAGTGACAACCGGTGTTGTTTCTCCTGTGTAAGAACGGCCGGTGTAACAATATGTATAGTTGGTAATTACTGGACATTACTAAGAAATCTTATACTAAAACTTTTCTCTGTAATTATTATATAGTAGTAATTTTGGTCTTTACATGTCCGCCCCAAGTTGTGGGCCCCAGTCGCATGTTTGCGAGGCCTGTATTATGGATCGCCTTAGACAGCAGACAATTGGCTAGATTATCTATAAAATAGGTAGTTTCTATCATTGTATAGATAATCACGGTGACACTCCGGTTCCCGAAGTTATGGGTGCCCATTTGGGAATATCAGGTGCTGTTGGTTAAAGGGGGAATGGGCTCTACACATAGCTATGGGCAAACAACGTCTCCAACCTGCAGTGTCTAGCATGGTGACTATAGTACAACCTCTGAATGACTGGTACGAATAAGGTCAAAGGAAACCAGAGACAGGGTCCTCCTCTAGGAATGGAATAAGAAAAACCCTGATTATATATATATATATATATATATATATATGCATGTATATTGAGACTCTTTAAGATAATTAAATAAGCCGTTAACTTTAACGTAATGCAATGTTCCTTCGTGGTGAGTTGAACACAATACGACGTCATTTCTATGTTCGGCCGCTCCCTTGACAATATAGATCTTTATTCTCTCTCATTTTTGGTGGTGATTGTTGGCGGCCACGACGAAAGATGCCGGGATGCAGAGTTAGTGGTAACTTTGTGACAGGGATCGAATCCTTCACTACACTGATGACTGCGAAAAGCAAGAAACACTAGTTTCTGTAGGTAAACAAATAATTAATATATATATATATATATATATATATATATATATATATATATAGTAAGTTATGAAAATATATTCATGGCAATTAAGCTACACAGAGGCTCCCGCGTTTCATCTCCGGGGGGAATCTTCAGACTAAAATGCATTTAGCCTGAAGATTCCCCCCAGGGATGAAACGCGGGAGCCTCTGTGTAGCTTAATTGCCATAAATATATTTTCATAACTTACTACCTGGCTCTACTTACGTATCAAGCACTGTTGAAGTAAATACTGAAAATTGATACATAAAAAATTATATCTCCTTATAAAATTTTATGTAGACAAATGAAATACTAATATATATATATATATATATATATATATATATATGTGTGTGTGTGTGTGTGTGTGTGTGTGCGTAAAATATTTTATTTAACAACTATACGTTACAGTGTCTGTTGGGTGTACCCGAGTTTCATCAATATTGTTGTGCTGGATCTGGTGTAAGAGTTGGTAGGAATAGATCGACTCATCAGTACCATTCAGTAGGAGAAGACTCAGATCGATGAAACCCAGGTACACCCAACAGGCACTGTAATGCATAGTTTTTAAATAAAATGCTTAAATTAGCTGTCATAGAACCTTCGATCGAGCTCTTTGTTCTTTTTGCTGTAAACAATTAGAGATACGTGCAATATATATATATATATATATATATATATATATATATATATATATATATATATATATATATTTGTGTGTGTGTGTGATAATATAAAAGGCAATTCTTTTATATAGTTAATACGATACCCTTCAACACCGGGTCATTTGTTTATAGACTGTTAGCGCATCGGTAGATTCCATGATTCTCTAAATTCTATTCTGTAATTCTGTCTGCTTGATAATTATACGTTTTGCGTAACCGCATGCAGTTTAAACGAACACATTTGACACCCGCCATGTTTCAACCCACACGTAAGCAGATTTTGGACGTTGATCTTTTCAATTTCTATTTTTATTTCTTATTTCCAACGATATATTTTATTATAGACTTCTTTAAATAAGACAAACATCTCAAATTTACGTAGTTATGCAATTACAACCTAAAATAAACGGTGTGATTTGTTAGTAGACCAGATAACATTATTTTTTACGGAAATATTCAGTATTGTATCATACATAAAAAAATAACATAATCTAATGAATAAAAAAAATAAATATTATAACAAAACATACATTTTTACTTGCATTATTTGTCAGAGAATAAAATAATACATTTCCGAATATATATAGCCGTTTGCTTTTCTTTTATTTATTACTAGTGTACTTCGGGGTGAAGTGGGCCACCTAGGTGAAATGGGCCACGAATGAATATCCCTATTTTCTCCGAATTAATTTTCCCCTGAGTTTGATGCTCCAATTATGGAAGTGATACTGATCTTTAACATGACTTTTTGTTGTGGGGTACAAATCACCCCTATTGAAGAACTAATGGAAGCAACCATCTATAATAAATACCATGGTTGCAAAGACTCAAACAGAGGACATTCCTATTCATGTTTTACCGCATGGTAGGAATCCGGTCATCTCCTACCACATTTAGTGGCGTTACTGTATTGCTATGAATAAATACATTGTATATTTTAACCTGTCACAATTTGTGGTTGTTATCTTTGTGACCCCTAGCACGGGTCTACAACACTTTTATTGTAAAACATGTATGCCAAAGTAAATTACATTCATCTAATATATATGTGTTGGTGAAAAAAATACTTAATGCTCTTCTTTACAGTAATTTTTAAACTCTTAATATAGATGGCCCTATTAACCGCGGTATTTTCTTTCAAATTACGTAAAGTCCCTTATCAAACTTTGTACATTTTAGTACTATAGGGAACATTCTCATGCATTATCTTTATTAGATTACATGTCAATAACCCATTTGCTACCCTGAGAACATATCTCACTATATGCAGGCAATTTTGGGGAAGTTATCAGATGTCAAAGAAAGAAAAGTGTCTCATTTCACCCTGGTTTACCATTTATTATTATTTGTAGAACAAAAATACGAGCAACTATACATAAATGTTTGCTTTGATTATTTGTCAGAGAAAATAAATAATACATTTCCACGTAAAAAAATGTTTCCTTTTCTCTTATTTACAACTTCGTTATTTGTATTTTTATTTTAAAAAATAGTATAAACGTTAAATTGTTGTATCTGTTCGGATACAGTACTAAATCTTTTCTCTCCTCGGTTAGTGAAAGAAAAATCCCTCTAGACTGCGGCAATTTTTATTTTCCTCCCAATCTTAAGTGCTCCTTTTTGGGGGAGATAGGTTTTACAAACATTAAAAACCGGATACCTGTTCCTAAAACGTACTATACATTTATTACAAAACAAACAAAACAAAATAAAATAATATTTTCTTTAAAAGAGCAATTAGAAAAATATCGTTAATTAAATATAACTTTACTTAATTTATTTTGTAACGAAAAATTTGAAAAGAACCCCGTCAATAACGAACAATTAAAACATATATTTACTTAAATATAACTCTGTTGTTCTACACAATACGAACTAAACTAACTCGACTTTTGCCGAACAAAACCTAAAACTTAGTTTAGGATTAGGGTAAAAAAAGTAAAAGTATCTATTACTTTATTTATATTGTTGTGTTTCTGTATGGAGGGGTTAAAGAAAATATGAGTCTTTTTTTGTCGAAGTTGGACAAATCAGTGTTACTAAAATCTTGTTTTCATTTATCAATGAGAATAGTAAAAAGAGGTTTATAAACACTGTTGTACTATCATACCAATTGTAGTAGGGGGTATTAATTTCCTTATTTTACCAAATATAATACAGCCCGGCTGCTTCCCGAATTACCTTATTTTTCTTAAGCGGTGAAAACAGTTATACTTTTTAATATTTTTCTGAATTTAAAATGTTTTTACTACTCTGTGAGCGATTTCTTTTGAATAAAAATAAGTATTTCATATTTTTCCCGGGAAACGCCGGAACACTGGTCCTGCTAGTTTAAAAAATTGTACGTTGACTCCAGCAATATTTAAGATAATAACGTAAAAGTTTGAAGTTTGTTAAAAAATATCAGTAGCAAATCTTCTTATATGTAATTATTACTAACAATCGATGCTTGTCTATGAATTCGTAATCATCAGAATTACTCAAAACTTTACTTTATCTACTAAATTAATAAATTAAAGTGAATTTTTCCCGTGTTACTTCAGTCAGAATAAAAAATAACCGAACACTTCCTATGCAAATATTTTCAACTCAACACCAACAGTATTTTCTTAAGCGTGTTTCACGAAACTATGCGTACATTTCGTCCCCGTTTACAAATTATTACATTAAGCCGAATAAAAGCCGAATAAAAGAAGGTAGCAAATAGTGTGACTCTCTTATCATTAAGTCCTCCCACTTCACTCACATTTACTGTGTTATTGCCTTAATTGGTATAATTATTATTAACTCACCGTTTATTATTTTTATTTTAACTCATACTATTTCCTACATACTACACCAGCTCTCTAAAACACATAAGAAACCCTCGCTAAATTTCGCTTATATTCTATCTGACATCTTTAATATATTCACAGAATAAGTGAATATCGAAGTTGTCTCATTTTAGCAGTGCTGTCTGGCTATTCATCATACTTTTAATCATTGTTCACAATGCGAGATAGATTACAGAACACCTCAAATCATATAAAAAATGGCGCCTTAGCCTGACTCTTACGCTGTTTGTAAGTAACCTTTTTCTAAAAAAGACCAGGTATTAATATTGTGTTTTTTAATATGAAACAAAACCCCCGACAACTACGTTTCGTCCCAACATATATGCAATTAACTAACTTTTTTTCAGTTAAGAGTTTGGAATTGTTTCTCATTTCTTCGATTTTTTTTTTCAATTTCAGCGTCGTTAAACTTTTACCCTTATCTTCATTAAGATTTTTGCGTCACGACATTTTGCAAGCCATTATTTATGAATCATTATTGGTTGGCAAAAAGGGATAAGTAATTTTCGTTAAAAAATTAACATATTTATTAAAAAAAAAACAAGTATTCCTTCCTTCGTTCCGACGTGGCGTCGTTTTTTCCGTTTTTCAGCGTAGTTAAACTTTTACGCTTATTTATTTATTAAACTTGCTAATTCTTCTTTCTTCTTAATCGAAAATTTGATTTTTACCCATTTATAAACATTGTATCCCTATTTCATCTCTTCGACGATTGATTATTTTTCACATTTTATTTATTTTGACTTTTTTATGCACTAAATAACACAATATGTTAAACCGTGTGGCCCAAACTATAAAAATGTCCATTTGTGACCTATTGACGTTTTCTTCTTTATTTTATTTCTTAGAAAACAGCAAATACACTTGGGATATTCGTCAAAAACATTTATTTATTCTTTGCATATCAATTTGTGACCTATTTACGTTAGCACGATTAAAATTTAATAGAATTAATGAGCTTTATGGCAGGGGGAGGTAATTTAGATTTTTAAAATTTTAATGGACGTTGTTCCTTTGCCACACGGATTTAGTGTTACGTTTAAGGTACAGTATGTTTTGTAAGAAACAGAATAAAAAAATCGGTACATATTTATTATCACACCCGGCGTAGTTTACCTCCTCCACAACTTAAAATTTTACTTTTTATTTTCAATTATATGTACACATCCTGAAAAAATATCAGAAAAAAGAAATTAAAAACAATTATTAAATATTTTAGATTTTAAGTAGAGAATCACGTTCATGTATACGTTTAACGTTTAATGAGCACCAACTTCTTGACCAGTTAGAGGAAATCGAGACGTATAACTGAATGCTTTCGCAATTTTGTGACGGGAAAATTGAGGTTGAGGCATTTTTTTGCTCATCTAATTTATGCTTTTCTATTTTAAATATAAATGAGGCGGTGATATTTATTTTAAAAAAAAATAGACATTTTTTTTAGAAGAGGCCTTTTTAAATTTTGAAATTAACGACCACTTGTCAGAAAAATCGACCATGATGGAAAATATTCGTATTTGGCTAAGTAAAAGTGAAGATAACGAACGTTAAAGAACTTCACCCAACGAGTTACACAATACGAACTGAACTGTCTCGTTTTGGAAATTTTTACCCTAACTCTAACTTTACTCAAAACTAGCCCTAACCTAACCCTAACTTTACCTAACCTAACCTAACCCTTAACTCACCCTAAACTATTTTTTAGTTTGCACAGTCGGTTAAGTTCGGTTCGTATTGGAACTTCATTCGACTTTTTCCGGAAAGTCGCAGCTGCTTACGTCACGAATGCACATTTTTGGATAATTATTCCTAAAAAGCCCACCAAAATATTACTCCCCCCTTTTCATCCACACACAGAAATTTTCTTTTTTTCTGCCAAAAATGAAATGTATGCTAAAATAGTAAATATTATTTCCGCACCTTATGTTATTGTAGGAAAAGAAAATGTAACCTCTGAAAAAATAATATAAAAATATAAACTTAGACACCTACCTCCGTCTACCACACATTTTCATTTCCCTAAAATATTGAAAAAAAATTGGTTCCACGTCTCTAAATTACCGCTTGATGGTCAGGATGTGGTGCTCATTTGACATTAAATTTATATAGGAAAGCTAAAATACTTTCTTTAATTTATTTTTTGGAGATATTTTTTTCAGGTTGTTTAAATGTTTTTGGTAAAATACGGCGTGTACGATAATAAAAAAATACAAAAAATAAAACGCAAATAGGTCGCAAATTGAACTTTGTGATTTTTTCAAATTTGTTATTTTCTTTTTTATTGGAGTCTGTATTTTGGGCACACAGACTTAGGGTTACTGGTATGTCCAGGTCGACAGTAATATAGTCGCAACATTTTTTCTTTACATATCAAATTGCGACCTAATTGTCGTTAACATTGTTAATATTTAATAGAATTTATTAGCCCTATTTCTGGCGGGGGTGGTAATTTTTTTAACAAATTCTATTTTAATAACTTACATAACTTACAGTGGTTTCTTTACTGATTGTTTTTTCATTCAGAAGTGATAATCTAATATTTATATTTTTAAAGTTGCATCATTTTTATACCCCCCGGGCAATGGCGGGACAAGGGTCATGCTAGTTAATAATATGATCCCTAAAACATTTCAAACATTTTAAACATTTTTCTTAAAACGATTTATAATACCTTCAGAATTTTTTTTATCACACTTTTGCTTTATTCTCTTAAATATTGTTGGAAGTAACATAGTTTTTATCGGTGTTTTGTGTTTGTATACGATTTAAGAAATTAAATTGTTGTAGGAAATATCTTAACAAAGAAGAGCGTGTGGTGTCCGAAAAAATAAATTGTCCCAAATTATTATCGCCTAGAGCCTTACCATAACAAAATAAGTTATTGTTTCATAACAATTGTGTTCGATTAAATAGGCATTCTTTCATCTTATCGTTATGTATATATATATATATATATATATATATATATATATATATATATATATATATATATATATATATATCGAGAAGGAGAGAGAGAGAGTTTATTTGCGTGCGTGTTTAAGAAAGAGAAAGAGAAAGAGATAGAAAATACCAATTTACCGATCAAATGATATTGGAAAAATAGATTTAACTTTTAAATAAATATATTCGTAAATAAATAGATATGTACACATATCGTGTGAACGTGTGTGTGTAAGAGAGAGAGATGTAGATAGATAAAAGGCTAAGTTAGCAGTCACCCCCCTCTCCTCCTCTCTTTATGCGCAATGTTAATCCTATTTCGCTCGGTATATCTTTGTAAAAAATAAAAAATAAAAGTTATAAGACCCCCGGACATAAAGACAGCTAATTTGAAATAAAAAAGAAGTTGCTCTGGTATTTTTTAAATCCTGACATTTACTTGCCTCCCTCACAAAATTGGGCACAAGCTTTTATTTTTTATATTTTACTAAAATATAAAAAATAAAAACTTTAATTCTTTAAATCGTATACGGGCACAAAATAACTATAAGAATTGTTTAAAGATGTAAAACTTTAAAATTAATCAAATAAAAATTTGAATGAATTATGTTAAATTAAACAATCAATTTTAAAATAGTAAAAATGTCGGTCATTTATTTTCTCTCATACTCCGTCAGTAAATCGCTTATAAAAAGGGAGAAGGGAGAATTTTAGCCAATGGAAACGCTAGAAATATAATGTACGACCGGTGAACCTCGAAAATATCTCATATTAAATTTGCTCCAGATTTTCATGAGTGGAAGAAATAGAACTTCGCCTCTTGGAGGGTTAGCTCCTCCTCTTTCCTTTATTTATGACTAATAAAAAATAATCGATCGATTAGGATTAAATATAGAAATATTAAAATCTATTAGAAATACAAGTTTTATTTTAAAAAACACGGACCGATACTTGCCATAAATGAGTGACGAAACAGATTATGTATGCACCTTTTATTAAAAAGCTATATGCGCCAAATAAACAGTTAATTGGATTTAGATTAAATATAAGGTATAAGTTAGACTTAGTCTTTACTCATTTTAGTGATACGTAGACTATAAGCTCAATGTTGAATTCTTTTTCGACATAATCAAATGTACCGGATCTGTTTTATTTGATTATGTTGTAAAAATGTATTTCCAATCAATTTTATCGATTACATATTTTATCCGAGTCGATATTTTCACTTTAAATAGATATTTTCAGATAACACTGTAAGAGTTTTGTCCAACTCAGAATAATCTCTTTAATTTTTTCTGGTAACTGATAACGAGTGATAAATGTAAAACGTGATTGTCTAACAAGAATCAAACATCGATTTGAGATTTGGCCAATTCATCCATAGACAGACTGTTTCGCTGTATTACAACTCTTCAGAGTGACTAGACTAGCACTCGATCGAAGCCTGGATCGAACCTACGACTATCTAATTGATAGTGATTCTAATCATTTGATCACGAGGCAGGCGCTGTTAGCAAGTAATGGAGATTAACGGCTGCTATTTAGCTATGTCGCATAGCTCTTCGTAAAGCACCCTAAGCAGCCGAAGATGCATACGTAAACATGCATAAGCGTCATAAATTGTCCCTTGATAGTATAGGAGTAAGAAACTGAGACGCCTGATAAAGCGGTCTCGTTTCGGATCTCCGCTTGAAGCACTCACTCGTCTAGCCACACTGAATAGTCGTAATATGGTGAAACAGACCTATTGTGGATAACACTATATATATATATATATATATATATATATATATATATATATATATATTAAATTAATGTTATACGTATATAAAAGTAATCCATGGACACGTGTTTCTGGCTCACATCCGTCATCAGTATGACTAACTTAGACAAGGATCGAACCTTCGATGTTGATGTAAAAAACAATAACATTAAAATAGATTAAAAAGAAGGAAAACATTTTTAATAATAAAATAGGTTAGCAAAAACATTATTCTGGAGCAAAAAACTACATCTGATATCCAGAACGTTTTTGTTCTTGTTTTTCTAAGGGAAGTGACGTCTGATCAACACTGCTGAGAAGCCATGCAATAAAATACTGTTTTATTTATAAATTCCCGAAACAGTTTTTCATGGTAAACAACTGATAATCCCTACAATAAGATAAGACTAACATAAATTCTTGAAAGCAAACTAATGTCGTGATTGCAAGAGAGTAATTAACTTACAAGCAAAGGAGTTGGGACTACAACTGTTGTTTTTCTTTCATATAGTTTTAATGGTTGAAAAACTTCAAGAATATATATATATATATATATATATATATATATATATATATATATATATATATATATATATATATATAGATAGATAAGTTATTTGTCGCACTGGCATTGATATTAAAAACTACATTTTCTATTTAAAAAGTAAAAACAGCTTCCAAATATAATCATTCATAGATATGCGAGCGACTTTAAAAAGTATAACTGATTTGCATATTCCTTTAAAAAATAGACTCATTAATTATATATGTTTTCTTATTGGATGATAGTTTTCATTACGCACAATTCTTTTTATGCATATTTTCTACATTGTGGTAAAAAAGTTCTAGCACACAGCCATGTTTTCCCCTCTCTTTCTCTACGACTTTAATAAACAGAGAGACAGAAAAGGTAATATATATATATATATATATATATATATATATATATATAGAGAGAGAGAGAGAGAGAGAGAGAGAGAGTCACCGTATGACATTAGAGCGGACGAGGGTGTTAAACATAATACAGTAGGATTTATAGATAGAAACTTAATAAGAGAGTAAGTTACTAAGTTATTTGTAAATTGCGGCTAATAAGAACATTAAAATGGAAAACATTTTCAAGCTTGATTCAACAACTGTTGTGGCATTGAATGGCCAATAATAGATAAGACAATACGGTGGTATATTTACAAGCGTGTGTATTTACAAAAGTAAAGAATAGTGTGTTACAGAAAGAGTGCCCTGGGACTGCCTCGAGCCTGCTCTGAGATATTGGATTCGCGGATTTGGCACACCTTGTATCTTAAATATCCAGCACAGCTTTTAACTTCTTGCTGTAACTGTTGTAATTAACAATTTCTCCGAGCACCCTACCTAAGTCTTATTTTGTTTAAAACTCAACATTACCAGTCGTAGTAATGATTCTGTTGTATCCGTCATAATTACAAGTTCTCGTTGCCAGTGTTTTGTGCAACATAAGTCCGGATTATGTTGTGTTCGAATAAGTTCTCGTCGCCAGTGTTGTGACATTAAAGGGTCGATAATAAATTAAACAGCACCGTGTTGTATTTGCAAGAGTATGCATATACAGAAGTACAGAATAGTATGTTACAGCAAGACTGCACGAGACTTCGTCATAAAACTCATGTATACATCGTGTTTAGAAGAATCCATATAGTAACAAAATAGGCTAGATCACCATGATGCAATAAAAATCCGAAAACGAGGCAATATTTAAGCATATAGTTTGCGTGATGAAAATATATTAGTCAATCCATTAGAGAAACAAATATTCATTAACTCATCTTTAGTATAATATATACATGTGTGTATTGTATGTATGTATGTTGATGTATGTATATATATATATATATATATATATATATATATATATATGTGTGTGTGTGAGTTTTATATACATATGTGTGTATGCAATATATTTCGCTGTATTTACTGTCTGTCTCTCTTTTTATGCATATATATAGTTATATATGTATACATATATATATACATAACAATAATATTAATTATCAAATGGGAAGTTAAGCAGTTAATTAAGCACAAATCAAAACTTAATTTCCTTCTCTGAACATGAATGCTAATCAAATATTATGAATGTTGATTTGACTTGCAGACTTTGTCTTACACACCACTGACATCATCATGGCAGACTTCGATCTCAGACGCCCTCATACCGAGAAGTAGGGGCAAACATTTTATGTAATTACCAACTTTCAAGCGTTAAAGGTCACGAGGGTTGAATCTGTTAATTAAATAATAAATTGAAGGCTAAATTGATTTCAACGAAATCATTTTTATTGATATTATGTCATAATCTATGACTTACATTTCAAACTTAACAGCATGACTTTAGCATTTCCTCTTTCTCTTTACCCCTTTCCTCTTCCTCTTTACCCCTTTCCTCTTCCTCTTTACCCCTTTTCTCTTTACCTCTTTCCTCTTGCATTTCAGTGCTCTCCTCTTTCTCTTTACTTCTTTCTCTTAACTTCTTTCCTCTTTCTCTTTACCCCTTTTCTCTTTCTCTTTACATCTTTTCTCTTTCTCTTTACTTCTTTCCTCTCTCTCTTTACCCCTTTTCTCTTTCTCTTTACTTCTTACCTCTTTCTCTTTACCTCTTTTCTCTTTCTCTTTACCTCTTTCCCCTTTCTCTTTACCCCTTTTCTCTTTCTCTTTACCTCTTTCTTCTTTCTCTTTACTCCTTTCGTCTTTCTCTTTACCTCTTTCCTCTCTCTCTTTACCCCTTTCCTCTTTCTATTTACCCCTTTTCTATTTATCTTTACTTCTTTCCTCTTTCTCTTTATCTCTTTCCTCTTTCTCTTTACTTCTTTCCTCTTTCTCTTTACCCCTTTTCTCTTTCTCTTTACCTCTTTTCTCTTCCTCTTTACCTCTTTTCTCTTTCTCTTTACTTCTTTCCTCTCTCTCTTTACCCATTTTCTCGTTCTCTATACCCCTTTTCTCTTTCTCTTTACTTCTTTCCTCTTTCTCTTTACCCCTTTCCTCTTTCTCTTTATCCCTTTCCTCTTTCTCTTTACCCTTTTCATCTTTCTCTTTAACCCTTTCCTCTTTCTCTTTACCCCTTTCCTCTTTCTCTTTACCCCTTTCCTCTTTCTCTTTACCCCTTTCCTCTTCCTCTTTACCCCTTTTCTCTTTACCTCTTTCCTCTTGCATTTCAGTGCTCTCCTCTTTCTCTTTACTTCTTTCTCTTTATTTCTTTCCTATTTCTCTTTACCCGTTTTCTCTTTCTCTTTTATTCTTTACTCTCTCTCTTTACCCCTTTTCTCTTTCTCTTTACTTCTTACCTCTTTCTCTTTACCTCTTTTCTCTTTCTCTTTACCTCTTTTCCCTTTCTCTTTACCCCTTTTCTCTTTCTCTTTACCTTTTTCTTCTTTCTCTTTACTCCTTTCGTCTTTCTCTTTACCTCTTTCCTCTCTCTCTTTACCCCTTTCCTCTTTCTATTTACCCCTTTTCTATTTATCTTTACTTCTTTCCTCTTTCTCTTTATCTCTTTCCTCTTTCTCTTTACTTCTTTCCTCTATCTCTTTACCCCTTTCCTCTTTCTCTTTACCCCTTTTCTCTTTCTCTTTACTTCTTTCCTCTTTCTCTTTACCTCTTTCTTCTTTCTCTTTACTCCTTTCCTCTTTCTCTTTACCTCTTTCCTCTCTCTCTTTACCCCTTTCCTCTTTCTATTTACCCCTTTTCTATTTCTCTTTACTTCTTTCCTCTTTCTCTTTATCTCTTTCCTCTTTCTCTTTACTTCTTTCCTCTATCTCTTTATCCCTTTCTTCTTTCTCTTTACCCCTTTTCTCTTTCTCTTTACTTCTTTCCTCTTTCTCTTTACCCCTTTTCTCTTTCTCTTTACTTCTTTCCTCTTTCTCTTTACCCCTTTCCTCTTTCTCTTTACCTTTTTCTTCTTTCTCTTTACCCCTTTTCTTTTTCTCTTTACGTCTTTCTCTTAACCCCTCTTTTCTTTCTCTTTACCTATTTCCTCTTTTTCTTTATCTCTTTCCTCTTTTTCTTTACCTCTTTTCTCTTTCTCTTTACCTCTTTTCTCTTTCCCTTTGCTTCATTCCTCTTCTCTTTACCCCTTTCCTCTTTCCCCTTACTTTTTTTCTTTTTCTATTTACCCCTTTCCTCTTTCTCTTTACCTCTTTCCTCTTTTGCTTTACCCCTTTTCTCTTTCCCTTTACTTCTTTCCTCTTTCTCTTTACCCCTTTCCTTTTTCTCTTTACCTCTTTCTCCTTTCTCTTTACCCCTCTCCCCTTTCTCTTTACCCCTTTCCTTTTTCTCTTTACCCATTTTCTCTTTCTCTTTACCTCTTTCCTCTTTTTCTTTATCCCTTTCCTCTTTCTCTTCACCCCTTTCGTCTTCCTCTTTACCCATTTCCTCTTTCTCTTTACTTCTTTCTATTTTCTCTTTACCCCTTTACTCTTTCTCTTTACCCCTTTCCTCTTGCATTTTATTTCTCTCCTCTTTCTCTTTACCCCTTTTCTCTTTCTCTTTACCTCTTTCCTCTTGCATTTTATTTCTCTCCTCTTTCTCTTTATCCCTTTCCTCTTTCTCTTTATCCCTTTCCTCTGTCTCTTTACCCCTTTCCTCTTTCTCTTTACCCCTTTTCTTTTGCATTTTATTTCTCTCCTCTTTCTCTTTACCTCTTTCCTCTTTCGCTTTACCCCTTTTCTCTTTCTCTTTACACCTTTCCTCTTGCATTTTATTTCTCTCTTCTTTCCGTTTACCTCTTCCGACTTTCTCTTTACCCCTTTCCTTTATCTCTTTACCCCTTTTCTCTTTTTCTTTCCTTCTTTCCACTTTAACTGTACCCCTTTTCCTCTTTCTCTTTACCTCTTTCCTCTTTTTCTTTACCCCTGTCAACTGTCTCTTTACCCCTTTCCTCTTTCTCTTTACCTCTTACCTTTTTCTCTTTAGCCCTTTCCTCTTTCTCTTTACTTCTTTCCTCTTTCTCTTTACCCCTTTCCTCTTTCTCTTTACCTCTTTCCTCTCTCTCTTTACTCCTTTCCTCTTTCTCTTTACTTCTTTCTTCTTTCTCTTAACCCCTTTCCTCTTTCTCTTAACCCCTTTCCTCTTACTCTTTATCCCTTTCCTCTTTCTCTTTATCCCTTTCCCCTTTCTCTTTACTTATCTTCTCTTTCTCTTTTCTTCTTTCCTCTTTCCCTTTACCCCTTTTCTCTTTTCCTCTTTCTCTTTATCTTTTTCCTCTTTCTCTTTACCTCCTTTCTCTTTCTCTTTACCCCTTTTCTCTTTCTCTTTACTTCTTTCTCCTTTCTCCTTTCTCTTTACCTTTTTTCTTTTTTCACTTTATCTCTTTCCTCTTTCTCTTTACCCCTTTCCTCTTCCTCTTTACCTCTTTCCTTTTTTCTTCACCTCTTTCCTTTTTTTCTTTATCTCTTTCCTCTTTCTCTTTACCTCTTTCCTCTTTCTCTTTACCCCTTTTCTCTTTCTCTTTACTTCTTTCCTCTTTCTCTTTACCGCTTTCCTCTTCCTCTTCACCCAATACCTAGTCCTCTTTACCCATTTCCTCTTTCTCTTTACTTCTTTCCTCTTTCTCTCTTTCCTTTTACTCTTTCTCTTTACCCCTTTTCTCTTTCTCTGTACCCCCTCTCTCTTTCTCTCTACCTTTTTCCTCTTGCATTTTAGTGCTCTCCTCTGTCTATTTACCAATTTCCTATTTCTCTATACTTCTTTCCTGCTTCTTTTTGCCGCTTTCCACTCTACTCCTGACCTCATACCATTTTCCTCTATCTCTTTACCTATTTCTTTTTTATTTTTACCCTTTTTCCTTTTTTTACCCCTTTTTCTTTCTCTCTTCCTCATTTCTTTTTCTCTTTACCCTTTTCTGCTTTCTATTTTTCTGTTTATACTTTCTCTTTGCCCCTTACTTCTTCCTCTTTCTGATTTTCTATCTTCCTCTTTACCCACTTCCTTTTTTCTTTACCCCTTCCTCTTCATATTACGCAATTCCTCTTTATCATTACCATTTTCATCGTTCTCTTCACCCCTTCCCCTTTCTCTTCATCCTTTTTATTTTTCTCTTGATCTCTTCCTCTTTCCTATGACCACTTTCCTCTTTCAATTCACTCCTTTCCTATTACTCTTTACATTTTACTCCTTCTCTTGACCACTTTCCTCTTTACACCTTTCTTCTCCCTATTTACAATTTTCTATTTCTGTTTCCCCTTTCCCCTTCATCTTTACCCTCTTCTTATTTCTCTTTACCCTATTAACCTTCTCTTTACCCTTTTCTCTTACTATTTACCCTTTCTACTTTCCCTTTTATATTTTCCGCTTACTCTTTAACTCCTTTTTCTTTACCCTTATCCTCTTCTTCTCTACCCCTTTCTTTTTCTCTTTTTCTTTACCCTTTCCCTCTTTCTCGTTACCCTTTTCCTCTTTCTTTTTACCATTTTTACCCTTTCCATTTTTCTCTCTCCATATTTAGCGCTTTCTCTTTACCTCCTCCCATCTATCTCTTTACCCTTTTCCTCTTAGTCTTTCTCCGTTTCCTCATTCTCTTAACCATTTCTCTTTTCTCTTTACTCCCTTCTTCTTACTTTTCCTATACCCTTTTCCTCTTTCTCCTTACAATTTTAACCTTTTTTTATTTCCCCCTTCCTCTTAATCCTTACCTCTTCCCCTTTCTCTTTAAACACGTTTTTCTTTTTACCATTTTCCTCTTTCTTTTCCCCCCTTCTCTTTCTCTTTACCCACTCCCGCTTTCATTTTAAATTTTCATCTTTCTCTTTACTCCCTTCCTCTTTCTCTTTGCTATTTCCTCTTTCCTTTTACCACTTTCCTTTCTCTTTTTACTCTATTTTCCCTTACGTATAACTCATTTCAACCTTCTCTTAACACTTCTTTTTTTCTTTAAACCTTTTCCTATTCACTTTTACCCCTTTTACATTTCTCTTTAGATTTCTCTTCTTTTCTCTTTACCCCTTTTCTCTTTTGTTTTACACCTTCCTCTTTCTCTTTAGCGTTTTCGTCTTTCTCTTTACCCCCTTCGTTTTTCTCTTCATCCCTTTTGTACGTTCTCTTTAACCCCTTACCTTTTCTCTTTACCCAATTCCACTTACTCTTTTCTCATTTCATCTCTATCTTTCACTTTTATCTTTCTTTCCCCTTTTCTTTTTTCTCTTAAACCCCCAACCTCTTTCTCTTTATCCAGTTCCTCTTACTTTTTTTTTAATTTCATCTTTCTCTTTACCTATGTCATCTTTCTTCTTACCATTGTCTTCTCCCCGCTTACCCCTTCCTTTTACTTTTACTTTCTCTTTACCCCTTTCTTCTTTCACTTTACCGTTTTGCTATTTATATTTACCGTTTTCCTCCCTCAATTTACCCCTTTACTCTTCTTTGTACCCCTTTTCGTTTCTCTTTATTTTTTATTTTTCTCCTTACTATTTTACTCTTTCTCTTTACATCCTTCCATCTTTCTCTTTACCATTTTCCTTTTTCTCTACCACCGTTCTCTTATTCTTTTCTCTTTTTCTCTTTCTCTTATCCCCGTTCCTCTTTTTGTTTTCCATTTTATTCCTTCTCTATACACCTTTCCTCTTTTTATTTACCAGTTTCCTCTTTCTCTTTACCCCTTTCCTCTTTCTTTTTACCCCTTCATATTTTTCTGTTGCCCTTTCTCTTTTCTCTTAATGCCTGTACCATTACTCTTTTAACCTGTCTTTTTTAGCCATTTCCTTTTTCTCTTTTCTATTTTTTGTCTTTGTTTTACCCCCATCCCTAGTCTTTCTAGTTACTCCCTTCATATTTCTCTTTACTCATTTTCTTTGTTCTCTTTACCCCCGTATTCTCTTTCCTTTCACCCTTTCCTTCTTTCTCTTTCCTATTTTCCTCTTTCTCTATACACCCTTCGTCATTGTTTTTACCCTTTTCCTCTATCTCTTTACCCTTCCCCTTTTCTTTTTACCCCTTTCCTCTTTACCCTTTTCCTCTTCTTCTTAACGCATTCTCATGTCTTCTTTATACTTTTTTTCATTCCTTTAACCCCATTCCCCTTTATTCTTTCCGCTTTCTCTTTCCTTAAACATTTCTTCTCTCTATTTTCCCCTTTCTTCTCTCTTTACCTCTTGTCTAATATATTTTTACATTTTCTTCTTTTATTCTTTCTCTCTCTTTCTCCCCCTCACTCATTCATAATGCGAGAAAGATAAAGGGGATCTCTCTCTCCCTCTTTCTCTCACACACACTCACACACACACACACACACACACACACATACACACACACACACACACACACACCGAATTACTCTTTTGTCAACGCAAATTGATGATATTCTTACCACGATGTAATTGGCCACAATTTAAGAATTTAAATCTTTGATTCAGGAAAAACTTCACGAAGAAAACAAATTCTTAAAACAAAAATCGAAAACAACAAAATCAAAATTTAAGAAAACTGATTCTACTGAATCAAATTGAACGAAATGGAAACTTTTCCATAGAATAAAAATAAAAATGATAACAATCAGAACATAAAACAAATTAAATCTTTCTTGACATCAAAGAAAAAATTCAGAATTCTTGGTTTTTGTTCATCATTCATCTGGGCGAAATCTACTGATAAAATATTGAAATGAACTTATTTTTAGAATTTTTGAAATGAGGATTGATGTTTTTGTATTATTTAGACTATTCAGACTACTGTTCTCATCTTGGATGTTATTCTCACAACGTTTCGGTCAATGTAACTTTTGTGCATCTTGCCGAACTCATAAATCTTTATCTTACACTCTGCAAAGACCCGTGGCGTAACAGATGCAAGTGCTAAGTAATAATCAGTTCTAAGTGACAGTCTTCTGGAAGTTGAAGGTTCAATCCTCAGTACGGGCGATACTAAGAATATGATTATGAATTATTTAGGACTTCTACCCGGTCATGGCCGACGGAATGAGAGCAATCCGCCACGTGGATTGGATAAAGGATTCCGTTTAAAAATTCCGTACATATTCCCGAGTACGACAAGATGCAAGTAAAAAAGGTTGGAGGTTATCTCGGCCGAAACGTTGTAATAATAACATCCAAAATGAGAACAGTAATCTAAATAATCCAAATAATATGAATAAAATTAACTTATTTTCCAGACTTGTTTATTTGACCTTCAAGTCAATTGGACTTTATTTTAGCCTGACGATTCTGTACGGAGATGAAACACGGACGCCTCAATCTATCTTAATTGACATAAATATATTTTCATAACTTACTATATATGTATGCATATATATGTATGTATATCTTAATATGTATATATATATTTATATATATATGTATATCGATAAAATACACGATATGACATAAATATATCTGATATCCAAATAATTTAAGAAAATAAACAGGTGAATAATTATTTAAGTCGGACACATGTAGAGAAATGTTGAATTTATTTTTGTTAGCGGCTGCTGCTGTTTGGGTCATAAACGAAAGATAGCACAAGTCTTATAAACTTCCTAGACGGAATAAGTATTTTCTGAAAGACACAAAAGCAAATTACTTTTTAGTGTACAAAAGATGCTGCACCGATAAAAAGGAAGAAATCGCTAGTCAAAATCAAATATCGATTTATGAGATGCAATGCTATTTAAGTCTAAGTTGGGATTCAGACTGTCTTTTCATTACACACACATATATATATATATATATATATATATATATATATATATATATATATATATATATATATATATATATATATACACGAGATCTTTATAAATTAAGGTATATTGATGTGTTTATATATATTTTTTGTACAATATTCACTCCTAAACTGATTTACCAATCATTGTGAATTTTGGAACACGGCTGCTAGGTGTAAGGGGTACAAATGTGGGCTATATTTTATTCAATTTTGTATTATGTCAATGCGGTAAAAAAGGCGGAAGCCCTTCGTGAAAATTTAGAACTTCCAATTTTTGTGAAATTTGAACAATAAACATACATTAATAAATATTCCATAAATCTCCGTTTCATTGGCGTATTTTAAACGGATTTTAAGGGGCATAATAAAGGCACCACTTCCGATTTGAAAATTCTAATATTTCAGTTTTGGATTAAATTCGATCCAAAATCATTAGACATCAATTATGTAAGACTTCCTGAATTTATTCTTAAGATCCTTTAAGCCTACATTTTAACATTTTGTAGAATCAGAATTATGTAATAATTTTGATCAAATTTACAATAAGGATTCTAGACATAAGGTTTGGTATTATTATATCATAATTTTAATCTGCGTAAGGGCTTGATGATAGAATTGTTATAAAGTATATGAATTTAAATTAATTTGTCACTAAAAGCTATAGAGATGTTATTACAACACTTTTTATTTCCTTAATTTATTTGAATATGTAATAGGGGAATAGTATAGAGTTTAGCTTATTGTAATTTCTCATTTAATTCATGACTGTAACTTCTTGTTTTCTTTTGAATTTTTGTGAAATACTTAGATTAGAACTAGGTCAGGTGATTTTTCCTAATATGCTGAATGGCCGGCTTGTTACTAGAAGGGTAGGCGGATAGAATTTATCAGACTCGGCTACTGTGACCTGCTGCTAGCTATCCCACCCTAGCGGAGCGATAAACTCTTCTTTCCCGAATTCCGTACCCCCCCCCCCCGATTTCCCAAATATCTCCCTAAGTAAGATACTAAAAATTGAAATAGTGAACCGGATTAAATTAAAAAAAAAACTCGAATAAATCGATCGAAAGTAACTATTATCTTTCTAACAATACGGGCCAATATGTGTCCCATCTTACTGAAAAACGGAATGTTAGATCAAACCTTTGTTAATATAGCTATGGGTCACCAGTATAGAAGGAACTGACTTTTATTTATCTACTTATATTGGAAAAGAATCTGTTTTAATTGTTCAACTTATTTATAATTAACTGAACAAGTCACACATCTCTCTCTCTCTCTCACTCTCTCACACTCTCTCTTAGCTATCTATGTATTTATCTCGCCGCTTCTCACTCTGTTTATTCAACCAATCTTTAATATTTTTTATACACTTTCGGTTTGATTCATCAAATCATCATCAGGCTGTGTAAGTCTTGATGTGTTTACAACTATGTCTTTTACTGTTTATTTTTTTTACGGCTAGAAATTTATGATTTTAGAACGAGCCTCTATAGTGATGAGATGTTGCATGCGGACGTAATTACGCGTAATGCAATAAAAAAAGTCTCATAAAACAAAATAACTCCCTGTTATTAAATAACATTTGCCTGAATTAAAACACGTTGCATAAAGCTCCTCCCATATATATATATATATATATATATATATATATATATATATATATATATATATATATATATATATATATAATTCTTGGTTTCATTTGGTAGAAAAAAATCCAAAAACGAGCCCGATCATTTAATAATAAGAGCGTAATTTTTATTTACTAGATGGACCTGCCGCCCGGCGTTGCCCGGGAGAAATATAAAAGAATGAATTAAAATTTGTC
>OY744526.1:75672716-75737716 GCA_963556195.1 Sepiola atlantica | reverse complement strand
CCTTTTTAGGGAGGTGGATTTCCCCTACATTAAAAACCGATCTTGTGTCTAAATCTACCCTCGTGGGGAGGCACGTAAACGTCTCTCATCGGTGACTGAGTAACCTTATAGGAAAATGCACTTTCATGCATGCGGTCTCCTTAGCTTGTTTGAAAATTACATGGGCTGCGTGATGTATAGTGTTGCACATTTGAAAGAAAACGCTTAAAAGCACGAATCGATCGTTTTTTTGTTGATAAATTGTTTCAGTTGAAGACATTTGGAAAGAGACACTTTAATTTTTAATTCACTCAAATTGTGCACGAAAATGTGAAAATAATTGAGAGATTAAAATAAAAGGGTACTGGTAAAGATTTTTAACCAGACAAAACAATACTTTGATCGGTATCTTTCTGCTGTTTACGTAAATAGCCGGAAGATACCGAAGCGCTTAGCCAATCAGAACGTTTGAGAAGCAGACGACAACTTTACATTTTTAACGCTAATCCTAAACTAACCCTAACATAACCCTAAACTAGTCGGTTTTTGTACGGTTCAAAAGCTGTAAAAGTACCCCCCAAAAACAAACCCAAAGTAAAACACGAAAACAATCTGTAAAAGTAATTATATCATTGATAATGTTCTTTACAATCCTTAGTTTATTCATAAAAAAAAATTTATCGAGAAAAATTTTAACTTTTAACTTTCCACGTGAAAAAAATTATTTCATTGATTTTCTTCGTCAAAAAAATAAATAAATTGTCATAAAAATAAACATACTGTGAGTGCTTTTTTCCCATTTTTCTTCTGTTAAAAAGCCGCCTGTTTTCATTTTGACGCCGGTTTGTTTTGATTCGGCTTTTTGTCCGGCTGTTTATGTATTTCTGCGTCGGCAAAAGTCGGTTTGTCTGGTTCAAAAGCTGTACCAGTACCAATAAAGAGAACGAATCAATGTTGCGTGTTTGGCAAACGACGTTTACAATCGTTACAGCATCGGTTTCTTCTGCCAATTTCTTGCATCCTATCTGCTACGATAATTACTATATTTTCTTCATTGTCTTCTGGTTATAAATGTTCTGCTTTACAACTTGACTCGTTATTTTACTTGATCACGTGATGGTATTGTAACTTATTACTTAGCCGGAAATGTTTTCGAAATTAAGTATAAGGTTACTTAAATGCTATTGACACGGTTTAACCCCAGATTCAATTGTCCTCATGGCACTAGAGGGTTGATTAAATTTAGCCTTTTCTCTATTTACTTGCCTCTATATGAGGTCGGTTTTTAATTAGGGGAATATCCAGCTCCCCAAAAGGGACACTTTGAGTTGAGACAAAAAGTTACTTTAGTCTTAAAAGAATTTCTCCATCACTGAGCGAGTCGAGAGCAAATGAAGTGTAGTATCAGAACAGAGCCTTGTCAGATGAAGGGGTTTGAAATATAGTCAGCTGCTGTTTTGAACTTCAAAGAAAAAGATCGTCATGCTAGTTCCAGAGAGATAGGGACATTTAGGCCCTATTACCCCCTATTGTTATACAGTCCACTGAGATGTGATTTCATTAAAAAGTAGGCTAATCGGGCAGTCTAGAATTATAAATAAAATCTCCAATTTCTATGAGATTTGCTTCTTAGGTTTTCAGCATTTGAAAAGCTGACTCCTGAATTTTTTTGGAGGAAATGGTTAGATGATGGCAGGTTGACGTGTAATTTTATCTCTGCCAACTTTAGAGCAAGCTAATTCACAACCAGCAAGTTTTAGATGTCAAATCTGACCTTCTCTTCAAAGATAAAATCCAATCTTTTAAACAAACCAAATCTATTATACTTTACATAGTTATTCATTTATTCATTTTCCATATGGAATTTCTTGAGAAAAAATTCTGAATCTCATCAGTTTGAGATTATAAAAAAAACAAAAATTCAATTTGATTCTTTGAATCATAAGCCGGGTTTATTGCAGACGACGTTTTCGAATTTTTTTCTGAAGTTTAATTACGAAATGTGAAAACTTGCATTCTTTTGCATATACTTTACAAGTATATTTAGATGTAAGCTGACTAGTCTTCATAGAATGTCATGCAATATCAGTTTTCCAGGGCGAAGTATTAATTTTTGCGGGTTATATCTTGGATATAGAGTTAAGTTTATTGTGAAATAAGAGGTCAAATGTCAAACTCAGAATTTTTTTATAGTACTATTATTCAGAAATTGTAACACCTTTCAGAATACTACCCCCCCCCAAAAAAATTCTATGAAATTGTTTTATAACATTTTCTTGTAGTATTTACTCCAGTGAGCAACATACCAGCACCAGAATGGTCAAAATCTAAGATTGCGGCTTCCGCCAATCTGAATATTGAGTAATCTTTACTTTTAAATTTGGTTATGCTAATGTTGCAGGTCTGTGATATCATTCAATGGATTAAGAGATTGAAAAAATCATAGGGTTAGATTTTTACTTATAGAATTAATATTAATAGGTGTTGTAACACAGGTCAATCATCTGTGCTGTTCCTGTGAATGATCAGTATCTATCCTAGAGACAAGACGTGTACATCTTGTAAACTCTGTAGTTTATTTGCAAGAATGCAGCGCAGCACGACATTTAATCTATAGTAACATAAAACTAATCTATCTTTTGGAAAGCTTTTATGATAGTGAATGGACACTGAAGAAAATAATTCGGATGGGGATGTCATATTGTTACTTGAGAGCTTCCATGCCCATATGAATCTACTGGAGGTTATTTGTTACATTAATGGAAGGATGTAGACAGATAGATCTTAGAAACAATCTTTGAGGGTAGGAATCATGTGGCACATATGTCAGCAAAGATCAATCAGCGTGCCCTTTGTTTACAACTCACATTCTGGTTCTCTGTCAATGATATAGATCATTGACAGGGAACCAGAATTTGAGAGCCTATTTTAGAAACTTGACAATATTGTAAAGCTGAGAATAATGAAATATCGATAGATAAAGTGCTTGGGTCTGACTGTATATAAAGATTATTCATGCTAGCATCAAAGGCGTCTGGTCTTTCTGACAAAATAAAACACCAGTACCTTATAATTGAACTATTAGAAAATATTGAAAGTAACCAAAGAATTCATTGAGGCTGATCGCTGAGGATTATGGAAAAGCAGATTAGTTGCCACATGTAACCCAAATGATCTAAGTCTTCTTATCTTAATCTCTAGAAAATGAATGCTTTCGACGTTGTAAACACTGAAGTCTTTCAGGTCTACTTGAATACCATTTCATTCGGCGAGGTCACAAGTTTTGTGCAGGCCTAGTCTGTAACCATGTCACCGGACAGTTACGAAGTCACTCAAAACTGCGGAAGCGGTGACAAAAGGTAATAGGATATATAGACACCACAGTGCTATCTAGACAATGTCGTCATTCACCCGTATACTCATCCTAGAACAATGAAATGTAGCATTACTGTGAAACCCAGTATACCACTATTGAATAACACATAGAAAGCAACTACTGCAAAAATATTTCGGGATAAAGACGATGTGATGAAACTTCAATAGATGGTTTGCACTCTACACCCGATTCTCAGAGGAGACAACATTGCACAATATCATAATGGCTATTAATGCTGATGATTATGTGAATATGCATGGATTCTTAAATATTAGGAGGAACATGGTTGTCAAAATGGAAGGGCAGGTTCTATCTTACGTTGAGCACAAATATAACAATAAAGTAAGAACACAGGAATCACCAAATACTTTCAAGTTTATCGAATTAGCCCTTTTATTTCAGACGTTCTTGATCCTTTCATCGACTAGTGTGCTAAGTTTGCACGATTAAGTTTAGATGAGGTGAAGAAGTATCAGCTTTCCCAATAAACCCGTGCTTCTAAAGACTATAAGGAAACATTCTTCAAATGGGGTTATCCTTTCGTCTATTCTCAAGACTGTACTTTATGTTTTATATTACCCCTTTCATAGACTAAAATAAGCTGAAAGAATAATCTATGATTTAATTGCTGATATTTCTAAATCTTTGATAGAGAAGCAACTGACGACGATGGACAACACCCACTATGAGCGTAGGAATATAGAGTCAGAATTACAGAGGCAATACAATTAGCAGAGAGAGCAACAGTATCATTATCATTACAGTGGGAGGTGACAGTGTTTAAGTGGATGACGACACGGACTGGCGATCTGGGTGAGCTAAGTTGGAATCAAGTCAGTTCTATAGTACCATTTTCACTTAGGGATGTTGGGAACCTTCACGTTGCCCCTCTTGCAAGAATGTTAACAACAGAATCAAGCCGGTCAACAAAGGTGTTTCATACTGGGTCATACGAATTTACTTGTGCTTTATCATCACAGTGCAAGTGAGGAGACAAAACTACACTGACATACAAGCAAAGGGAGATACAGATGCAGAAATAGTAAAAGCTGTAGTGTATACGCCATCATATGGATTTTTTTAGTCACGCCAATGCATAACACATACGCGATTGTCATGCATATACTCAGCTACAAAATATCGCTCACGGCGAACCTATCTTTAAGTCATGGGATCGATGGGTGCGAGTGAAAACCATGACCCTATAAAATGGGAATGTACTATTCAGGGGGGGGGGGTATGCGCCAATGATAACGGGCAATATCCCTGCTTCGGTAATTTTGTTTAACATAATTCAATGTAACTGTTCAGCTGAATGTATAACATTTAGCTGCAATTGTAACAAGTCTGGACTTGAGTGAAATGCTTAATGTGGACCTTGTCAAGATAGTACATGTGCAAATATGAGCCATAAACGAATTCTCAAAGAAAATGAGGACTGGATATCGGGACTTTTTATAAAATAATGCAACAGGGAAAACTTTCTAATCTTATCTAAAAGGATGTTATGACACAGTGTATAACTCCAAAATCACATTTAGGAAAGACAGGACTCCCAAACCTGCGTAAGGAAACTAGTCAGTAATGAGGAAACTCCGAAATAATGTTTAGGATATACATGGCTTTCAAGCCTTTGTAAGAAAACAAGTCTAAAAGAAGAAAAACTCCGAAACTACATTTAAGATAGACAGGACTATCAAGCCTTGGTAAGGAAACTAGTCTAAAATGAGGGAACACTACAAAATAACATTTAGAATAGGCGTGGCTCTCAAGCGTTGGTAAGGCAACTAATCTATAACAACGGAAATTTCGGAATAACACTAGGATAGAGAAGGCTTCCACTCCATCTACACTGTTTCTCTCTCACCCCATTCTCTATCGCCCCATCTCTCTCTTTGGAAATTAGTTCAATACATTAAAAAGAAAAACAAAGAACGAAAAGAAAAAGAAAATCTATAAAGTCAGCATCATGGAACGTCGAAGGCCTCACCACCGCCAAACTCGATATCCTAGAGAAGCTTGCCACAAACAACAAGGCAACCGTCGTACTCCTGCGGGAGACTTACAAAGAAAATGACACCACCCTGAAGCTCCATGGGTACACACTAGCCGGCCACACCAAGAGCAGAAACCACAATCTCGCAACCTTCATGAGAGACGATGTACCCTGTTCACCAACTGGTCAGTGTGCCCCCGACGCCGAGATTGAGTTGACCGCTACGAAAGTTCAGGAGACGACGTTCGTAAATGTCTACAAGCCACCACCGAGCAAACTATAACGAAAGAGTAATTATTAGTTGAGTCCTATTTTGTGCAGCTTCTTCAACCAAAGTTCTCTCGATGATCCTCTAAGGTTGACTCTTTATGAAACGTAGCAATTGCGATGGTTTTCTCTCGTCAATGGTGATATTATTTAACATTTGTTTTAAACGTGCGGTTTCGGATTTACCTGAACTTTGTAGAATCGTGTTTTTAGGAACTGGATATGGTTTTTCTTTAGGTCGGTGTTCTAAAATGTCTTTAACTTCATCGCAGATTTCCGAAGATAACGCCTCCACGACATATGCGCACCTACTTCTCTGGCCAGTAATTTTCATCGTAGTCAAAATGACCTGTATGTGATGAAAACAGCCACGTGATTTATTCGTGTTGAATGCTGGAATTTTCATCTGTGCCGCGTTCTCCGTTTCCATAGTTATTTGCTTGCTGGTTTGATCCATTTGGGGTTATTAACACGTGAAATAATTTCTTAAACATTTTCTCGTGTTCTAAGTAATGGTGTCGTATTGTCGAATTTAGATTCCCTGTCCGAAGGTTGTGTAGTTTTTGTGTCTACTTTGCCTTTCATGCGCTTTGTTCTGATTGCGTTGTTTCTTTTTTTGTCGCTGTCAGTAGCGATTCATATGTCCTTTCTTTTTACAGCTTTGATCAATCGTCCACATAGTTACTTCTCTTCCAATATTTATTTTGTTACCTTGTTATTTCTTGTTTTCACCACTCTCTGAATTGTTCACCTTGGTACTGCATTTGGCGGCGGTAATCAGTCTCTTTGTATTTTTTGTTATGTATTTCTCTAGTCATTTTATTACATATTCTGCGCAATCTTTGATACTTATGAGTCCTTTTCACGTTTTTTCCCTTTTTACATAGTCGGCGTTGTCGTCGTCGTACTACTACTACTACTACTACTACTACTACTACTACTACTACTACTACTACGACTACTAGTATGCACAGCATTTTATTAATCGGTTAATATTATTTTTGCATCTTCAATCAAGTCTTTACAATCTTAAACAGAGAGTACATTTCGCAGAATATTAGTTTTTTTCCGAGTTGACGTTAATTTCGTGATATTCCAATTTCCTTCCAGTATGTATTTAGCATTTAGAGACATTCTACAAGTGCTCCTATTACAACTTGTACTACATCAGTTGCCTTCTCGTCCCAGAGTCTGATTACTTGAACTCAAAGTTCAGAATAATTGTTAACATTTTTTGGATCAAATAGATTTGAAGTACTCAAGTATGGGCAACGAATAAAACGACACATTTGATCTTAACACCGTTTTTGTTTATTACTCCAGTTGAATTATGAACAAAATGATACGGCGTATTATTTCCAACAGGGGTTTAAATTAATTTGTAGCCTAAAAATACATAGTTTTATACACAAAACGTTTTTTTATACGCACATTTTTAATTTAAAAAAACGTTTTATTTAAAAAAACGTTTTCCTTTCATAACGTAGAAGATATTTAACAAATAAAATATCTATAGTTTTATTTACAAAACGTTTTCTATAATAAATATGTATAAACAAACCAAAAACATTTAAATAAAAATATGTTGTACGGAGATGGTGTCATAGAATTAAAAAAAAAGATATTTAAAAACATATTGGTTTGTATTAAAATAATTTTTTTAAATATTTGATTTTTTATTATAAAATCTTAAATTTATCATAAACGGTAAAACAGTAAGTCAAAAGTAAAACATCGGTGTTGACAAAATGTGTCATTTTGGTTATCGATTATTTTGAGGTGCCTCACATCTATTTGATCCATTTTTATCGAACTCATCTTCTAAATATTGTAATTACTAGAAATTGTGATGTCAAGAAATTATTGTTCTTTGAAATGAATATAAAAATTATTGATCGATTCACCTTGCATGTTCGCATTCTTGTTTTAGTAACCTGTACGTTTGCCAGTCGTGTGCTTCCATAATGAAGTTCTATATTTTTCCAGAAGAATTTCCCTTGTCGACTTTTATAGAAAGGTATCTACTTATTTGGAATTGACACTTACTCAACAAATGTGAAATAAATATCATCATCATTTTAAAATCGATAAATAATCAATGTTTATAGATATGAAATATCCATTTTAAATTGTTCCGTACACCCAGGGGGAATATGTGTCATTTGTATCCCAATTATACCATAAGGTAGGTAGAACTTTGAAGCATGTAGTGTTTAGCTTAAGACAAAGCTTTTAGCTTGTAATAAAGGACATGTTATTTTTTTAGTTAAGGGGTGACGTGGGAGGGTGATGATGTCACATTTCAATACAAGCAAGTTATTTGAAAGACAAATAAACTGGGAAAAAATTATCCAAGTTTTCCTTAGCTCACCACATACTAAACTAGCAAACAGACATTGTTGCCTCTTTTTCATCTTTCTTTTTCTCCATCTCTCTGTTCCCTTCTCATTCTCTTTCTCTTTGCCTGTTTTCTCTCCCCCACCCTCTCTCTCTCTCTCTCTGCAAATAGTATTATAGTCGCCAGATCTATGCAAATACCAAAATATAAAATCTTGGATGAATCAATCAATGAATGTACTAACACCCAGTAACGTTCAGAGTCAGAGTAGGTGTCAACGGGTGGTACCCCCGAGCATTTAAATTAGACGAGGGCATCATTGTTTCCTCAACCGTACTAACATGAGGAAATTTAAATATAATGTGAACAAACATCTTGCTGCCCATTTCCCTACCCGGGGTTCTTCCTACAACAGTAGCCCCTGACCCTTCGGTGACAATACACCTTGTTTGTGGTGAATACAAGTATAAAATGAATGGTAATTATAAAACATTTTTTAATTCATCATTGATTTTATTGCGATCTTGTTGTTCAGCGAAGAAGACCTTTTGATGTAGTTAAAACTCTAACATCTGCTGTAACTCTTCAAACATCAAAAACCAGAGTCGTTCAAGCAACGCTTATTTTTTTTTTGCCATTTTCCATTGCGAAACAAACATTCCTTTCTTTTGTCGTCTACTTTCGAATGTCAAGACAAATAAAAGCAGACGTCATCGTTTTGCTGACTGTTTCTCTAATCGACAAACTCCATTTTGATTTCCCATTTTGTCTTCTCTCAGAACATAACAGCAACAACAACAACAACACAACAGTCACGGCTTTCTGTCGTGTCTGTCACATAAACATGTTTGCAGGTGGACATAGCGTCGGCTCTTTCGTGTTTGAAATGCGACAGCCACAAAACAAGTCTGTCTGACTCAACTAATCAGACAGAAAGCTGCGCCTGCCATCCAATGGAGAGATGATGCAGCAAGGATGAGGTTTAATAACATTAGAACAGCAGTTACATTACATCAATGTAAAATAGGTTTTCTGAAGGGGAGACAACACGATTTAGATTCCAAGAAAGCAGAGATTGGCATAGTGTATCATAAAAGGTTTAATAAAAAGGTTTTATCCCTAAATCTGAGTTTAGCTTTCTAGTAAGCGAATTACCTAGTATCACTTAACATTCCTCTTCGTAAAAGAATTAAGCTCTCTTAGTAGCCGGTAGTCCAAATGTAAACAAACATAATAATTTCTCTTACTTTGGTAGCAAGCATAATAGCGAAAGGGTAAGATACCCGACTGTTGGATTTAAAAACGCTCGCCACATCTAGCCATACCTAAAAGCTATGATACGGCATTAAAGTAATAGCGTACACAGTTAAACTTGAACCAACCACATTTGGAATTTTAATACGTGGAAGTTTTTAACGGTTTGTTCAAAATTATATTTTTGAATTCTGTCACGTGACTCTTACAGATTGTAATTTTGCTTCATTTTTCATTATGAAAACATAGAGAATCGACATATTATTTTGACCTGAAAATGTTGTTGCTTTTTATAAAGCTTCGATTGAGACATGTTCCTGGGTGTGTATTTATGCTATATTTGTATAAATATTTTTTTAAATTTAAATATAGTTATATTTACTATTGAGCATAGTAGAGTATACACAGGAGAGATTCTCCGGATTTTTAACTTGTGGATACAAACTTAACCCGTATTCTCAAGGTTGTTCAAGTCCTCTCATCGTTTTTTTCTCTCTGTTCTTTCTTCGGCCTTTGGACTGCATGAGTTGTTTCTACAACTCAACAATATATTTCTGTTATTCCCTGATGACTTACGGATAGACTTTCGAACTGTAATTTTGTTTCATCCGCCAAGAAACACGTGTAGGTCTCTAGATAGATTAACATGGCAACACTGATGGGTTTGTATGTAAGACGAAAATGTTAATGATGATTCTCCAATGAAGTGCGGAAATAAAAAAAATGAAGGAACTGATGGAAATCATGTCTTTGAATTGCTTTTTACATTAACATTGGAATTGAATTAATATAATACTAGCGGGACCCGTGTAAATTACACGAAATGATGTTTTCAATACTAATTATCTTGTTCCTAACCTATACATTACTTTGTAAATGCTTTAGATTTAATTAAATTTGGCTCCAATTCATGAGTAGCATACCAAGATTCGGAAGGTCGTTGCTTTTGATGTAAGCGTGACACACAAAATAACACACACGCTATCGTATTAATATGTGTCTTCCCGGTCGTCCCCTCCCGACCTCCACGCTCCATTCTATGTGAAAAAAAATCTTAGAGGTTGGTAGAGATCGAACTATAAACCAGTCGGGCCGACGTCAAAATCCGACGTCGCTAACCGTTGCCACATATGTCATACATTGGCCATACGCTGCCCCAAGGTTGGGGCAAAATCTTTTATCACCGACGAAGAACATACGGTCCGACATATAAGTACTAGCTGGGTGGTCAGTTGAGGATTGGAAATAGCCATCTAAAAGCTGTCACCATTAATCAGGGCAGAAGCTCCCCCCCAGCGAGAGAAGGAATGATTGTTTTTTTTATAGAGATCATGTCTGAAAGAGAAATTCAAATTATCTTGATCAGTGAAAAGACGCGCCCCTCCCTAGCCTCCGGGAGAGAGAGAGAGAGAGAGAGTAAGTCCGTAGCGCGCACACCACCTACCACCCCCGAGAGGGGAAGAAGGATGTTTGAGAAAGAAAGGGTATGAATTACACCCTTTCGGTAAGAGAAAGGTTTTTAGGATCAGTTCCCCAAAGTCAGAACACAGTTACACAGGCAGTTAGAGCTGGGTGCACAGCTCGGACAGTCGCAAAATCGGCCGTGTGCCGTGCGACTATGAAAAAGGAAGCCGGACAAAACCAAACTCCGCTATCGTTTTCTAAACATAGCTTAAAGACTTAATTAGTACGACTCGTGAAAATAATCGTTGTAAAGGGATACGCACACACGCAGAGAGAGAGAGAGAGAGAGAGAGAGAGACAACGAAATAGTTTAGTAAAAAAAGACATTACCAAAAATAGACTTTACTTCAGGGTTAAAATGATTCTTTCCTTTATTTGTTGATAATTATTTGATACAAAAAGAAATCGCCGAGTTGTTTGAATTAATTCTCGTTGATTTGTCTTGCTTGAATAACCTTGCCTTCACAGAGACGAGATCGACAAAGCCATCATCATCATCATCATCATCATCATCATCATCATCATCATCATCATCATCATCATCATCATCATCATCATCATCATCATCATCATCATCATCCAACCGGAGGAAATTCGACATATCCTTTTTTTGCTGCCACTATGACGATCATCGGCCAAAAGAGTGTCCACGGTCTGGCAGGATCTCTGTGTAGAGAACGACTATACACTCCGTTATAATTGGCACCGCGACCAGGATATCAAACACCTGTGCGTGAGTGGCCGACAACGATACCCACGGGGTGAAGAGAGTGGGGTACCTGTTACATATTGGTACCGTCACCAGGATCGTGTGGGGTCTTTGTTATACGGTGAGTAACATGGGTAACAAGGGTATGTTATTAATTTTTGAAAACTTTACCATTTAGGGGGTTCTCTTACCCGAACTCGTACCTGCCTCCCAAAAACTTTTAAAATAAGTCAGATACCAAAATATTAATAGAGAAAAGTATTACTCTACATCAAATTTTAAGTTATATTAAGTAATAGATATTTTTAATATTCTAATATGTATCTACTTGGTACAATCCTCAATTATTGATCTTATCATTATGAATTAGAGAATATGTATTCTATGCAACAGGGTGTACTACGTGGGCATATTGTTTATTTGAAGGGGGATTTTACCATTTAAGGGGTTGCGACTGAAATTGTACCATAAATTAAAAAAATGATAATAACTAATGCTTTATTTATTGTTTATATCACTATTATACTAGTATATACATATATATTCTTTCCAAAACAAAACTTTACAACATTGACTGATAAAAATCGACGAAGATCGAATACTTGTTGATTTAAAATCGACTGTAATATAATATATAAATAAATATTACCCTCTTATTTAAAATTGTTGATTAACATAGACACATTATATTTTGTGATGCATATATATAATTAACAATTTTTTTTATAGTCATTATGAATTTTGGAATATCATCGCCAACCCGAACAGTAACATGGCCACATTATTTTTTGGTACACTTTACCATTTAGAGGGTGCGCCCACACAAACCCGCCCCTTGCTCAGAAAAACTTCTAACCTAATAAACGGATCATTATGAATTTTTGAATATATATTCTAAAAATACAGTTAAGAACATGGGCACATTAATTTGTGTAGATGTTAACATTTCGTGGGTACATATATATGAAGTTTTCTTTATTAATTTTTATGAATCGATCATTATGAATTTTGGAATAAATATTCTCAGCAACCCGGTGAGTAACATGAGCACATCATTTTTGCGTAAACTTTACCATTAAGGACGTACTTCCAATCAAACTTCCAAAAAATGTTAAAAATAAGTAAGGTACTAAAAATTTAATAGAAAAGAATTGCACCACATCAAATTTTGAGTTATATTAAGTAAAACAGTGTGAGCGTTAATAATATGTATCTGTTTCGTAAAATCCTAAACTATTGAACTTATGATGAAATATGGAATATGTATTAAAGGTAGCAGGTTGAGTAACGTGGGCATATCATTTTTTGGTAAAGTTTACCATTTAGTGGGGTGCCACCGAAATCGTACTATACCCAAAAGAGAGAAAACAACATAAACATTTTAAACTAATATTATATTTATTGCTTATACTCATCCTCGAACAGGTATTCTACTAGTATATATTGAAGTATTTCCCAACAAAAACAAGACCTTCTAAAAAGCAAAAACGGTATTGATCTAACAAGAAATTAGAACTGTTTCTCCATCGACAACACAGACAGAACATTTGAAAAAGAACGTCCGAATTTTATCAACAAATGAATCTTTAGATTTATAGAAAAAAACGAACTTATTTGGGGCATTATTTACGGAAAAGGCGTAATTTCTTCTTTCCTTTTACCACTATACACATTATTAATAAAATCTACATCTCCACCATCTTTCCACCCTAAAGAGCTTAATGTTGATATATTTACAATAGAGATATCTTTTCTTAAAAAAATTAAAATCTATAAAAAAACAAATTATTGATATTTAAAATATTATGAGCTGTTATGTTATATTATGCAAATGCAATGTCTATTATTAATTTCCGATTTTTTGTTATTCACTTTAATAGTTAATTATTTATATCAATACTAATTAAAAAGTATGTAATGACAGTCATATGAGATATTTACACTGCAATTATGAAAGATTATATATCTTAGTTATTTCATAAAGTATGCTTCAATTAAGAGGTTGTTTAACATTAGCACTATCTATTATTAATTTTTCTTTATTAGTCCGTTATATATCCACTTTATTTATTTCTATTTATTAGATACTTATCTTATTGTTTAAGCCATTTACCATCTTAATCTATTTCAAAACACGTTTAAGTATATTGTCTATACAGTTAGGAAATTAATTTCGTTCACCGATACTGAGATTTTATTGAAAATCACTGTTCCAGATTTATTGGGGCCTATATTTTGAGAACGTGAATTTTGATCGGTGCAGACAGTTATGTATAACCCCGTATTTTGTATTAAATAGATTATTGTTGCATGTTCTATGATATGATTCTAGGACACATAGTTTACACTTCTTGAATGTATGGGGTAAGCCGTTCTTAGCTCCACCTATAATTGACCATTTAAATTTGAATGTTTTGTTTTTATCCTCAGGTTCCCTAATGTGTTTAGCTAATGATGTCGAGATATTTTTTAACCTTATGACGGCCTTTTTCTGAATGAAATTAGATGATTGATATACTAGTTTTAACTTGGCAACTGGTTGTTCCTATATAAGACATTCTGTTTTTTTTTTCTATTACGTAACATTCATAAACTATCTCTCTAAACTATCTCTGAGGTTAGACATTTACTTCCAGGCAGCATACATAAACTTACCAGCAATTGCATTAAGGTTTTGGTTGATTATTACAGTTATTATTAGAGCTTTATTGTAGTATGGATCAGCTTTGTTAAGAATGTCTGGTTTTGATGTTCGGTTTGAAATTCTGCGACAAATGTTAGTGTCATGGTGTGATTGTGATGTACCCTATGTTGTGATTATACGAACTCTTCTGGACATTATGTATAGATGAGTCTACAATCACGGACGAGCAGTCTTTCTGTACCACACTCTTCTTTACTTCTGTAATTACACAATCTTGTAAATATAACACCGTATTGTCGTATTTATTATCGCCCCTTCAAGGTAAAATCAGATAATCATGAGATTTTTTAATACTCTAGGTGTGTAGCAAGGTTTTAAGGGATAAATTAATAATAAAAATATAAATTTTTCGACATTTCAATCTCATGATGGAATGCATTCTATCATAGCATTTTCCTGTCTTACACACACATACACACACACATATATATATATATATATATATATATATATATATATATATATATATATATATATATATATATATATATATATATATATATATAAACAACATTTTGTTACATGCCAAAAAACCAAGATTTTATTCATCTTACGGAGTTTTTTTCAAAACAAACACATTTGGTATAATTACGGACCTGTTTCGTTCTAAACGGAAGACTAACCGACATTTGTATGTCTATATCGGATTTTTCTCATCAGAAAAACAGAAAGTTCTCAATCAGAAAAAAATACACAGCGATGCAACGAACAAAAGTCCCCCCCCCCAAAAAAAAACAACAACAACAACTCACATTTGATTTGCCTCCATCGAGAGAGATTCAGAAAACCGCTCCCAAGGCAAGGCAGCCATCTTGATATCTGAAGCGGAGCTATGAACAAGTACGCACAAAATTGTTTCTTTATATATGCTCTGTTGTTAAATGTTGACAATCGTCGAGCTTTCAATTTAAAGAGGTTGGTATACATAAAGAATAGAATATATATATATGCTAAAACATATATTTGCATACACCTATACATATATAGGTGTGTGCATATATATATATATATATATATATATATATATATATATATATATATATATATATATATATACTCAAATTAAAATCGTCTGTTTTTTCTTCGTGAAACGCCAATTTTCTCGATGGAGTAAGTCTGTATTTTTATAAATAAATATTCTGCTCTTACTCTCGTAATTGAGCACTCTCTTGTTTATTTCTGCACATCTCAGAATCGCTATATGTATATTGCTATATTATATTATATAGCAATATTATTGTATATCATATTTGTGCATATATTTGTTGCAATATTTACTTCAACAATGCTCAATATAAAACAAATTACAAGACAAATAGGAAGAGAAAAATAATTTAGTAAATCTCCCTATTTTCTTTTAATTTTGTCAGGACGAATGTAAACAATCTATTCTTACACCTCTTAGATAATCTCTTCCCGACAGTATAACCAACACCATTTATTCAATAGACATCAAACGAAAATTATCTACTCCTACGGACAACCATGGAATCTAAAATCACAGTTAGAATGAAACCCAAAAAAATCCCACTTGTTTATGCAGAACCGGAGGTAATTGATCCCTGGAAGAAAGTCTAACCGACTAGTGAGATATACATCGGTATGACATAATGGAACTTGAAACAGTGGTTTTAAGCACACAACACATCTTTCGGACACATTGATAACCAATGTACGCTGGACGAGTATGGGATTCAAACATATTACGTATATTATCAAATGAAAAATACTGGAACACCAAGAATCATATACTTCAAACTTCAAAAGGCTTTGATATAAATTCAAAAAGTCTTTGGTATAGAATAAAAAGGTAACTTAAAAGAAGTTGTTGTTTCAGATATAACTTTCAATTTAAATAATGGAACCTATAAGTTTCACAGAAAATAGAATACTATCCAATTGTAAACTAATGAATAGTATTAATAGTACAACCATCCATCTACAGTTTTAGATTAGCTACTAATTCCAATACTATAAATATATTTCATCGAAAAAGAATATGAAACAGTTTTAAAAGAAGCGAATACAATGATAAATTAATATATAATTAAATAATAATGAAAATAAACATAACAGAAAACAAAATATATTCTGATTAAATCCATATTATAATAATTTAGTAAAATCACAGATTGGCAAACTATTCTTTTGGATGATAAATAAATATTTCCCTAAAATATTTTTTTATAAAGTACTTATCTTCAAACGGCACGTGTCAAAATTTGGGACCAATCGAATAATAATTTACACATTACAGTTATTCAAGTGACAATACTGTGGTTCATTGTTCGTTGCTAAATCTTTTTATTTTCATACTTTAGAAGACGTTTCTAGGTCTTTCTTTAACTTACGCTCTTTTCGCGTTCTTCGAGTCCAACCGTGATACAGTTATTTTTTATATTCATATTCGGGTGTGAATGTGGGCTTTTTATAGCGTGTGCAGATATGGGTGGGGATTATGCGCGTGGTAAGGGCTAAATCATTTAGTCTTTTAAAGTGGACCCGGTTATACATGTACTCCTATAAATTATTTTAAGCATTTTAAAATGTTCTAATGTCTCTTGTGCTGTGGTAACTTTTAGCCTGATTTTTCCTTTGCGCTGTACAGAAGTTTTTTCAATAGTAAGAGAGAAATTTACCTGTGGTTTCTTTTTTTGACCGCGTCTAGCTTTCCTCATCGTTTCTGCGGATTCGTTGTGGTTCATCGTCTTCGCCCCTTACCGTTCGTGCTGTAGTTTTTGTTCTCTGACCGTCGAGTGTATTGGATCTTTTTTCTAGGAATAAACTTGTTACATATGACAAAAGAAAAGGCTGGAAGGCAGATGTTGAGACAGGTTCAGAAGTTGTATTCATTTTCTTTGTAGTAATGCATGGGATAGAAATTGCCGTTTTCTAATTGGTCAGTTTCTGACTTAGCTAATCCCTTACAATTCCTGACTTGGGCGAAAAGGGTTGGCTTATTCTCCCTTCATTTGAGACTTAACTTAAAGCGTTCAGACCATTTTTGGGGACGTCCATGTCGCGTCGATTCCATTCACGAACTGAACCTAGACTCTCGTCCCGACAACAACCAGTGACGTCACGTATACTAGTTTTGTCGCTTCCTTTATTCGCAACAAACACGTTATTGTATTCTCTCTCGATTTGTGTGTTTATCCTTTTTATGCCAATATCTGTTGTTATGATCCCAACTTCAACTTGTCTTTTCTGACTCGTGGGGAAACAGTCCCATCTCCCTAAGTTCTGTGTCATCTCGACTTGCACTTAATTCCTAATTTCAACCGAAATATCAATTCATACTAGCTGAAGTACACTTTTTCAAAAATAGGGCCACTCATAATGTAACACTTTTACAGATTTTCAAAACAATGGAAAAATCTGAATTTCGTGTGTTGATGAAGCAATGCTTTCTGATTAAAGAAAATACTGTTCAAGCTAAGCAACGGCTTGATAAGTGTTATTTGGATTCTACTCCTTCGGAAACAATTGTTAACAAATGACATGCTGAATTTAAACGCAGTCATACGGACACAAATTATGTTGAATACTCAGGTTGATGAAATTCGGCACTTGTCCCGAAAAACATTAAAAAAAGTTTACAAACTAGTTTTGACCGATCGTAAATTGAAGTTTTAGATGCACTATTTTGCATGAGAAAGCTGTGTTTAAAGTCGGTGCCGCGTTTGCTTAAAGTCGATCAAAAACAACAACGCCTCAACGATTCAGAGTGTTGTTTGCAACTGTTTCAATCCAACAAAAAGGAGTTTTGCGTTAACCTGTAACAATGGACGAAACATGGATCCTCCACTTCACTACGGAATCAAACCGAGAGTCAGCTCAGTATACAGCAGCAGGTACAAGCCGTTCAAATTGATTAAATACGCAGACATGAGCAGGCAAGGTTTTGCTCCTCGTATTTAAAGTTGCTTAAAGTAAATATGAACAATCAATAGCGAATATTATATAGCATTATTGCTTGCCTTTGAAGAAAGAAATCACTAGAAACGGTCGAAAATGAAGAATAGAAAAGTGCTCTTTCGCCAAGACAATACACAGTGTCACAAATCGATCGCAACGATGGGAAAACTACATGAATTATACTTCGAATTGCTTCCATACCAACCTTATTCTGTAGATCTGCTCTCCAGCGACCACTAAAGAACGCTCCATGGAAGAAGATTTCTCCCCAATGAAGAAGTGATATAGGAAACTGAGGCGTATTTTTAGGCCAAAAACAAATTGTTCTACAAAAAGGCACCGAATTGTTAAAGGAACGTTTGAATCAATGTATCACCCTAGAAGGATATTATGTTGGAGAATAAAGTCACATTTTGCTTAAAAGTTTCTTTATTAGTTAAATCTGGAGTTATTGGTTAATGTTAATTATACAAAAATATGTAATTATAAAGCATAATTGTAAAATAAAAAAATAATTGCCCATTAATCAATAAATGTCTAATAGCGTATGCTATATGCTAAGAAACAGTAAATACTCATCTTAATAACTATATGTCTCGACTCGGGAATATTTTTACCTGCATAATTATTTCTCAACAGGATATTATTCTAAATCTATCGGACGTCTGTGTCAGAATATATTCGAAGGTGTTATTTTAACTCTTAAATATATAAATTATTAAAAAAAAACAATTCATGAACATTATTTAAATCCCTATTTAATTGCATTTGTAACGTTAGAGAGAGTGTAGTTTTTTTATGTGAAAGTATCCATTTCCCTATAAAGGGAAACTCTGGATGGGACAAGTAAAGTAAGCTTTACTCTCTTCTGTCTGAGGACAGAACACACACTACATTTTGATCCTAGTCTAAAGACCAAGAATTCAATTTAAAGCTAGAACTCCATGTTTTCTCACTAGGTGTTAATTTCCATAAATTACGTAAAAGTAAAAAGAAAAAAAAAGAAATGAAGATGATAGAAATTGCTTAATGCGATTTGACTAAGTTCAAGTTTGCATAAAATTAGTGAAAAGATAAATACGTACCATCTGAGGTTCGAACTCATCAACTCCCCCGCTAAGTGCTGCATGCATAACGCTCAGAGCATCGCGCCGGAATCTAGTTCCGTTTTAGCTGTTGTCTGACTTATTTTACCGTCTTTTTGTTCAAGACAAAAGTATGTTATTGACGAGAAAGAAATAATGTTGACAAATGTATGGAGGCAGCGGACGCAATAATAATGGTAATATTCGAAAGTTTCGATCGTATTTAACGTATGTTTTTCTAACTGATAATCAACGAAGAGTATAAACTAAAATGTATTTCTTGTAATCAAAGCATCATCGAAAGAATCCCTGTTTACTCATATCTGTTAATGTAAAGCAATTACTACAATGAGTATATGTAGTGTTTTTAAACGGTCAATTCGCCAATAAAAACAAATGTCTCCATTTTAAAAAGCAGGCGTTGGAACATTGTTTTATTTATTTATATTTATTTAAATGCGATAAAAAATTATAGTAAGCATGAGAAACAATAGTTTAATAATCATAATGTAAACACATGTATTGTTTTTCTAATATGCTAAATGTTTAACAACATGTTGAAATCTTTTTTATTAACGGCTGGTTAGGTGAGTAAGGCAATATCAATATTCCTCGTCGGAATAAGTATTATTAGAAAGAAATTAGCGAATTAAATTATATTCGCGCAAAGAACATAGTAGATGAAAAGAAAACAGAAAAAGGCTTGTCAGAATCACGTGTGGACTTTTCAGATGCATTTGTTATTTAGATTTTACTTGGAAAATTCGACTAACTTAATTTTATATATTAGATGAAGAGAACGTATACATGAGCTACGGAAAATAATTTTAAGTGAAGGTATAATGATCATATGTTGACGTTCATGACGGAAAAATATACAAATAGTACCATATTTTCTAAATATATATGAGAAGAAAAAAAATATTAGCTCGAATATAAACTTGGAAATTTTAGAATTATTCCCCTTGCAATATACATAGTAGAAACTGTATATTATGTTTAGAGGAAAAATACAAAATAATAACTAAACTAAATTAAATTAATTAAATAAAAAAGATTAATTTATTGCTAAGTGCAGACGTAATATTTGCTTGGCTCTTGAAGCCCCGATTTAATAAAAACACAAAAAACTCATATGCTCAATTTACCTTGTTGCATAACTTTTCTACAAAAATATGCCATTACGTGCACTAGTTTATATGGATGAAATAAAAATTTTGCGTGTACTGTTAATTGTTTGATGCTAGTCGGAGTGAATTCTGATGTTCGGCGATGCCGTGAAACTGCAATGAAGTGTTAAGTATAGTAGATTTTATTATTTATTATTGTTGATATGATTCTTTCCGATAAGGTAAGGAACGATTTGGTTGTTCAAAATCTGCTGTCATAATTCGGTTATGTTCCGATTATGAGAGGTTAGTTTTGTTGTTATTGTTATATCTATCTATCTATCTATCTATCTATCTATCTATATATATATATATATATATATATATATATATATGCATTGGTCTCTCTCTCTATATATATACGTATTGGTCTAGCCGCACTGATGAGCTGTGAAACAGCGTAACAGGCTGTATGTGTATGACTATATATATGTATATATATATAAATATATATATATATATATATCTTTAATGTGTGTATACGTGTATGTTTTTAAGCCTCTCACCATCTTTTTCTCTCCTTACCATCGTAAACACACACGCAAAAGCTACATATTTATAAATCTATAAATTACATTCATGTTATTTATCTAGTTAAGTAGAAGATAATAAATGTATGTGTATGAGAGATGGAAAGAGAGGGAGAGAGAGTAAGAGCGAGAGAGAGAGAGACAAACAGAGAGGGGAATATTGGAGGGAGAGAGATAGTAGACTAAGACATATGCATACATGAAGGTTTAGATACATACGGTAAAGTATGCGTACGTGCGTGTGCCCATCTGTGTGTGTGTATGTGGCCGACTTCCTGTGTTGAATTGTGCATGCCAAGCAGGTGTTTCTGTAGCCTGAGTGCCACCCAAATAATTAATACCTCCTTGGCGATCTCCTCTCAATCAGTACCGGGTACCATCTAAGCACAAATGAGAGAGAGAGAGAGAGAGAGAGAGAGAGAGAGAGAAAGAGAGAGAGAGAGAGAGAGAGGGAGGGAGGGAGAGAAACCTGAGTATATATATATAGTAAAGAATGGAAATAGTGTTCCGATGTAATGGAATTTGAAAAAAGGAAAACCAAAACATATTATTCATTTATTCATCAACGTTTCGTCTTTATTTCAAGACATCCTCAAGATGATTGTCTGAGGAAAATAACACACGAGTGCAAAATGTTTTAAACAGAGGTGGTGGCAGTAGTAGGCCTAAAAAAGCCGCTTATGAAAATATATATTATGAGATACAAATAAATAGTGGCAGTGGAAAATTGAGTTGACAGTAGAGAGAATAGACTACTGCCACTATATCTGTTTGAAACATTTTGCAGTGCGTGTTATTTTCTTCAGACAATCATCCTGATCAGGTCTTGAAATAAAGACGAAACGTTGATCAATACATTGATAATATTTTTTCGTTTTCCTTTTTTCAAATTCCATATAAATATATGAGAGAGGGAGAGAGATATAGAGATGGAGAGAGAGAGAGGGGTAAGAGGGAGGGGGACATAAGAGAAAGAACATAATAAAGAGAGAACTTGGAAGTGAGTGAATAACGTACTGTGTATAAAATATGTAGCGAGAGAGAAAGAGGGAGAGATAGAGAGTGAAAGAGCGCGAGAGTAAGATAGAATGTATGTACGTGAGCGAATAGCAGTTTTTGTGTGTCTTATATCGTGAGTGAGCGAGAGAAAGAAAGGGTGAGAGAACACGAGAGCAGAGCACGAGTGAGTGCGTGTGAGATAGTACGAGAGAGAGGGAGAAGGGGACAAAGTAACAGACGAAGATGTGAGTGAATAAGGCTGTGAGCAACTACATGTATAACTGAGAGATAGAGAGAGAGAGAGAAAGAGAGAGAGAGAGACAGAGGAGAGGAGGATCTATGTGACATTTTGTAATAGATCTGTTTTGATTATTAAACGTAATTGATGTCTTTTTTATCTAAGACGAGTAAAGGTTAAACAATTCTGTATGATTCAACTCCGGAGATATTGTTTTCTTTTCATTCGAACAAATGTCATTAGAAAATACACTTTTCTACATAAATAGATTTCCTCCTTTCTGGGATTGCTACTCAGTACTATTTCGTATTTATTCTCGCCATCATTTTAGTGGAAAAATTAAAAATCGCAACCTGATAACAATATCTCAGTCATCATCTGGTTGTGTTCTTCTTAATTAGTTAAAAGTTTTATTAAAGATGAATGAATGACTTCGAACGCTATATATTTATCTGCAGGTGTTATATTGTTAGGGCCCTGTATGCCTAAAAGCGTGTAGGTTCACTAGTTTTGATTGTGAGAGGGGTGAACTTTGTTCAAGTTAAGTTCAGGTCGAAGGGACATCCATTTTGAGACAAATAGATTTGTCCTCAGAATGAGTAATCGCAAGAAGTTATAACAACTGGTGAAACCTGACCAACTTCAAAAGTTGAAGTTCAATAAAAGTCAGACCAGCTCTGGTTATGATTTGTATGACAGGACAAAGGACCATGACGTCACTCCTTCTTTCGTGAGAAACTAAGGTTTTTAAAATAGTTACGGTTTTGGATGCGAACCGGACGGTCGACCTCTCTGTGTGTTCTTAAATGAAACAGAAGGGCGTTGGAAGTGAGAGCGTCGGGTCGACAATGTAGACGTGCGTCGTAATGGCTGGATCTCCTCGAGATCCAGCAGAAAACCCCGTGCATAGTCGCATCCCCCAGCGAGAAAGATGAATGAGAATCGAGCGAATGAATGGAAAAAACTCTTCCGCAACGAAGTCCAGAATAAAAGATCTAGATCTCTGAGGAAAAATTGTCCCTGCGTTTGTCTTCTGCCTGTATATAAAGTTGTATCCACAGATCAAAGATCACCAACATCGATCACGGCCAGAGATACGCAATGGAAACCGACGGCACCAACGGCGATCACAACTAGACAACGAAAAAAACGTAAGGTAACTTTATTGTGCATCACATTTTAGGGGTCCTAATCTGTTAAACCTCGAAAGACTTAAAACAGAAAGAAAACGAGAACAATGCTTAATTTGATATGCTTAACGAACAATGTTTAAAATGTTTAAAGTGTTTAAATGGGATACAATATTTAATGAACTGTGTTTAACGAGAAAAGAATTTAAAAAGAACTATGTTTAAAAAGAAAAATGTTTTGATAACGAGAAGTGTTTAAAAAGTAATGTGTAACAGGACTGGCAGTTTAAAGGCTTAAAAACGCCGTAAAGAAATGTGTTTAAAAGTTCCTATTAAAAGTGCCTATTAAAAAGGCCTCTTAAAAGTGCCGTAAAAGAAGTGTTACATAAGTTTGAAAACGCTTCATAAACTTTCATATGATTTCTAGACTTTTCATATGATTGCGTATTGCGTTCGAATTATTAGAAGCGTGTAAGAGGCCTTAATTTTCATGTGTGCTATGTAACGCAGGCTGGGATCAAGGTGTAGTATCTGTTATATCTTCGGTCAGACGCTTTCTTGGCTTGGCAATATTACTTTTGTCCAATCCAGACTGCCCTTTTGTGGAGAGCCGGGTATCACCCCCATGAAAAAACCCAAAACGATCCGGTGTTAAACTTTGCCAAACTGGGGAATAAAAGAAAATAGGAACTCTACTTCGCAACAATCACTGATTGGTTCGTGTATCGTAATTTTCAAGGAATTTACACTGTTTTCAGGTGGTCACGGGGAAAGAGCCCCAAACAATAGCCACCTATATAATCCGTGCATCTCGCAAACTTATTTGATTGACTGTTAAAAAGAAACTCCCGAACTTAACACGCAATTTTCTTCGACTAACCAGACTTTTCTATATATACTTTAATTATTATCTAACAGTAGTTGTTAGATATTGATCGGGTAGATCTCCTAGTATATCATCTAGTTAGAAGAGAATAACAGGAATGGGAAACCGTCAAGGTCATTCCGATTTCGAAAATTGCTTAGGCTGTGGGAATGTACTAGAAACCAATATGACGTCACATGGCTGATGATAGAAAATAGAATCCGTTTGGAAGCACATGAGGCGTTCGGACATGAAAAGAAAATGGGTTAATAAGATATAATTAATTGGTGATTTGGATCTCTCTCTCTCTCTCTCTTTCTCTCTGTCTCTCTGTCTATGTCTCTGTCTCTGTCTCTCTCTCTCTCTCCCTCCCTCCCTCCCTTCTTTCTTCGATTAATCACTGATTTGGAACGAAAGTTCACTGTGAATAAATGCCTCGCTGTCTTCCATCTGTTTGTCATTTTGAATGTATGAAAAAAAGCGGTTATTACGCGACAGCAATCCCTTTGTCTTAGAGAAACTATCGGTTACCAAGGTATGTATTACTATTATGAACATTAATATTTCTGTTTGTTGCTGCTTGTATGACACAAGGTGGAGAACGCGATATATTAAAGACATTGTCACTGTTTTCTTTTGTAAGAAAACGTTTTTCTCTCACACAGAAATTTAATCAACTGAGGAAGAAAGGGGGAGTTGCGGAAAGGTAAATGGGAATGCAGTTTTAGGAAGAATGCTCAAGTGGAAAATTTTATTTCAGGGTTGATGCCATATTTATTAAGACATAAACCTTAAAATAATAACAAAATGGAATAATCGAAACTAGTTTAGAAAATCTGATTTGTATATAAAACATGATGAATTAATTTCCCGAACAGAACAGTTTTGCAACAATTTTATTTCCCCTTAGGAAGATTAAATCAAGATATAATGGATCAAATTCAATGCAAATATGATATATTTTAATTATCAAATTGTGCCCATATGATGCCCTCTAAAACTATTTAAAATACCCCCTCAAACTGAAATTTGGGGGATGTTTATTAATTTATGTTCAATATCTATTGGTAAAATTTCATAAAATTCATAGATATCTGAATTTTCACGTGAAACTTCCGCCCCCTTTTTACCTCTTTCGTATTAAAACTAAATTAGGCTAGATATAGTTTATATTTGGACCATTACGCCTAGCAGCTGTGTTCCAAAATTCATAATGATAGGTTAAATAGTTTAGGGGTGAATCTTGTGCATACATATATATAAACATATGAAGATACGTAACTTATAAAGATACAGATTAATGGTTATTTTTTTTTTTCCTTTTATTGATTTTTTTATTTAGTAAATATTTGATTTTTCTCGGCAGCTTGGCAGAGACATTCTTGAATTGGGGCATCCGTACAGGTTTACTTTGGAAGACATCCAATGAAAAATTAAAGAATTATAAGACAGAAATAGGAGTCACAATAAAATTTATTACGGGTCTTGAATTTTTTAAGATTACAAAAAAATAAATAATTCCAATTGTCGAAATTCTGTCAATATCTAATTCGTTGTTATGATGCATTTATTTTGAAGCATCATGTCTGGGTTACTGGTGGAGCGGTCTGATGTTTTGAAACTTGTGAAAGAGCAAGGGCATTATCAACTGATATATATATATATATATATATATATATATATATATATATATATATATATATATATATATATATATATATATATATATATATATATATATATTAGGGGAGGTCGATTTTGAAACTGTAAATTATCGCACTCGAAGAAAGTTGCCAAATAATGTCAAAAGTTACCACAAGAAATATTTTTCTTCAAAATTTTGTATTTATTTGAGCATTGCAACTTTAAGATCAAATAAATCGAGATTTTTTCTCACTGCCGAGATTTCACCGGCAGATGTGTCGCCTTAAATTAAACCCGGGTTTTAACAAAAAAAAGTAATACATTACTTAATAATAAATATTTTAAAGTTTATTATTATTTTTCTTAAGAAATTAAATGTACATATTCAAATTAAAAAGGAATAAAACACTATGATATTTAATGTTATATATAAATAATTATTTGTTTACATAGGCGTTTTATTTATTGGATATTTTTTATGGTATTCACCGGTTGAAAATTCATCGGGCGAATTTGACTTCCCGTGTTGATTGTCTGTTTAATTATCACACATATATATTGAATTGTCGAGCGCTGGCTTATCTAATCCCACTTTCCCGACCTTTTGTCACACCTTACCTTGTGGGAGTTAGATAAATAAAAACTAGTTCAGCCAGGGGGTTTTACCCCACCAAATAAACCGGTATCGTCCGGGCCTTTGGGTCTGGATTTACGCACGTCTATTGGGGCTTGTCCGTCCTGTGCAGTTCTAGGAGGTGCATCTCCCAGGTTTTGCCTTCCCTCTTTGGGGAGGAGTAAGTTTATTGCTTACTGTCTGAGGCGGCCCTACCGGGGAATGCCGACGAAGCTGCCCAGGCAATTTTTAAATGGCCAGAGTGCTCACCTCTCGAGCACTGGCTTTCTCATCCCACTTTCCTGACCTTTTGTCAATCTTACCTTGTTGGGGGTAGATAAATAAAATCTAGTTCAGCCAGGGGTTTTTACCCCACCAAATAAACCGGTATCGTCCGGGCCTTTGGGTCTGGATTTACGCCCGTCTATTGGGGCTTGTCCGTCCTGTGCAATTCTAGGAGGTGCATCCTCCCAGGCTTTGCCTTTCCTCTTTGGGGAGGAGTAAGTTTATTGCTAACTGTCTGAGGCGCCCCTACAGGGGAATGCCGACGGGGCTGCCCAGTCAATTTTTTAATGGCCAGAGTGCTCACCTCTATAGCGCAGGGTTATCTAATCCCACTTTCCTGACCTTGTGTCACATCTTACCTTGTTGGAGGTAGATAAATAAAACTATTTCAGCCAGGAGTTTTTACCCCACCTAAAATATATGTATTGGAGTTGATGGGAGAATGGATAAGGACACATTGATGTATAAGGAAATTGTGGATGAAAATAGACAGAGAATTATGAAAAAAACTAAGGGACCAGAACACCATTTAACTTTTACAAAAGAAACACCATGTGAAAGTAAATATCTGACACATAGAGTTCTTCCGAATAGTGGTGCAACAGGTGCTGTTCATGCAGATCAAGTGGTGGATGTTTTGCATGAATTCCACAGTGAGAACAGTATCAAGGCTATACTTGTTGACAACACTAATACCAACACAAGTTGCGATGGTGGAATGGTTGCAATTTTAGAAAAAAAACTTTTTAAAACTCTTCACACAATTGGTTGCTCTTTGCATCATAATGAACTACCTTTCAGAGCCCTTTTTAAAAACATAGATGGTTGCGCAAAGGGCCCTACAACATTCAGTAGCCCTCTGGGGAAATTATGCTCAAATGATTGATATGATTTACCCCAAATATCATTTTCCAAAATTGATGAAATACATGATCTTAGTTCTGACCAAAGACTCCTTTATGAATACACAGTAGGTATTTCTAGAGTTAAGGTTGACTCTAGATATGCCTCCTGGAAAATTGGTCCTTTAAACCAAGCAAGATGGTTAACTTTGGCCATCAGGCTTATGTGTTTATGGACTCGTGGTGCATACCCACAAAGGCACACAACAAAACTACACTATGTAGTAAATTTTATTGTAAATGTGTATGCCACTTTTTGGTTTGAAATTAAAAGAAATAGTAAATTCCACAATCAGTAAGTGCACATTTTTAATATGACCCAGAGGATTAAGGAGCAGCCTCAGGAAATCCAAGATATCACATTTAGAAATATACAAGATAATACATTTTGTTTACTGCCTGAAAACTTTCTATATTCCATGGTTAAATCTGAGGAGATTGAAGTAAGAGAAGAAACTTTAAAAAGAATTTTGGCCATTAGGTAAGTAATATTTATTCATATATCTCTGACTCAATTATTTATTCCAATTTATAGAATGATTTTTAAAGATTTTATCTAATTTAACCATAATTATTAAAGCAGTACAGATTGGAATTTTTTAATAATTCAATTAATTAATTTGTTCTTTCAGGAGTGAGGAGTCAACCAGAAAAAGATTAAAAAGAATACTACCTATTAATTTTAATGCCACACATTGGACACAATTAATAGATTTAAAATTATGCGGCATTTTTGAACCACCAATGACGGAAGATTTTACTGAATCTGAACTTCGAGAATCGTTGATGAATGGAACCAAGCTTGACTTGCCAGATTTGCCCTCACATTCTCAGGGTGTGGAACGGGCAGTTAAGTTAATAACAGAAGCTTCACAAACTGTATATGGTTTTGAAGCAAGGCATCAACACATTACAGCCAAAGTTTTGAGTCAGAAATTGAGACCAGCATTTTTGTCTAAGGGGTCTTATATGGAGCAATTTGACTCTCTATATTAAGCTTCATTAAAATAGTGTTAGGTTTTTCCTTATTTCTTTGCTTGTTATATTTTCACTAATAACAGAAAAAATCATTTTTTTAGGTATTCAAATATTACTGTTTAATTCATAACGTTAAAAGGTAGTTTACAAAAGCAGATACTGAAAATGAGGGGGGGGGGCAAATTTTCAATTTGAAGATTTTTTTAATTCATATCATTTTTATAAAATAAAAGGACATTCCCTGCTTTTAAATGCTAAAATTATTTGGTTTTCACACCAATATTCAAGCAAATCTTGCAAAAACGAGGAATTTTCAGTATATTCTTGTCTACGATCTTTGATACCAAACGCTCAAAAAACCGCTGAAGTTTTTGATCTAATTTTTTGCATGAGTATTTTAAATTCAAATATTACTGTTTAATTCATAACGTTAAAAGGTAGTTTACAAAAGCAGATACTGAAAATGAGGGGGGGGGGGCAAATTTTCAATTTGAAGATTTCTTTAATTCATATCATTTTTATAAAATAAAAGGACATTCCCTGCTTTTAAATGCTAAAATTATTTGGTTTTCACACCAATATTCAAGCAAATCTTGCAAAAACGAGGAATTTTCAGTATATTCTTGTCTACGATCTTTGATACCAAACGCTCAAAAAACCGCTGAAGTTTTTGATCTAATTTTTTGCATGAGTATTTTAAATTCAAATATTACTGTTTAATTCATAACGTTAAAAGGTAGTTTACAAAAGCAGATACTGAAAATGAGGGGGGGGGGCAAATTTTCAATTTGAAGATTTCTTTAATTCATATCATTTTTATAAAATAAAAGGACATTCCCTGCTTTTAAATGCTAAAATTATTTGGTTTTCACACCAATATTCAAGCAAATCTTGCAAAAACGAGGAATTTTCAGTATATTCTTGTCTACGATCTTTGATACCAAACGCTCAAAAAACCGCTGAAGTTTTTGATCTAATTTTTTGCATGAGTATTTAATAGGTCTATATACAACTTTCGGAACGTGCCTTTTTTTAATATTAAAAAAAAAGTGTAAAATCGACCTACCCTAATATATATATATATATGAATTTTGTTTTTAAGGGAGGTGGTGTTTGATTAACACTGATGGGGATCCATCAGATAAAATACTGTTTTGTTTTTACATTTCCGAAACAGTTTTTCATGGTAAACAACTGATGATCCCTACAGTAATATTAAGTCTAGCGTAAATTATTGGATAATAGATTAATTGACTAACAAGCAAAAGAATTTTCCAACAAAGGATTTGGAACTAAAATGTGTTTTTACCTCTCATATAGTTTTAAAAGTTGAAAACCTTCCAAGACACACACACTGTTCCCCCCCTCTCTCTCTCTCTCTCTCTCTCTCTCTATATATATATATATATATATATATATGTTATTTTTATCAAACTTTCAAGATACTACTTTTAACTTCAAAGCATGTATAAAAAGACATTAGAAAGTCAGATTCCAATGACCATATCTTTATTATCAGTGAAGACATCAAATTCCTTACGGTCCGTTTTGTAATCGTTCAAACACACAAGGTATACAGACATATCTTGGATTTTCAAGGATGATGATTCATTAGAAGGAAATGTCAAATCATATCAAAAACGCCCTCCCCCCAAAAAACTAAGTTACATTTTAAAACGTCTCTATAGGCAGGTTTTACGAAATAGTTGGTGTTTACTTTCAGAAAACAGCGCCATTTTTAATCCGAACAAAGCTAATCAAAAATATGTATGCACGTATCATTCTGAAGAAAAATCGAAGAAAAAAAAAAGAAAAGAAAAAAAACATAATTGATAAATAAGTATATGTTTACTGCAGTCTGAATTTCTGTTGCTAATATATATATATATATATATATATATATATATATATATATATATATATATATATATATATATATGTGTGTGTGTGTGTGTGTATGAGTGTGTGCGTGTGTGTGTGTCTGAAGTAACGTTGTTATATTTAGGCTGGTGAATCTCAGTCCCATTTAAGGGTTCTTGCTAAGGTGCAGAAACGTATCTGTAATTTTATTGGCCCTACCCTTTCTTATTCACTGTACTCTCTCTCTCTCTCTCTCTCTCTCTCACACACACACAGACGTGATATTGCAAGTATCGGTCTTTTCTATAAATACTTCCCTCTTATCGCCTTTTACCCCTCCCCCACCGCCTCCCCATACTAGCTCAGTAGGTGTGAAAATAAAAAAGAAAATAAATAAAAATATAAAAAGAAGAATAAGAAACAAAGTAGAATGTGTCACCCACTTGTCATATTTCAACGTCACTTAAAGTCTTCTCATATGGCCCAACCGGATCATCCTTTCCTCATCCCATGTGTGTGCCTTCAAAATAAAATTATTCCAAATCTTCACTTTTTCTGAAGACGTTCGCCAACACGAACGAAACCGGTCAAATCTCTTGTTTTGTTTTTCTCCTGCACTTTAACCTGTTTTCCGTTTGTCATTTTTCACACACACACACACACACACACACACACACACACACACACATATATATATATATATATATATATATATATATATATATATACATGCTTTAAATGAAAGACCAACCCATATTACTTTACCTACACGAGCGAGCCACGCTCTTCGTTCGACACCGGAATGTGAATCATAACCGCCAACACCACCAGCGTGGAGAGACGTTTATGAAGTAACAAAGAAATAAGTTTGGTTATTCTTGTTTTTTGATGAAAAAACAATGACTCAATACTGGTCACCTCTGATGATGGAATTTTATTCCGAAATTAATAAGATTAATGTAAAAAAATAAAATTAATTAATTTTGCATTGTTAATGGCTCATATTTCAATTTTATATATATATATATATATAACATATTTATTATAAGTCAATAATTAAATATTTATATCCACAGACAAGCACGTGTTTTATCTTATAAAGTCACTCATCGGTGTGGCTATATAAACCGATCCGCCGACCGTAAGGTTCGTACCATAGACCTCGGGTCTGATAACTCGTAATTTATATCTATACGCCCAACGGCTGTGCGAACGACAAGTATAAATACTGCATTTTATCAGTACGATAAATTGTCTTTTAAGAGGATTAAACCTCAGCTGTTGCCAGGGGAGAGAACCTTTGCATTACAGCTTACTATTTTACTTCCTAAATGTCACACATAACGTGGGTTGAAAGCTCAATATTAGCTATAATACTAGAACACAAAATATAATACTAATGAGATAATAGAGTACGAGTTTTTGTTCAAGGCACTTTTTTGTTTAAAGCACTTCAAAGTGATTTAAACAAAGGACTCTATTACCTTATATATACAAATAAAAGAGGATTTATGTTATGAAATACTTTAGCATACGATACTGATATAAAACATTAAAACTGTCTTAGTTTGATGCTAGCAATTATACTAAGCTGATGTATTGCTAGACTATCTTTATAACCAGAACCTTTAAATATTTCAACTAAACAGATTTATTTGAAACAAGATTTGACGCGTCTGTTCTGCCAGTCTTTTCGTTTCGTCACTATGTTCAACATTGTAACAACATTTTTATCAATTGTTCATTTCATGTGACAATTTGCCTTCATTTTCTACGCTATTTTTATTTGTTTCAAAATAAAGACTCAGTGGAAGAGTAAAGTTTAAACGGTGTAAGTTTATTTGCGTGTGCGAACTTTGAACGTGAGATCTATTGAGACGCATTTCTTATACCGATAAAGATGGAACGACCAGGTAGTTTAGTGTTTACTTCTTTTTTAATCCACATTTTCTGTCATTTATACATCCATTATAAATCAGATGGTTCTATTGTTAGCATTGGTTTCCCCGATGTCTTTCTAGTTAGAATTCTTTCGAGAAAGACATCGGATACTTACATTAGGAACTACGTGAATGTTCCAACATCCTAAGTGAAAGTGTTTTTTGTGGAACGAACTGGATTCGAATTTGGCACACCCAGGTTGTCAGTCCGTGTCGTTCACCACTGAACCACCGTCAGCTCCACACATTTTCTTTGAGAGTAAATATTTATTTAGGAGGTTAGCACAAGGCCAGTTTTATCTTACTCCCACAAGGTAAAATGTGACCCAAGATTGGGTGGGGAAAGTGGGACTTGAAAAGCCAGCGCCAGAGAAGGTGAGCACTCTGGCCATTTAAAAATTCCTGGGCAGCCCCGTCGGCATTCCCCGGTAGGGGCGCATCAGGCAGTAAGCAATAAACTTACTCCACCCAAAGAGGGGAGGCAAAGCCTGGGAGGATTATCTCCTAGAACTGCACAAACCCAGGACAAACCCACAGACCGGCGGAATCAAGACCCGTAGGCCAAGATAATATCGGTCTATAGGGTGTAGTATCCATCGGAACAGATACTACACTTTGATCTTGTCTAAATAGAATGGCAATGATTGGCACTTTGAGTTTTTCGTCTTCAAATAATCAGCCGTTGTTTTGATTAGTCCATAACTACATATAGTAAAACCTTTTCATTTTTCTAAACTTTCAAGTCCATCTTGTATAAAAAAGGACACAGTTACAGTAACAAAGCATATGAATTAATCTTCTGTTACATTTTTAGGAAAAAAAAACAAAACAAACTTGTAGTGCATCCAGAGACACGTGTTGAACAATGTTACATTCACCCCTTGTCAAGGAGAATGCTTACTTCGTAACGTACTAAAAATTCCGTTTCTCTATTCTCGGCCGTTTGGCTTTTTACTGTTTAACATGAAACCTAAAGATAAATTCATCAGAAAACCAATATAAACAAGATTAGAAAAAAAGAAAATGCTACAATTTCGTTTTTTTTCTTCTCATTTCTTGGCAAACCAGAGAAAGTCTGAAAAGAAAACAGAAATCAATCTTTTTTTCTTTTTTAATCAAAATAAGAATTCGACACAAATCAAAAGGTCGTATTGATTAACAAATAAGACGATAAATCCATGGCTTTAATCATTTCTTTATTCCTGTGGATGAAAAACAAGAAACAAACGCCCAAAATCGAAACAATTACTTGAAGTACAAGATAAACAAGAAATTACAATACGAACACCAGAATAATACTTCGAAGAGTGCATACTTCCACCAACGCCCAATTGTAAAAATAAAAATGATTAAATTAAAGAGTCATTAACGCTCGGATCCTTGTTTTGCCACACTCGAAATTAATGTCTATCTTCTTGAAGAAGCCATTGTTTTGATAAGCTGACTTTCACTCCGAATCTAAAATGGAAGACATGTATCTAATCTGTTGCTAAGCTTTCTGGGAAATGGTTGGATCATTCTACCGCTCCCAAAAGTACCTGACCCCTGATGCAATCCTCTAGTTATATAAGAATCAGATACGTTCTACGGTGGAGTACTGCTGTCACATGTGAGGAGGTGCCGTTCAGAGCACTCTTTCCTGCATTGACTGAGTACAAAATAGATTTCTCTTCTGTTCTCTAGAGCGAGTTTCTTACAGAAAAAACATTGTCAGTCTTTCTCGACTATATCGTTATTTCTATGGAAGATGATCAACTGAAAACCAATTTCTGGTCTATCATTGTAAGGCTTTCAAAGCAAGAACTCGTCTTGTTATCACGACTGAGAACTTTCATTTTTTTCCTTCGTGTGCCTAGCATCAGGCAAAATTCATATGAATAGAAGTTCTTTTCCAAGAATTTCCTGAAGACTACAACATGGTCATCTTCAAATTGAATGTCAACAAATACTTGTCATAAACCGTCTCCAAAAGTAATCAAATTTTGTTCATTCCAGTAATTATTTAAATCCTTTCATAATATAGTTCACCATTAAATCGATACTCTACCCATTTCATTAATTCTTATTCCGGGATGGCTTTTGGCCTTGATAAGTGGTGACTCATCAGTAAAAAAGGAAATACATTTTGATTTACAAGTAAAAATAAAACACACGTCTTTTATAACACATTTATTAAAATCTCTAAAAGAAAACCTGAAGTTATTAGTTAATATCCATAATTAATTTTGAACTCTGATAGCCCAAAATAGACAGTTTAGATTGAGATCATGATGTCACAAAAACGTACTAGTTTTTGATAGTACGTTTTTTGTGTGTAACCCTGCCGTAGTGGCAACGTCAACAGCAACAACAGAAAAACAGTCTTTGTTATATATTCGATGTTTATTGGCTGAAATTCTCGATACAGATTGGTCAATTCTTTCAAAATACTCAATCGCGATTGGTTGCCGATATTTTAGCCAATCAAAAAGTGTCATCCCAGCAGCCGAGCACCTAGTGGCGTTGTTTACATAAGCGATAATCCACACAGTCACCAGTTAGAGACTCAACTTTCCACCATATTCTAAGGAAATCGATGTCGAGTTGTTTTTGTAATCCCCTTAACAAACAAACAAACAAGCAATTAAAAACAAAACTCCTACATTTGGGGAAGTCAAAATACGAAAATTGATGTGAAAAAATGTTTCCCGCCTAATATTAGCCGTTCCAAACGGGGCATAGTTTTGTATTGATGTAATTATTTGTGGTGTGCCAATTTCCTTCAAGTACCTATTGGCATTCATCAAAGTGCCCCTATTATAAATGTTATATTGTCCCAGAATCTTATAAGTTCAGAATAACTGTTAATTTTATCTAACTTGTAGAGGGGAAGCCAAAATCAGATGAATGAAAAAATTCTATTTATACGAAATAAATTATTTCTATTGAACACTTCATTAAAACAATGCACAATAATTGTTCGTAAAGAATGAAAGTTCAAAGAGTTCGATAACGTTCCGGAGAAAGGAAGGAGTTTGTCTGTATGAAGAAATAAAGTACACATGTTTGTTTCGGCTGGTGCCATGAGAGGTTTTGTGTGTGTAAAATAATAGGCATAATGATATTTGTGTATTCGTGTACACTTTTTGTTGATGATAGAGACTGCGCATGTTCATTTCGGCTGGTGCCATGTGCGTTTCCGTATATGTATATATAAGCGTACCTTTATTTTGTAAGTTAGAGAGTGTATGTACAAGCATGTTAGAGAGTGTTCGGTTAACAGTGTGTATATGCTGGCACTTTGTTTAGTAGTCCGTGAAAAATGAGTCGTGAGTCGGGTGTATAAGAAAAATACTGGAACAAACAGAAAGAGAAACGCCGTGTTTGGGTTTTTATCGTACGCGCGGATTTTCAACATTGAACATTTTCGCTTCTCGGATTGGCTAAAAGAAACCACTGATTGAAGTTGTTTTACAATCGAGAGTCGATAGGTAATAATCACGTTCAATGCCACTGCTGTTTCAAACAAACTCGTTCGCCTCGCCATTATGAGCATAAAGAATTTTGATACCAAACTGCCTGTGCCAAAATGATCTTATCAGAGTGTATATTAAACTCTCATGTTATCTTATCCTTTTCGTTTTCCAAGATATCCTTGAGCCTATTGGACTTAACGTCTACTTCAGAGTAATATTTCATATAGAGGCGCTAGTGGTGCGGGGTGAGGGGTATCCTGGCAAATATCTTATGGGCGATCACTATATGGGTGATAGTGTACTTCTCTGCAAATTTCACATCTGAGTCAACCTGGTGATAAATTCCTTTTAGGATTTAGTTCGCGTTCATCGCTTTATTATTCGTTTGCTGGTTCAGTTTTCTTTGGGGGGGGGGGGAGGTTGGCCTAATGGCTTGCATTGCGAACTATGGAATCGACCATATACACTAATACTATTTGGAAAGGTTATAACGCGAGAGTTCTCCAAGTTATCGACAAATAGTAACTTATGTTCAATTAATTACATACAATGTATAATTTGCAATAAATATTGTGATTCGATATCAACTTATCCCCAAAGGATTTGTATGCACTAAAAAAGACAGCCATTATTATTATTATTATTATTATTATTATTATTATTATTATTATTATTATTATTATTATTATTATTTCATAGTCGTCTCAACTTTTGGATTTTTTTAGTTGAAGGTTTCTTTTTTTGAACATCAAGTCAATTCCTTTGACTTCAGACATTCAAGTTTTACCTTAACACTTTCACCGTTCTTAACTGTTGCAGAATTGAATAATAAATTTTCTCGTGAGTCTGTTTAACCCATTTATGGTGGCTTTTTGTTATGGTTCCAAGCGTCCCAATTACAACAGGTATCACCTTTACTTCTTTACATTTCAATAGTTTAACTAATTCCCATTTTAGATCTTGATATTTATTTAATGTTTCGTGTTCCTTCTCCTGCACTGTGGTATCGGAGGGGCGGGCCATATCAATGATTAAGCAAGTTATCTTTTTTTTGTTTAGAAAGATTAAGTCGAGCTTGGAATGTTCAAAAACATCATTAGTTTGAATGTGCATGTTCCACACAAGTTTGAAATTGTCGTTCTCCTCTACCACTTCTGACTTATGCTCATACTACTTCTCATTGTAGTTTAATTCATGAAGTTTGCATATATTCCAGTGTAGTACCTGAGCGAATTTGTCGTGTTTTCAATTTTTTAAATAGATGTTGTGTTAGCATAGGGTATTCTGATACAATATGCGCTAAGTTTGCTTCCTTTGTATTACACAATATGCACATCGCTTATTCTATTATTATTATTATTATTATTATTATTATTATTATTATTATTATTATTATTATTATTATTATTATTATTAGCAGAAGCAGAAGCAGCAGCAGACAATACGCTCTTGATTAAAAAGTAAAACACTCTATGCAACAATGAAAGATTGGTAATACTACTACTACTACTACTACTACTACTTCTACTACTACAGTGAAATGTTCCTCTTGACTAACCCTAACCATGGCTTCTTTGTGTCAGTGTTGCTTTTACCCTGACCACCAAAGGAGTCATGTCTTTTTTTCACACATAAGCAGCGTAGTTTGAAGAATATATGTTCAGTACATGAGAGAGAGAGAGAGAGAGAGAGAGAGAGAGAGTGAGACAGAGAGAGAGAAAGAAACAGACAGACAGAGAGACAGAGAGAAAGGGGGAGAAAAGAGGGAGAAAGAGAGAAAGAAAGAGAGACACAGACAGACAGACTAAGCGATTGATATTGAGGCTGAAATGCCGCCAATAAATTAGTTTTACAAAAAATTCGTTTTTTCTTTTGTATTAGGCAGAAGTAAACAGGCGGACATTTCTCATTCACTTTTGCGGCAGAAATAATCTATATTGTTATATTTTGGCTTACCGATGGGTGTATAAACCGTTATACACCCGTGTCATCAGCGTAAACACAGGTTCTATTCGCTTGCTCATAAACTCACTCGGACACCGATGTTTATATAAAATGTTTATTTAATAATGACAATCATAGAAAAACACCAGAGAGACAACTTGTATACGCGTGAGAGAGAGAGAGAGAGAGAGAGAGAGAGAGAGAGAGAGAGAGAAAGATATATATATATATATATATATATATATATATATATATATATATATAGAGAGAGAGAGAGAGAGAGAGAGAGAGAGAGAGAGAGAGAGAAACAAATACATCTACCACACTCTGCTCGCTGTCATCCCCTCTTTCGGAACAGCTCCTTAGACACGCACTTACTCATTGAAATCTCGTCAGCTAAGAGACAGAAAGGCCTCGGCTGGAAATCACGTGGTTTCATTAACTTTCACTGCGGTGACTTCTGACCTTTAAGGTGGCAATCAAACTTTACAACTTGAATAAGGTCCTAGTTATATAACAATATAACAACATGAGCAGACACTATAACGTCTGTCTCTGCATTAATGTTTCTATGTGACTATTTCAAATTATGACCTATTTTGAACAATTATATATAATTAATATAAAAATCAAACAATAAGATTATCAATTTAGCACTTAGTTTTTATATTCTTCTAATATATAAAATTAAATCGGTCGGATTTTCGAAGTTAGACATAAATACGAATGCATCTGACAAATAAATATTTTATTCTGACTAACCAGACATTAACTTAAATGGTAAATTAGTTAGCCGGTATGTGCAAGAGTTTGAGTCCAACCTGATTAAAAACCAAAACATAAAACGGGTTATTAAAAAGTCCTTCAACATCCACAGTAAAGAAAGTTTAACCTAGTCCAGAAAAATATCGAAGATGACGCAAGGATCCACTTCCAAATGCTACCGGTCGCCATGTATCCGTGTATCGTAAAATGTTCTTCAGTAATTTGAATAGATTGCAGAGTCACATAAGAGCTTGCAACTTTCGGTTTCTTGCAAATAGTTTTCTGTAATGGAATGGTCTTGTTTGTGAACAAGTTAACAGCTTACTGATCAACTGGGCACTATTGGTGCCTACTTTATGTTTCTTTGTTATTCATGCATGTGCAGTAATCTACTTTACTGAAATTATCTAGTTTGTAAAAATGTCTACTCAGGAACTACTTCATTCAATAAAGCTTTGTTAAGCTAAACTAGTATTACCGATTCATTTAAAATATATTCTCTAAAATAAAGAAATTTCGTCTAATGAACGATTTGTGTTCGCATCTTTGCTTTATGAATATAATCCGGTCATCTATTAACGCATTTATCATACAATGGACCAAGCTGGTGAAATTAAGGCGGTAGCGCTTGATATATCCTAGGCTTTTGACAAGGTTTAGCATGACGATCTTCTCAAGAAAATGAATTCGTACGGTATTACCGGACGAATATTTAATATAAGACTCTTCTTAGTTAAAAGCAAGATCCAGGCTGTACTCGATGGCCGTATATCTAAACAACATAATATTGATGTGGGTGTATCCCAGGGGTCGATTCTTGGACCGTTATTATTCCTGATTTTATAAGCGACCTGTCTAGTGCAATTGTGTCAGAGATGGGTATATTTGTTGACAACACCACGCTCTATTCTCGAAATGTGGGATAAATGAACACACACATATCCAACGCAATGACTGAAAATTACCGCCAGTCAGTAATTTAATGGTGACAAAAATGGATGGAAACATTTAATGCTACTAAGACAAAGCTCCTTTCTTTTAACAATTATAAGAAACCTTTTCAACCACCGAATGCCATTGCTAATAGCATCCTATTTGAGAGTCCATCATTCAAACTCTTCGGCCTAAATTCACAGGTAACAGGAATTGGAACAAATACATGAAAGACATGGCCAAGGCTGCTGCAAGGAAGATGGGATTCCTCTACCGAAATAGAACACTTCTCCCACCTGCCAATATCCTACATCTCTACGAAGCCAACATTCGCCCATGCATGACGTATTGTTGCCACATCTGGGGTTGTGCACCAACAACTAGCCTCTCCCTCTTAGAGAGAGTCCAAAAAAGAATCTCTAATCTAATAGATCCCACACTATCTACAAAGCTACGGCCGCTGTCTCATCTCTGCGATGTTGCATCCCTGTGCTTGTTTTACAAGTACTTTAATAAAATATGTTCCAATGAACTTGCTGAACTGGTTCTCCCTGGACATAAATACTCCCGAATAATCCGTGAGTCAGCAAAATCCCACCCTTACTGTAGAAGTCCCCGGGTGCCGGAAGGCTTTCTACACTAATAGCTTCTTATCGCGAATTCACTCTATGCTTTCTGTTTCTCTGACTGTACAAACATGCAAAAGTTTAAATGTAATGTGAACAAACATCTCGCTGCACAACTCCCCACTTAAGATGTTTCTAATTCACAGTAGCTCCCTTCGTCTCAGTGGCCATGTACCCTCTGTCTCGGGTGAACGAAAGTAAATAATAATAATAATAATAATAATAATAATAATAATAATAATAATAATAATAATACACTTTCATCATTTTGACTGAAATCAAACTTAGAAACGGTTTCTTAACTGCCATTTATTCACGAAAACATATTGACATTACTTTTTAGTTCTTAAAACCAGTTTGCGATTAAAGTTGGAATGTTGGAATATTTATCGTCATTTAATCAAGAAAGAAACAACGGCTTAATATTACGTTGGCGTCACTCTCAAGTTATCCATCGAATCTTTCGGACATTTAATACTGACCTTGATTTTTAAAAAAATGTCTCACCTCTATGCGGGTTAGTAGTTAAATTGTCTTAATCACCAGTTGAACCCAGATCGATTTTAATAAGCCGACTAATAACCCATTTTAACATTTCTCACCAAAACATAACTTTGGTTCTGATATCATTCAACATCCATCAAAATCTATGATTTTTCGTAATAAAGATGATGGAAAGTTAAATAATTTATCAACGCAAGCAACGTATCACGACGCGTTAAAAAAAGTTGAAGAGGGCATTAAAGGTACCAACAGGACAGTAATTTAAAATAAAGAAGACATTCTCCAAAACTAGTTGAAATATTTATGAAAATTTGTATGAGAATAACGATAGAAATTGTTACGTGATTGACAACTTTGCATCTGGAAACACTCCATCCAATATTAACAAATTAAATCACAAACGTAATGAGAAATCTTAACGGAGTAAAAGCTCCAGAATTTGAGCGTATTTATTGAGAATATTAGAAAATGAGCCTCTAGACAAGGTGACCCACCATCGTTTCAACGCAATTCTATAATCTGAAAGAATTCCTCATAGGTTTGAGGAAGCAATACACCATATTTAGAATTACAGTATTTTAAAGGTCTATCGGCATTTGGTCTTCTGGTCTAGAAGAAATGGTTTTAGAGCGAAGAAAAAAGAGGTAAACCACCGAAAAGATGGCGCGATAAGGTATTTTAGAGACAGTTAATAGACGATGAATCGTATTCTGCAGTGTTGATAGAATGTTTGATGATGAAAGATTGTGAATTCCAAATGTCTTTATCAATTGCTAGATCGGTCATGCCTCACTTAAAAATAGTATTTTTTTTTTTGATAAACGTTCTAATTGACGCGCATTTATCAATGAAACTATTATTATTCTTTAAAATCAGTATGAGCTCATGGTTAGACTGTTTATCATCACTGGACCAGATAAGCATTTACATTTAATATTACGTGAACGGTATTATAACACTTCAGATCAGATGATTCAATTACGTTATACGTACTAAACGCGTACTTTAAATAGATGTATCTTAAGAATATCAATTCGTGTTAATGACAAGTAGTTCAGCAAGTGTTTGATATAAGCCAACTGTAGTAGTGTTAGACTATGGATGGTAGATTTTGACACGTGTGAGCGATCACGATAATAATGACCTGTCTTGTGTAAAACCAGCAGCGTTCGCTGAGTGTATTCTAGACTGATCTGGCATAAGGGTCAGATTTGACGAGGTAAAGTCAAAGGAGTCAGACTGAAAGCGATGTGCGTCGGAGATCACCCGCGGATATGACGGCACGCGAGAACAGAGCGAGAAAGAATGATTAGGTTTGAAAATTAGTCAGTTGTAGAAACTCGAAGCGCAAAGATGCTTAATAAGATGCTTTAAATAAAAAAAACTGTGAAAATCGCATGCGTCGATGAGCGTTGATCTGTCTATCTATCTGTCTGTCTACCTGTCTATCAATCTATCTATCTATATGTTGATCGATCTATTGATAGTTAAGTTAGGAATATAGCTGTCTCTCCCTTTCATAATAAGTGTTGATTGTACTGGTTAACATTTTTTTCTCAAATAAATCTTCATTCCGAATCTGTGTCTGATCGTTTTATTCTTTGTTCTATAATGCAATGAAGAACTTATATACACAGCGACGAGCAACGCGGGTCCTAGATGAATAATCAACACGGCGGCGAGAAGAGGTGACGACGATAAAATTGGTAACAGCGACAAAGAAGTAGACGACATGGATTGCGGAAACAAGCGGCAAGACGGCTGCACAAAAATTGAAGAAACGGCGAAGAAACTACACGACGAAGAGAAAGAAACTGCGCAACATACAGCTACAAAATTGACACGGCGAAGAGGAAGAAAAATGGAACTACGCAACGCACAGTTTCGATTTCGAAGTATAAAGAACAAAAGACTATGCCACAGTAGTAGAAAACGTGAAAGACAAACTGTTGAAGACGAAGATAAACAAAAGCTTACCTAACGCATAGGTCGTCCGGCTGTAAGTTCGCCATTTGCAGATACTCATACGCGCGTGCGCCAGAATACGTATTTAATGCAGTGGACTTATTTCCATGAGAGAGTAAATAGGCGCATAAAGTATATGGGGATGATTGTAAACAGGTGAATAAAAGTCAGAGGGATTAATGTGATAGAGTTCCTTTTTCTCTTGGCTTTAGTAAGAGCGAACGGCGACATTTAGACTTTGAGAATACCTTATTCAAACACGAATGTGATCAGTCAATTTGGACAAAAGAATATAATCTTATTGTTTAAAGTAAGTTGTTGTTTATAAACTGTCACTACTAAAATAATAAAGCGAAGCTTCTTCAATCGGATTTGAACCCTGATTGTTTATTTTAACAAGCTTCTTAGAGGATGGCCAAATCCTGCACCAAAATGCAACTTTGATGCGATTTGATAACAAGACATAAATCTGTTGAAATCCACCATTTTTGTTTTATTGTGAAAGATTATGAATTCGAAGTGTCAATATTTAATTGAAAAACAACTTTCGAAATGAACGAAATTCTTCTTATCTTTCATTTTCTGATTCCACAGAACAAAACTTATGACAAAATCCGGTTATCCATAAAAGAAAAGGAAAAAATATTTTCTGACATTAGATTAGAGAATACCAGAGAAATGTCAGATGTTTATCGAAATGAATTCAATTTATCATCGAAAACATAATTGCTTCGTGACGGATAAAACACGATAGAATCTCGTTCATTAAACGAGTGTAAATGGCACAGCAGCATTTGTAGCAGGTTTGGACTCGAGTTTTCCTTTCTTCGTGACAATGAATCTTTCCAATAAGGCAGGATCCGCGCCCCAAGAGTTTTGCAGACTTCAGTAGCTTGTTTTAGTACTCTAGTTCACCCTCCTCCCAAAAAGTCATATTCCGACTGAAGGGTAAGGAGCTATTATGATAGGGGCCAGATTAATTGGGACAATCTTGGTGGGAAGTTGGGCAGAAACATGTTCGTTCACATTACATTTAAATTTCGACATACGGTCCTGAAAAGCAGGGAACAGAGAATGGATTCCTAAGGTTGGCGGGCTGAGGAAAAAAGCCATTAGAGTAAAAAATATTCCAGTATTTAAGGACTGTACAGTGAAGGGGTGGGATTTTACTGCTAGTCGGGTGGATCAGATTTTTACGTTGAAGTGGTACACGTGAAGTACGTCTCTCGGGCCACATTCCGTGGAAGTACTTGTAAAACGAACACAGGGATGCAACTCTGCTACGATGCGACAGGAGCTGGAGCTTGGCAGTCGATGCGGATCCTATTAGGTTAGAATATCTTTTTTGCACCCTGTTATATATATATATATATATATATATATAGAGAGAGAGAGAGAGAGAGAGAGAGAGAAAGAGAGAGAGAGAGAGAGAGAAAGAGGCGTTAGTGGTTGGTGTATCTACCGTCTTTAAAGCTGGAGGAGAAATTAATGATCACTAAACAAGAAATGGCGGACCTCACACAAATGAATGAACACGTTAAGAATAGTGCAAATCATTAATTGAAATGAAATTGAGAAACACTTTGAAGCCTTCACTTAGTTTGAAATATGGTCAGCAACGAATACATCGATATGATCTATGTGTATTATATAAAAACGCGGAAAAGAACATAGTCACCAGTTGCCCTACAGACTACAACATGGTCGTCTTCAAATTACAATTTCAACAAATACTTGTCAGGCTGTTCTCTTAAGTAATCTAATTCTACCCTTTCCACACATCGTTTTCAATCCTCTCATAGTATTGTTCAGCATCCAACTGACAATCTCATTGACCCTTATCCTTGATGGCTTTTGATCTAAGTAAGTGATGACTCATTAGCATAAACATTCATTAACCTTTATCCTCGATTGGATTAGGGACTATGTTGTTTACCGATTTTCTTTCTCGTGGCATCCGAGGGGGTGGCTATGTTCCCTTCTGGATCGTTGGCTTAGGGTTAGGGTTAGGGTTAGGTTAGGGGTGGCTATGTTCCCTTCTGGATCGTTGGCTGGTATATTGATACATGAAGAAGACGATAGTGAGGATAACAAGGAATTAAATTTGTATTCTCTGGATTACTCAGACTATTATTCTCATCTTGGTTGTTATATTCACAACGTTTCAGCCGATATAACCTATGACATTCTTCGAGCGCATCTTTTGGAACTCGGGAACCTTCTTCTCGAACTTGGGTATCATTATGTCGAAATCTGGAACCTATACAACATTTCGAAGTGAATTCCTTATTTAATTCACGGGGGTAGATTGTTCCCATTCCGTCAGCGATCACCGGGAATGTGCAAATTTATATGCTTTTCTTATTTGTATTCATCATCGTCTGTAAGAAGGATTGGACCCAGTTAGAACTGATTGTTAACAACGTCTTACCTATTATGCAACATGTCCATGTAAACAATTTTAGTAATTTTAGTAAACAATTTCGGGAGTCTTAAACTTAATTTGGTTTACATATCTAAGATTGCTTTTTATTATGATGTAATACGATTGTGTCCCGAGGAGGCACTCAGTGTCGTCTTTTGGGTGATATGGCTGTGCCTTGATAGCCCGTGTTCGAGTCCTGGCCTCAGTCGATAAATGATTGCGATCGTTTGGATAGAACTCATCATCGTTATCATCCAATATTCAGTTAGCTCAGTCTTGGACAAAATATAATAAACAACCATAGCAAGAAGTACAAATTAGAAACACAATAATGGCTATTTTCGCCACATCAACCACTTTCGAATTACTGTCTAACACAGCTTAAACCATCACAGGAGATCGCTGGAATATGTTCCAGAAAATCGTCCGTATCGGTGATCAAGACAAAATGCCCCATAACTAACAGAACGTTTATGGAACTCTTAATAACTACATCTTAACAGAAATCTTAACAACTTACCAGTCATGATGACGATACAAAATAATATTATAAAAACGAAATAAAGCTTAAAATGATAATCCTTAAAACTTATTCAAAGCTATATGAATAATCTCAAGACAACATAGACATTTTAGCACGTGTTTCTACTAAAACACATTTTAGCACGTGTTTCTACTAAAACACATTTTAGCACGTGTTTCTACTAAAACAAATTTAAGCACGTGTTTCTACTAAAACAAGTTTAAGCACGTGTTTCTACTCAAACAAATTTAAGCACGTGTTTCTACTCAAACAAATTTAAGCACGTATTTCTACTCAAACAAATTTAAGCACGTGTTTCTACTAAAAATAGAATAAAATTGTTTAATAATGAATGATTACCAGAAACATAAGAAATAAAGCTGAAAAAAGGGAATTAAATCGGTCGAGGCACAGAAAAAAAACTGAAAATCATTATTTTTTCATGGAACCCATAAAATTTGAAACGATTGACGTTATTAATTTCATCAAACAATCTTAATTATTTTGGGCCCTATTTTACTAGAGGATCACTATTTATCAATACCAAATGCCACTCGGGTTACTGAGATAAAATGAATGTCAGTTGAGAGATAAATACCCTTATGAAAGGGTTGAGGAAGGTCGATGTGATCGATACAGCTCGATTTATTAGCAAGAACAGTTCATAACAAGACTTTTTGATATTGGATTTGAAGACGACCATGTTGCAATTTACAGGGAAGCAATCCTGTCATTTTATTTAATTACCGTGAAATTGTGTGTTATTATAGTTGTTGCATATAACTTAAATGGCATTCCCTTTTCTTAGTTTTCACAACTCGTAACCTTATTTTTTACATACACAGTGTGATAGAACATGTGTTACTGTGTCCTCATCGGTACGTGCCAACACGATTTCAGTGACTAAGGCACCTTCGTCACTCGACACGGTATAAAAACAACATTTGTTCATCTTTTCAGATTAATAATGTCTTTGTTGAAACGTGTTGACCTTCGACTGTTGATGAAATTACACATCATCAATGCTCGCCGCTAGATGTTACCTAAACACAGGGAATTTATCTTCGCTTATGTTTTGAAAACATCCAGCTTGGAGCTTGCTGAGCTGTGGTTTAAAGACTATGTGAAACACTTTTCAAACTGAGGTCAATGATGCCGATTTTCTTAAGAGGAAAGACAGTACTGAGTGTTCGAAAATTTTTGATCTCAATAGGCATCACAAGGCATGCCCAGCTATTTTTCACACAGTTCGGAGGCAAATACATCTATTGATTTTTTATTTGAGCGCCTACTCCATGTAATCCTCTAAAGGTACAGTTAACTCTATTATTGATACACTTTTCTTCAAGTTTGACAACGCTTCAATGCCAGGCCGCTCGTCTAATGAATGGTGTGCACTGGAAATTGTATCTTACAGTCGGAGATTTTCCAGATGAATTTCACGAATTAAGATATTAATCTCTATTTATATAAAATCAGGGATGTGTATATGTTTATATACTTGTATGTATAGGACACTCCTAAACTAATTAACCGATCATTATGAATTTTGGAACACAGCTGCGATGTGTGAGGAGTCGTAATGTTGGATATACTTATGTTAGTTTAGTTTTATGCAAAGGAACAAAAAGGTGTGGAAGCCCTTTGTGAAAATTCAGATGACTCACATTTTTGTGAAATTTTAACAATTAATAAACATTTCCGAATTTCTATTTCTTTGGAATATTTGAAATCGTTTTACTGAGCCATAATATAGGAATAACCTTGTAATTAAGCAAGATTCTATGAATTTCAATATCGTCGTAACACCCTTTAAGCTTAAGCCTTAAACATTTAGACATTTTTTTAAATCAAAGTCATGTAATGGATGTTCATCAAAATTGGAATAAAGATTCTAGATATAAGGTTTAGTATTATTGTATATTGATTTTAAGTTGTTTATGGAAAATGGAGCTACATCCAATACAGCCAAGCACACATTAGAAATTCTTAAATACGTTGGATGTTCGTGTAATCGCTAGAATAACTAATAGGCACCTCATTTACCAAATCCCATGCTACTGGATTTTCGCTGGGGAATATGTCAAGGGATCACCCAATTTAGAGGAGTTACAGCAACCCATTACCGATTTTAGAACGGCAATCTCTTGTGTATCAACATATAATATAAAACTTCGCAGTGAGAGTAAACGCATGCTATATATCACAATCATTTAAATGCTGTATATCAAAATGCGACATTTAAAAATGCCAATGTGTGGTTTGAAAATCAGCGTTAGGAGGTTTTATTTTTAGACCTGCTGTAAATTATCGGTGAGATTAGTAGTAAAGATTAGCTCAGCCTATTCAAGGGCCACGAACGGTAATATCGATTTTGTTACGTTTATTGTAAATTTCCTGTCCCTGGGTTTAAGTTAAACTTCTACATCCACAATTAGCTTATGTGTATGTCAGTTTCGGCTTTAGGATCTCTGGAGGATTCAACACAATCTTTCCTTCGTCTATGTCTTATCATATTCATCTTTGTTTTATTCTTTGGGATTTGTCTTTGCAATCATCTATGTTCAATAATCTTTGTGTTTGTTATAACACTTGTTCGACGGCATATTTCAACTACATTCTTTTTTTCGGTTTGGATGCAAATTTCACATCCAATTCACCCTATCTTTTAAAAACCTTTTGTTCACCCCAAACAAGACATATTGCCACTAAAGCGTAAGGGCCTCCTGTGATAGGGTCCAGATTTATAGGGGAAAGTTGGATAAAGGTTTGGCGGCAATATGTTTGTTCATATTACTTTTGAATTCCTGCATGTTGGTACAGACAGGAAAACAGGAAACAGGAAGGGAATTCCAAAAGATCTTCGAATAGAAAATTTTCTGGTATCTAGGTACCTCAGCAGTGAAATTGTGGGGTTTTGCTGCTAGTATATTTGGTGGGGTTAGTTACGTTGATTGGGTACAAGTGTAGTAGGTTTACCGGAGCAGATTTCGTTTAAATTCTAATAAAACAAACACAGAGATGCAACACTGCGGTGATGCGACAGGGGTAGGAGTTTTGTAAGCATTGCGCGACCTATTAGGTTAGAAATTTTTTTTTGCACCCTGCCCAAGGGGGGAAGGATAGTAATTGGTGCACCAGCCCAAATGTGGCAACAATACACTCTTCTTCGATATATACAACTAGTTTTACTTGTCGGCGTTGCCTAGAATTCTAAGAATGTGATTTTAGTTTAAATTATTTGGTCGCATATTTTAAAAATTATACAGGAAAATAAATAGCATTTTAGTCTTTTATTTCATTATTTCGATAAGTATATCAATTAAATTTAGATTAAAAGTAAATTAAAAAAGTAATAACGTGTAAGTCACGTATAGGCGAGAAACACACGATATAGTCACAAAATGATGTTAATATAGAGAAGAGTAGAAGAGATGTAATGTAAGAGCGATATATCATTGCATGTTGTAATATGAGTTATATCCCTTACATCATTTGAGTCATTATTTAAAATTGTGTTCATCGTAACAATAAGCTAGAATAAATATAAACTAAAAACATTTAGGATGGTAAAAAATATTCTCGAAATAAAAAAACAAAATGCCTAGTCAGAACCTAATATTGATGTGTCAGTACGAAGCTTTTATGTCTCAATTGTAAAATCCGACTGACTTAATCTTATATATTAGATATATCTATATCGCATGTCTATATTAGATAACTACAATTGTATTGCTCATGTATTGACTGCTTGGATCTTATTACGGTCATTAAGTTTTCATTCCAAAACAACACGCAGCTATCGAACATATTCTTCTTTAAACGTGTTCTTCACTTAGTTCTCCATGATTCTATCCATCCTTATGTTACATTACGACACTAATTACGCATTTGTTACATTATAAACACTATTTTTTCTATCAATAGTAATATATACTAATATACGTTGCGTTACACTTATTGATTATTATACTTCGGACTGATGAAACCTCGAGACCAACGCTTCCCGCAACACCATAACTACGGAAGTCGAAATAATACGAAAAGTTCCTCGGAATGATACGAAAGTTTTTTCGAAAGCGCCGGCCAAGGCTCGTCTCATAAAATCGATACAAAGTTCTTAATATCTTTTTTTTCTAAAACATTTTACATTAGACACTTTTTTACTTGCTAAGCAACTTATTTTGAACACTGTTCTTTTTATACAACTTATTTTTAAACATTTTTCTTTTTTAACATTGTTCTCTTTAAACATAAACATGTTATACACAAAAAGTTACCTTACAGTTTTTTCTTCGTCTATTAGTCGTGATCGCTATCTGTGCCGTGGATTTCGCTGCGTCTCTGGCCGTGATCGATTCTGGTGGTCTTGGTTCTATGGACAAACTTGTTTTCAGGCAGGAGACAAAACGCGGAGACAGTTTTTTTTTTTCAGAGAGAGATTTTATTCTTTTATTCTTCTGTATTGGTTTTGGAGAGATTTCCATCCATTCGTTCTTCCATTCGTCTCATTCATACCTGTCGTTGTGGAGTGCGACGGATGCATGGGGATATATGTCGGATCTCATTCAAGATCCAAACCATAACTCTTTAGCCTATTTTCTCATGGGTCCCTTGCTTTCAAGACGAACGGCTACATGGTTGGACTTCTCGCTGTGAGCTCCCAAAGTATACTCTTTCAAAAAAACTCTAGTTTTCGAGAAAAACAAATGACGCAACAGACACTCGCCTCGCGTCGGCCAATCAGACACGACATTAAACAATCGTCCCATATCTGACCTTTTCTAACCCAAGATTCTCTGTGTCGGCGCCGAATTTGTAACTTTGTTATGGTTTGACAGAAATGATTCACTCATAACAATGCCCTCCCGTGCATGTCAGCTTAACCCGCACTTATTGTCTTAACTGGCCCCAGCCATAATCCATACTAGCTAACTTAATCGTTTCCAAAGATATGGGCCCCCCTTCATAAAATACTTAAATTATTATTATTATTATTATTATTATTATTATTATTATTATTATTATTATTATTATTATTATTATTATTATTATTATTATTATTATTTGTACTCACTAGGAGTTCTCACACAGATCATCGTCAGTGATTGCTCACCGACAACAACCAGTAGTATTTCCTTGAGTCTGAGTGCCAACAAGACTCCCCAGACTTCCAGTGTTCTTCACCTCTTTTCGATAACGATGCGGTATCGCAACAGTCTCTTACCATTGATTTCTCGCCGATAAGGACAATTGGTCTTCTCTGGGATTTGGGTGGCAATAAGCCTCCCCAACGTCCCAGCATTCTCTGCACTTTTCCAGTGAAGGTCTGGTTTGTGCTGTCTCTCCTCGGTCTTCTCATCCTCATCGACCCTCTACAGATATGTTGTCTGGTGTCAGCCTAGTCCGGCACCAGTTAAAAAAATAAATAAATGAATAAAATAATATTTCTTTAAATTAATAAAAAAAAAAAAATTAAATAAAAAAAAAAACAATAAATAAAAAAATAAAAAAATTAATTTTTTATTTATTTTAAAATTTTTTCCTTTCAATTCCTTTTCTTTCTTTTTTTTTTCCTTTTCTCTTCCCTTATTTAAAAAAAAAAGAATTTTTAAATTCTTTTAAATTTTTTAAGAGGGGGTGGGTGGGGAGAGAGAGGAGCTTATAGTGTTTCTTGTAATTTCTGTTTCTTGGTTCATTTTTGTGTAGTGATAGCTGAGGCTGGTGTAATTTATTGGGAGGGGGGAGATTATGAAGTGCTTTTTCTTGCAGTTTCTGTTCCTTGGCTTTTGTTGTGGTGTTCTTCGTGTGGTCTTGTTTTCTCCGTTGTAAATTTCATGTGACTGGTTAGCCTTTGTTGCTTATGTGTGTTAGTTTCCGCATTCGAGGATTTTCCTTAAGATTGCAGCTGTTTTGATCATTGCCGTCCTTTGTATGGTTTCGATAGTCCCTTTGATTCCAATTTCTCCCAATCTTTTCTCCAGGTTTTTTGGGATTGTTCCTAGTGCTCGTACGATTATTCGTATTATACTAACTTTCTTCATGCTCCATATTCCTTACAGTTCTCTGGCTAGTTCTGTGTATTTACTTCGTTTTTCCGTGTCTTTGATCTTCACACCGTGGTCTGCTGGAACGGCAAAGTCTACGATTTTACATAATTTTATCTTTTTATCTATTATAATAAAATCAGATCTCCCTACTTGTATGAGTTTATTTGTTTGTATATCCATATCCCAGAGGATTTTGTGTTTTTCGTTTTCCAGTACTGTTTCTGGTTTATGTTTGTACCATTTGTCTGCATATTCGAAATTCAATTGTTTGCACAGTTCCTTGTGTATTACTTTCCCAACACAATCATGTCTGTTCTTGTATTCTTTTTGAGCAAGTTTGCTACATTCACTTATTATATGATTTACTGTTTCGTCTCTTTGTCCACACAGTCTGCATTTATTGTTTTCCTTGGTTTTTATCTATTTTGGCTTTAATGTAGTTTGTCCTAATCGCATTGTTCTGTGCAGCCATCAGTAAAGATTCCGTTTCTCTGTTCAAGTTTCCTTTTCTTAGTCATGTCCAGCTATTTGCGTTGGTTTCTTCTCTTGTGAGTCTTATGAAGCGTCCATGTAGTTGTTTTCGTTCCCATTTTTCTTTTCTTGTCTGTTTGTGTCCAGTTTCGATGCTTCCTGCGTTGTTCGTTGGGACGGTATCTCTTGCTGCGGTGATCAGCCTTTCTGTGTTCTGGTTTATGTATTTCTCCAGCTCTTTTTTAGTGTCGTCCACACAGTCTTCTATACTTACCAGTCCTCTTCCCCCTTCGTTTCTCTTCACGTAGAGTCTGTCTGTATCGTCTTTTGGATGTAGTGCATTGTGCATAGTCATTCATTTTCTAGTCCTCTGATCAAGGTGCCTGAGTTCTTCTTTAGTCCAGTTTATGAATGGTCCAGAATATCTTATTAGTGATACTGCCCAGGTATTTATTCCTTTGATTAGGTTTCTGCTATATAATTTTGTTTCTAAGAGCTTTCTTGTTCTTCTCAGGTATTCTTTTCCAATCTTCTCTGTCATTTCTGTTGATTTGATTGTGTCTGCTTCCAAAACTCCCAAATATTTATAGCTCTCTTGTTCATCTAGCGCCCTCATTTGCTCTTGGTTGGGTAGTTTCATGCCCTCAGTCGTCTCCAACTTTCCCTTTTTAATCTCTAGCAATGCACACTTTTCCATTCCGAATTCCATTTAAATGTCCTGACTGAAGATTCTGGTCGTATTTATCAGCTTTTCCAGTTCATGTACATGAGATAGTTTATTCGTTGTTCTCTGCCTGTGAACTGGTATCCGGCATCACATTTCCTGAGTATGTAGTTGAGTGGCATCATGGCTATGATAAACAGTAGTGGTGATAGGGAGTCTCCTTGGAAAATGCCTCTCTGTATTTTTATCTCCGTCAAGTATTGTCCTCCAGCTGTCAGTTCTAATCTCCATGTTTCCATTGCTTTCTTGATGAAATTAATAATCCTGTTGGGTATCTTGTACATTTTTAAACATTCAATTATCCATGCTTGAGGGATTCTGTCGTACCCTTTCTTGTAGTCAATCCATGCCATAGATATGTTCTTTTTCTTGCTTTTAACTTCTTTCGGGATCTTTTGATCTATGTATAACAGATCATGCGTCCCTCTTTTCCCTTTCTGGCATCCTTTTTGTTCCTCAGGAAGTAGTCCACGACTGTTCAGGGAATGGTAAATTTGCTCTCTAAGTTGTGCCGTTAAGATTTTCCACATTGTCGGTAAACAGGTTATTGGTCTGTAATTGCTTGGGGTCGTTCCCTTCTTGGCGTCTTTTTGTATGAGCGTTGTCCTTCCTTTTGTCATCCACTCTGATACGTCTGTTTTATGGATACATACTCTCAGTTTCTATGCTAGCCTTTCATGTAGGGTCGTGCATTTTTTGAACCAGTACGCATGTATTCCATCGTGACCTGGTGCTTTCCAGTTTGCCATTTTCTTTAGTGTTGTCTTAATAGTTTCTTCATTAATTTCTGTTTCCGTTCCTTCTTCAATTTCTAGAAGTTTATCTTTCATGTCTTTCAGCCATTTAGCATTTTTGTTATGATCTTCAGCATTTTCCCATATCTTGCTCCAGAAATATTTAGTTTGTGTCGGGTCCGGTTGTTCTGTTGTTGTTCTTTCTCCGTTTATGTTTTGGTAAAACTGGTTTTCATTGTTTTCAAAGGTTCTGTTCTGTCTGTATAGTTCCGATTTGTATCTGTATCGTCTCAATCTTCCTTCTTTTGCTGCTGTCTATTGTTTTAGTTCTTCGTGTTTCTTATTTAGTCTTTCCTTGCGATTCAGATTTCTGCTCTTCCATCGTTTACTGTTCTCCTTCATCCTATTCACGGTTTTAGCTTCCTTTTGAAGTTTGGTGATCTGGGTTTCCAGTCTGATCTCCCATCCAGATTTCGTCTGCCTATTCTTTTGGTCAGTCTTCTTTTCCCTTTTTAGTTTCATACTTATTGATTTTGCCCCCGCATATATCAAGTTGTTTGGATCTGTGATAGTGTCTGTTGGGATGTACGTGAGTACTCTGTTTACTTTCTCTGTTTCAACTTTTCATCATCATCATTATTATTATTATTATTATTATTATTATTATTATTATTATTATTATTATTATTATTATTATTATTATTATTATTATTATTATTATTATTTACTCACTAGGTGTTATCACGCAAGTTATAATCAGTAATTACTCACTGACAATAACAAGTGTTGTTCCCTGGAGTCTGAATGATAACAAGTCTCCAAGATTCCCATCAATCTCTGCATTTTTCGATAACTGTTGCAAATCATTTTGCGTTATCCTAACACCCGTTTACCATTAATTTTTCCCTGATGTCTGAATAGTAATACTCCTTCCCAATGTTCCAGTATTATTCGCACCCTTCCAGTGGAAGTCTGGTGGTGCTCTCTCTCCTTGGTCTTTCCATCCTCCTTTACTCTTCACGACAATTTAATGTGGGGCCATCTGAGATTGGTGCCATCACATTTGTGTGTGTGTTTGGGGAGGTGTTAGCTCATGTGATTTCTGTCAGTTTCAATTATTTTGAAGTTCTATTATTATTATTATTATTATTATTATTATTATTTTACTCACTAGGAGTTTTCACTAGTCATTATCAGTGATTGCTCACTGACAATAGCCAGTAGCGTTCCCTTGGAGTCTAAGTGACAACAAGTCTCCTAAGATTTCCAGCTTTTCTATATCTTTTGATAACCATTGCAAATTATTTTGCGTCATTGCAACATCCATTCATCACCGATTTCTCGCTAGCAATGCCCGTCGGTCTTATTTAAAATTTCAGTGACAGTAAGCCCGCTAAGCTTCTAGTACCCCCGCACCCTTACTGTGGAGGTTGATGTTCTTCCTCCTCGGTATTTTCAATCTCCTTGACCTTTCACGAGAATTTTGTGTGGTATAAGCTGAGGCTGGTGCCACCGCTTGTTAATGTGTATTTTTTCTTTCCTCTTCCCAATTCCATTTTTTGTGACCCGTGACTATTAGTTGGTTATGTCGATTGGTTTCCGCATTCAATGACTTTCCTTAACATTTCCGCTTTTGACATCATTGCCGTTCATTGCATGATCTCAATATTCTCTTTGATTCCAATTTCTCCTGATCTTTTTTCCAGGGTTTTCCGTAATGTTCATAGTGCCCCTATAATTATTGGAACCATTCTATATTTCTTTCAGTTTTCTGGACAGTTCCATCTATTTGTTTCTTATTTCCGCCTCCTTGATCTCCTCCCTGTGATCTGCTGAGACATCGGAATCTACGATTAAGTAGTTTAAAAAATTATTTTGACTATTATTACGTCGAGTTACCTTGCTTGGGTTCACTTGTCTGTTTGTACCTCTATGCCTCAGAGAATTTTGTGATTTTCGTTTTCAAATTCTGTCTCCAGTTTCAGTTTTTACCATTTGTTTGTGTGTTCAAAGTGCACACTTTGGAATAGTTCTCTGTGTATTGCATTGTAGTCCGATAATTCTATTCTTGCCAGAATTATTCCAATATCTTCTGATGCAATCACAGCTTTCTCGCTGTCTGCCATTGTTTTACAATGGCTGAAAAGCACAAACTAAATAAAAGAAATCATACTGTGTCGCCATATTTCCGATCGCCAAGAGGAAAACCCATACCAATATTCAGCAAGAGATAAGTAAATGCTACTCGTCCCCTCTCATCAAAAGTCTCTTGCAATATTTTTATATCATTTATATTGTCATGAGCTAAATTCGACGAGTGTTCAAACAAAAATAGATAATATTCGAAAATTTATCTTTTAAATAAATATTTCTGTTCTATGATCGAGGCATTTAGACGTCATTAACTCGTGCCGATATATGTAAAGAATGTATATATATATATATATATATATATATATATATATATATATATAATCATTATATCATCTTATTGCAATTTATACGCAAAGAAACTTAACGGATTTACATGTTTCCAGAGAATCTGCACTGTAAAATTGTTTATTTTTCTTCAACATGCATTCTTTTACTTCATCTTTTGATTATTTTCAAAACATTCTGGATTTTGAGCCTTTGAACATTTTTCACAAACGTAACTATATCTTTTTTAGAAGTGACTGTTGAATGACGGATTCTGTCTTTTATACGAAACTGCCAGAATAGCCATTGTTTACTGTATACACACATGTAAACTCTAGAAACATGTAGATCCGTTAAGTGCTTTAGATATATATTATTATAAGATTATATAATAAAAAATCTTGAAATAATTATATTTATAAGCTCGCTTTAATTTCTAATTATCGAGTTTGTTATTTCGTATGGAAATAGTTTCCCATGCGAATCAACCTGAACTATATGAATTTGATTTATATTATTATAATCTCTTATATATACATGATTATATATTTTACGATTTAAAACATTTTTCAATCATATTCCAAATGAAGAGTATCGATTTACTCCTCTCCAGGAGTTAGGCACAAGGACAGTTTTTATCTTACTCCCACAAGTAAGATGTGACCCAAGGTCGGGTCGGGAAAGTGGGGTTTAAAAATAACCTAGGCAGCCCCGTCGGCATTACTCGGTAGGGGCGCCTCAGGCAGTAAGCGATAAACTTACTCCTCCCCAAAGAGGGGAGGCGAAGCCTAAAAGGGTGGACCTCCTAGAACTGCACAGGACAGACCCATAGACAGGCGTAAATCAAGCCTTGAAGGCCAAGACAATACCAGTCTATGGGGTGCAGTATCCATCGGAACAGATACTACATTTTGATCTTAGCCAAAAGGCCAAGACACAAAGTAATTATAGCTGTTTATATATATATATATATATATATATATATATATATATATATATATATATATATATATATATATATAGAGAGAGAGAGAGAGAGAGAGAGATACATATATATAAAGCTAATCACGCTGATAAGTCTTAAGATGACGAAACACATGTCCATGGATAATTCTATTTTTTAAATATATACGCTCCTATATAGGGGGAATCACATGTGTTAAGGGAAAATTTATTCTCACCTAACATTTAGGTGAAATGCTTTTCTGTAGATAGTTGAATACGTTAAACTATCGCAAATAAAATAAAAGTATAAACAAAAAAAATGGCATCTATAAACGCGATACCCTCTTTCTACTACAGTTAGCAGTTATTCAGTTGTAAAGTGTACCACGTATACGTGGATATATATATATATATATATATATATATATATATATATAAAGAATTATAAAAAGAAAAACTATACACACATTAAGGTTGTACACATAATAACTTATTTCGACCCCTTTAATTAGGTCTCCTCAGATGTATAGACAACCACGTCAAAAAAACCTGTTTAAATTACATTGAGCTCTGTTATTCAGATTCTCTACACAAAATTGAAATCTACACACTATATATATATAAATATATATATGTAATATTTACAAATAAATATTACATTATTTATACCTATATATACCGGCGTTTAAAGCTTATGCTCTTTATCAGTGTAGGAAGTGACAAGTTCAGACGTCACAGGGTGCGAACCCGGTTCACAGAGTCAACTAAGCTTTCGTTTCATCCCCCGGCCATCAGAAATTATCATATGATACAGGAGAAATTAAGTTCTATTCATGCCTAAATACAGCGGGCAGTAAATAGCAGGCAGTCTAGAGAGTCTGACGAACGTTATCAGAACCTTGCTTATAGCAAATTGACAGACTGTTTTTAATATCTTCGAATTGTGCTCAATTTTAATTTCTTAAAAGGGCTTTATAAAAATTAGCTTTACAAATAAATATTAAATTATTTTTACTTATATACGCCGGCGTGTCAAGCTTACGCTCTCATCCGTGGAGGAAGTTACAATTTCAGACAGTCACAGAGTGCGAACCCGGTTGACAGAGTCAACTAAGACTCCGCACGCTTTCGCTTTATATATATATATATATATATATATATATATATATATATATATATATATATATATATATATATATATATATATATATATATATATATATATATGGGCATTGTTGGCACAGGGGTTCATGATGTACTTGAACTGCTGATCGCATTTGTATGCGACTGTCCGTTCGAGTTGCGAATCTTGGCGTAAAATACACTTGCTACGTCTAGTCACACTGATAAACGACAAAACAGCTGTTGGATGATGACAATAATTTATATTATTATTCTAAATGTGAGTTTATCAACGTTTTTTTGCCTAGGATTTTTTCTAATATACTTTGATAAAAAGAGGACTTATTATTTCAGTTATGCAAGAATAATGTCAACGGATATGCGACACTAGGAATTTTTAAATGAAATGAAAATAGAATAAACAGGTCATACGTAGTGTATATATATATATATATATATATATATATATATATATATATATATATATATGTGTGTGTGTGTGTGTGTGTTCTAATTCAACATTCAATGTTTTCAAATGTAGGATCATTTTATAACATAAAGTCAGCTATAGTTGTTATTGAAATTATTTTAACCTGAAAAATGATGAAGAATAGATGTTCACAGGAAAGAAACGTTTTTAATCAAAGCAAACATTTGTTTCGACTAAAACCAAGGATATCGTTTTCAAGAATGTTAAAGTATTTCAAAATATTTACAGATGTATCCTTCAAAGTACCTTTTGAAATACATACAAATACGTTTCAAAAATACGTTTAAAAACACATTTAAAAACTCGTCGGTTTGACCATCGTCAGTGCCAATTGCAAAAAAGTACAATAATTAAAAACAATGAAAATACACATTAGACATTCCATAAGAAAGCATAATTTTGCTTTTTTCTCTTTTTTTAACCTTGAATTGTAGCATGGAAGACTTCCGGTTCAACTTAGAGTACTGAAGTTTGACCGGAAGTCCTCCATGCTACATCACAAATTGGACAGTTATATGCCATTCAAGGTCAAAAAAAAGAAAAGAAAAAAAGCGGCTTCTCGGCGGATTAGCACCTATCGCTGTTGGGCCTGGACCGTATATGTGAGGGAACACTCTACAGTCACCATTTACTTAGCTCCCCACATGGGCAAATTTATACCAACGTAGGATATTTATGTCGGAGATATCCCTATCCCTGAAAAGAGGCACTCTGAATGGGACAAAAATTTGAAAAAAATCCTCGGTCAAGAAGGATTTTTTTGTTGGCTCTATAATTTTGTGCATTTCTTTTGGTATTTTTATCGATTTTGATGATCTGCGTATTTTGTCGTAGTTTCACAGCAGTAGCGGTGAATAGAAAATACTTGACAGATTTGATTAACATCAAAGCCAACTTAAAAGGCTGAAAGAGAGGGAGAGAGAGAGAGAGAGAAAGAAGGAGAGAAACAAAGAGAGAAAAAGAGAGGGGGAGAGGAAGAGGAAACCGATTATATGGTTGATAAGTAAGACTTCAGAAAGAGCACATCAGTCGCAGCTGATGCATTTTCCTTTGAAGATGAAAAAAACAGTGGGAAGGATGGGTGTGTGGACTACCCACTAAGAAATAAGAATGATCCCCGTCCGCCACCCCTACACACCACAACCACCGCCATCGTCACGAAGGGAAAATAACGCTGGAATGTTATTTAATGTGCACAAAAGAAGTGAGTGCACTAAATGCAACAATTCCACAACACGTAAATAAAATCAGAAGCAAATATTCTTAAGATGCCCTCTTCAATCTGCACGTTTGACAATGAGAATTGTATTTCAAACTTAAGCGTGACAGACCAACGAAAATGCTATTTCTGACTTAAACGTGACAAACCAACGAAAATAGTATTGTAGCATATTTGGAATGTTCTTCAGTCCCCATGGTGCGCCCGCTTCGTCGGCAGAATCACTTGGTCGTGGTCGCAGTGGTTATGTGGTAGTAGAACTTTCCATCTTTTCTTCTCTCAGTCGCTGTTTTCTTCTTCTTCTTTTTTTCTTCTTCCCAATAACTGATTTCACAAATGTTATTTATAAAGAAACATCGACAAATGAAATTAGGTTTTATACATCTCTTTGGGGTTTTCTTCTTTCTTCATAGACTACATGTATACGCATAACACACTGTACCCCCTTTCTCATGTGGCGACACCAGCTATCATAAAGCTCGACTGCTCTCTCTGGTGGTTCCAGCGAAATAGAATGATCCTCCTGCTTATTCGCTACATAAGACTGGTTGCTTCCTGTCTGTGTCTCGTCACTGCCGGGACACGTAGCCTTACTCAAATTCTTATCGGAAAATTCTAAAGTTTTTTCCATCTATCCGACCTATATTACCATCAAAAACCAAATCTCGATTTTGCTTATTTGTATATTTATTTATTTTTAAGTTTTTAATAAATTAATACTCTGTAATATACTTTTCTACTTTGTATTGTCAAATTTTCTTTTACATACGCAATCGTTTTATCGATAGTACAAATATTATAATCATGAATAAAATAAGATAAAGAGATTTTATTAAAAAAATGATAACGTTTAAAAACCTATTTAGAATTTCATTTTCAAGGGAGATAATTTACTTCCGACTTTAGTAAAGTGTCAAATATCGCTGGATGTCGAACAGATACTACACTTTGATCTTAGCCAAAAGGCCAAGGAACCATAAAAATATATATTTTTGTGACGAGGAATTTTTAAATTAAAAAAAAAGACTCGATTTAGTGAGAATATCTTTTAGGCGGGGTAGTGTAGTATTGGTCCTGTTCTCATAAGACTGTCCACGCAAGAAATACTTCCTCCTTTTTGGGTGGAGGGAAGTCGTGTTCGTTCATCATGATATTATTGTCTGTCAGGGGAGGGGTCAGTGTAGTATATATTCATTCACCGTAATACTAGCTAAGGAATAACGATAACTCAAGTTTATAATAAACATATATTTTTAAACTAGAAAATTATGAAAGTTATCATTTTTCCTTAGCCAGAATATTCACCTTTGTTTATAAAGATGGCGACTATATTTTTCCAGCCAATTTTCATTCAGGCGTTTCACATGGATAATGAAACTTGCGATGGTTTGTTAATGTTATCTAAATAAATAAATGCAAAAGTTGTTTTTCCACATATTCTAACTATATTGACATTAAAACAGTTTATGTTTAATTCTCTGTAGTATATTTTAATTTGTCATGATAAATTCCTCACGGGCATTACCTCCTCTTCTGAGGAAGGCCGTACAGTATACATTCGTTCCTCACGATACCATTTCCTCAGGATTACCAGATTTGTGTGGGGGAGTTAGTGTACTATCTATTCTGTTGTCATGATATCATCCCTCCAGACATTAACCCCTCCTTTGAGGGTGAGGGGTGAGTGTATGTAGTTCGTTTATCATGATATCATCCTGTCAGGGTCTCATTTGTATATTTATTTTTAATTTTCTAATGAATTAATATTTTCTAATCTGTTAATATTTATATACATGCGTTTATTATTTTTTTTAATAAATTTGTTGTTGTTGTTGTGGTTGTTGTTATTGAGGTTGTTGCTGTTGCTGTTGCTGTTGCTGTTGCTGTTTACTTCCTCCCACGAGAGCAGAGTAAAGCACAATGTCAATATTTAACGTGTGGAGAATCCAGCTTCCCAAAATGGGCACTCTAAATTGGAACAAAAATTTCAATTGCCTCGGTTTAGAAGGATTTCTCCTTCACTGACAGAGAACATAAAAACTAAATGCAGATTCAGTATAGATACTACATTTTACTCCTAGCCAAAAGGCCAAGGAGTTAACATGTTGGTAGTGATGATGACGATGACGATGATGATGATGATGATGATGATGATGATTTGTCATATAAAAGAAATATCCTTTCTAAATTATGAAAGAGTATTTTTCTTTAATATTATTTACGTATTTTTTTCTTTCTTTTATAATAAAGGTGAAAAGTACAAAGTACCCATTTCGAATTACTCAGTAATATAAAATAGTTTTATTTGACCAATCGACGTCCCGCCCTTATGTTTATTCATTTCATTATATAACAAGTTTTAATGGGGAATTCATTTTAATTTTTATGCTGAAAAAAATTAAAATGTTCGATGTTCAATATGTTAAAGACCATATCAATTGACCTTTTTGTTGTTTTTTCCTAAAAAAACAAAATTTGACGATGTTCATACACAGTATATTTCCCCCATATTGGAATATATCAAATAATACTACGACAATCATGATTTTTTAAAAATTTTCTCTAAATTACCAAAATGTTAAATGAAAATTAATTCTTTTGTTTCTAGAAAGAAGACTACAGCGTCAGTAATTGCTGCCCAGAGGCCGGGTAGTATATATATATTTAAAGATTTAAATTATTAGCTAATCATATTCAAAATAAAGAGTACACAAAAAGGTATCCAAATCGTTTCCAGCTATTTCCAGGCGATGTTCATTTTAAGTTATATAATATATATATAACTTAAATTCTGTTTTAACGGTGCCTTTCTTCATGACGATATATATATACATATATATATATATATATATATATATATATATATATATATATATATATATATATATATATATATAGATATAGATAGATAGAGAGAGAGAGAGAGAGAGAGAGAGAGAGAGAGAAAGGAGTAGATACATTATTATAAACCATTGTTTCGTAAAGGTATAAACATTTTTTTGAAAAACCATAACAATGTAATTTGTTGAAATAAATAAATAAGATTTATTTATTTTAAACTGAGCTTTCGAATATAAAATATTCCTCGTCAGAGAGTTTTTTTTTCTTCTTTTTTTTCATCGTCTGGTGGTATTGACTTGGTGAGAAGGAATGTCCGTGTCTTAAAGCGCGGTTAAGCCATTTTGAATAGAAAGGAGTAGACACATTATTATAAACCATTGTTTCGTAAAGGTATAAACATTTTTTTGAAAAACCATAACAATGTAATTTGTTGAAATAAATGAATAACATTTATTTATTTTAAACTGAGCTTTCGAATATAAAATATTCCTCGTTAGAGAGTTTTTTTTTTCTTCTTTTTTTTTCATCGTCTGGTGGTATTGCTTTGGTGAGAACGAATGTCCGTGTCTTAAAGCGCCGTTAAGCCATTTTGAATAGAAAGGAGTAGACACATTATTATAAACCATTGTTTCGTAAAGGTATAAACATTTTTTGAAAAACCATAACAATGTAATTTGTTGAAATAAATAAATAACATTTATTTATTTTAAACTGAGCTGTCGAATATAAAATATTCCTCGTCAGAGAGTTTTTTTTCTTCTTATTTTTCATCGTCTGGTGGTATTGACTTGGTGAGAAGGAATGTCCGTGTCTTAAAGCGCGGTTAAGCCATTTTGAATAGAAAGGAGTAGACACATTATTATAAACCATTGTTTCGTAAAGGTATAAACATTTTTTTGAAAAACCATAACAATGTAATTTGTTGAAATAAATAAATAACATTTACTTATTTTAAACTGAGCTTTCGAATATAAAATATTCCTCGTTAGAGAGTTCTTTTTTGAAAAACCATAACAATGTTATTTGTTGAAATAAATAAATAACATTTATTTATTTTAAACTGAGCTTTCGAATATAAAATATTCCTCGTCAGAGAGTTTTTTTTCTTCTTTTTTTTCATCGTCTGGTGGTATTGACTTGGTGAGAAAGAATGTCCGTGTCTTAAAGCGCGGTTAAGCCATTTTGAATAGAAAGGAGTAGACACATTATTATAAACCATTGTTTCGTAAAGGTATAAACATTTTTTTGAAAAACCATAAGAAAACCATAAGAAAAAAAGACTCTGACGAGGAATATTTTATATTCGGAAGCTTAGTTTAAAATAAATAAATGTTATTTATTTATTTCAACAAATTACATTGTTATGGTTTTTCAAAAAAATGTTTATACCTTTACGAAACAATTGTTTATAATAATGTGTCTACTCCTACATACAATATATATATATATATATATATATATATATATATAATATGAAGACGAATATTATTAAGTTTTTATCCACATACACTAGCGTTTTATATTTTTCAGGGAATCATCAGTATAGAGGATGATTTCTCAACCGATCGCACGATTCGAAACACTCAGACTGAAGTCAACAATTTGAAATTTCGTCTGAACGCCTCAGACCCCGCGGTTAATAAAGCAGCCATGTTGAAGAAAGATAATTAAGATCTATTTATGCCTAAGAAAGCTGACACACTTAGAAGACTGTCACCAACAGTGTTCAACGACACGTTAGGCCGAAACTTAGCATTACGCATTTACATTTGACAGCCTACTTATAATTTTCTTAAAGCGCTCATCTTCGCATCAAAGAATCTACGAACACTATTAAGTTGTTATGCACAATTTCTTTTTTTTTGGGGGGGGGGGGTAATTTAATTAGAAATAACTACAACGATTTAAAATTGAACCTTTAGTTTAAAGTGACGGGAATCAACTCGAGATGGAAAAGAAAGAAATCACATCCGGTAGCGAAAAAGACAGGTAAAAGAGGCGTACATAGATCTAAAGAGACAGAGGGAGAAAGAGAAAGAAAAAAAGACAGAGAGAGAGAGAGAGAGAGAGAGAGAGGGGGGAAGAGAGAGATGGAGGGGATGATGGTTGTAGAGATAAAGAAGGATACGCAGAGAGGTAAACTACTGCTGTCAGCCTCATGTGATTTATAGAGAAAATAGCGGTTACGCCTATAAACATAGAGATTACACCTACAGGGAATGAGGTTCATTATCCAACAATTACTTATTTTAGGCAAAGTTTTGATTTGAAAATAAAAATAAAAGAAACAATCCAAAAATCACCGTTGCTTTTAGAGTAAATTCTATGTTATTTCCAGTCTAAACGTCAATGGGTGTTTTTTGTTTGTTTTTGTTTTAACTAACGGGTCACGTAGTGTTTGTCAAAGAAAAGAAATAAAAAGAAAAGAAAAGCGATGTTCTAAAATATCTGAGCGCCAAATTCCGACTTTGAGCTTCTCGCCACAAATTGGAGAACACAATACACAAAGAAAAAAGTTTGAAAGGCTAACGAATCTGAAAACAAGCCTCGGACCCAATCCTTTCTTGATTTTCTCGCGCAGTGCTATGGCGGCGGTGCCGATG
>OY744526.1:75660216-75667716 GCA_963556195.1 Sepiola atlantica | reverse complement strand
TGAGGCAACATCATCTTGAATGATATTACAATATAGTCTATTCTATTTCATAGACCACAGAACTGATGTTAATGTAGTTTCAAGTTAATTGACGGCAATTTAATGAACATACAAATATTGATGAGCAGGGATTTGAGGATATTTAAAATAGAGCCGTTGAGTAGCTCGTCTTGGCAACACCATCCACGTATATCTATAACGTGTTAAAATTTAAGAGAAAAACTGAATTTCAACTCTGATCAAATAAGGATGTATTTGATTTCGGATTATAGAACGTGGACCGGACAGGAAAAGCCGATTCCGTGAATCAAGGGAGAAAGTTGTTGCCCTTTCGCCACTGTAGGAACACCTAGTCCAGCCTCACACACTTACCAGATACCAGATAAAATTACAGATGCTGCAGTTTTTTAATTTTTGCTATTTCTTGTCACCATTCACTTCGGATCATCGAGGGGGTGTTTTAGTTTTACCTGAATCTTCTTTAGGTACACAAATTTATGTTGCCGAAATATGGATGCATTTCAAAAATGTTTTTCATTCCCCTAGTGAAGAATTTTTCTTAATTCTGGTATTTTGTGCCTGTTACGATAAGTAAAAACGAGACGAATCCACGTATAAAAATAGGTTTCGCTTACGTATTTCGGTAAACGTTGGCCAAAAAATAAAACTGGCACGCGCTCTAGTAAAATGACCCAATTATTAAGGAAGGAATGGGGAATAAAGACTTATTCTTAGAGTCAATTGCTTGAAGATGTTGCTATTTTACCAATAGTTGGGAGGGTGATTCCCAGTTCATACCTTTCCCAACATTAGTGCGTAAATGAATGTAATAGATCCATGATAATTTCAAGTCAGTCGATTCGATAGTCCAACTGGGACAATCACGTACTCCCTGGAGTTTAAACAATGTTAAACGAACAAAAGAATTTTCAAGTTTTTCAGTGTCTTTGATTTATGTTTTTCAGATCATAAATCATTGTTTCCACCGGTTCTTGGGATCATTAGCAAACTTATTTTTTAATAAGTCATGGCATAATTATTCGATTTTGATTGTTATTAAACTATTATTCTTTTCTACATTTGTCTTGGTAAGTGTAGATTTTCCTTTTACTATTTTTAACACAGTGGGGACCAATTTTTTAAACATGCTTTGTATTTTGAAGAATATGTGAGTTCCATTTATTGCCTTTTTATTTTGGTAAATACAGTTTGAGTGTTGATATTTATTAAAGCTTCATGTCGTACACGAGAATGACAGTTCATTATTCTTAGATCTTCATAAGTATTACATAACATGACATATAAATTTGATTTCCAAAATAGAAGATCATAACAGAAATAATATATCTCTCAGTTTTCTTAAGAGATTCGCAGAAATTATCCATAAATGATTTGATCAGAAGCTTCCCAGATTCTTCAGAAACGTAGAATTTGATAATTAGATTCTGATTTTGTCTAATTGGCAACAAGACTATGACGTCTGAGTAAGGTTCCCATCCTTGCCACTATCCCTTACACAAATATCCATTGCCAATTTACTGCAGAGGATATTATTTTGACAAGCAACACAAGCGCATATTTTGCATATATTAATTAAATAAGTTTTTTAAGTGTAACCTATAAAAAACTTCTTTAAAAAGGGATTTTTATATTTAATAAACATTTCAATGAAAAAATCTCTTCAGCATTTAATGAACCGTTTGGTTCCAAAAAATGAATGAAGTATAAAGAAAACCGTATATATAAAATATTAACCTACGCTTCAATTCATATTATCTGTTGCAGTATATCGCTGAACTATTTTAATAGCATAGGTAACTCCAAAATTGAACTATGGACAGATAATTTTAAATATTAACAAAAAAAACAGACTGATATTAACAAAATCATTAGAAATTATTGGATTATTGGACTTCAATGACATTTTCGTTGCATATTTATGAATTACTTGTATAATGAGTCAGAGGTTTCTTATTTTTAAATCATCGACTACATTTTCTATTTCTTTTAAGAACACCGTTATGTTATAGGCGAAACCAACCAATAAATTAAATGTTCGAGTTTCGAAAGATAAAATGCCGAGTATTATCCGATGGTCAAAAAAAGTTATACAAATACCACACAATGAGAATATGTTGTGAAATTAAAGATTAACTTTTTAAAACAACTTCAAACTGTTTCTGCAGTGAGTTTAACGTTGGCTTACTTTGAAATGAATTCTATTTACTTCAGACTTTTACCTACCATGCGTATTTCTCCGCTCTACTGTCCGGGGAATTGATTGTCAACGTACATTCAAGTTTTGGGAGAGAACCTCTAAAGATTTGAAACGCCGCATTAGTATTTTCGACCATTTCTTTTTGTCTCGACAATCAGAGATGTGTGTTTAAAAGAAAAGCAAATTAAATAAAGGGGAAAAGTAGTTCCAAAAAGTGCAAAAAGGTCTTCTGAACGCTTGTAAAAAAAAACCTTCTTCTACATATACAAAGTAACCGCTCCGCCTCCTCTTAAATAGATCGTATCTTCGTACTCCCAGAGATCATTTTCGGGTTTAGCTAGCCGATACTTATTTCACCAAGAAGTTCACCATTAAAAGTCCCAAATTTTAGCTAAGTTTTTTGCTTGTTTAGATTTCTCTTGTATTTTTTATTCTTACATTTATTTTATTTCTATCTATTTCTATATTTATGTTCTTTTTCTTGCTGACTTTTATTTAATTAAAATTATTTATTCCTCCTCTACATTCAAGTTTAAGGGAAAACCCCCAGAAGATTTGAAATGCCGCATCTGTACTTTCGATCTTTTCTTTTTACTCGACAAATGAATGATGTGTTTTAAAATAAAATAATAATAAATAAATATATAAAAGCAAATTAGTATGCTTCCCGTTCTTTAGATTTATCCCCTTTCTGCCTATTATAAGAGAAAAAAACCTAGCTTCAATTTTTTAGGGAAGAGACACGAAAATCTATTCTAAGTAGGAACTTATGTTTCTTATCTATCCCCTCGGAGCACAGAAATACCTGGCTTAGTACACAGGCGCGGGATTACCCCTGTCGGTGTTGTGGCCCCGTAGATCTTGTCAGGTAATTTATATTTTAGGAGAAGGAAAACTCTGATGTAACCCCTCTGTTATTGACTTAATATGTCTTAGCATTGACCCACTGGGGGAAAGATGCCTCCTTAGTTCTGGTCGACAACCTTTCTAGAGCTGGAAACTTAAACAAAATATCCGGTTTGCAAACCTATAATTGCTTAAGGAGTAGATGGGCTCTGCCTACCGTCCGGCGTTTGCACTCTTTCTTTGTCTATTAACCAGACAGAGCTTGACAGCGTGTCTGCCTGCTGTTTCTCACTGGTAGTACAGGAGCCTTAACTATCAGGTAGCGGTAAAAGCTACTGTTCTATCAATAATTGCATAATATAGACATAACTGTAGTGGCATTTTACACATAAAATGGTACCCTACACTTATCCCCGGTGGGCTTTCGCAGAGCCACAACCACATATACAAAGACTCAGCTAATAGTCTACATGTGTGAACTTTGTATTCTGGCATTTAACAAACACCGGCTTTGTCCAACCCAACCTATCTATTAACAATATAAATTACTATGACAACGAAAAAAAAACGATCAAACCAGACGACCCCCCACAATCAATCAATTCGCCTTCTCTTTTGAGGCTCTTTTTCACAAATATCTGAGGGCTTAGGACAAACCTCAATCATATAGAATCATTTCTCCTTGTAAACTCCCCGGATATCCTAGTACTAAGTGAAACTAACCTACACTCTCCTCTAATCGCTTTGACATGATTAGATACTCCCCACTCTGCCGTAAGGACTTTGACAAACATATGCACGGTCTAAAATCAGATGATCAGACCTACATGTGCTTTAGATGAACCTTACAACACAGCGTTAGTTATTTACCGTTCCCCTACGATCAAGGACTGTACCTGCTCGACTATGTCATTGATAGTATTGATACAACACTCTCTTTAGATACCCGCGCCCAAATACATGACCTTAGGATTTTCATGTACAGAACAGTAATTTGCTTGGTTTCTCGAGCTATAAAGATGCAGTAGATAACAGCAAGCATAGTTTCTTTATTGTATATACCTTTCACAGAATGTCACTTTTCCGACGCGCTTCCCAGATGACGAGGATCAGCAAGCCTCACTTGTCGATCTAGTCTTGACCACTGCCCGAGGCTTGTGTCACGAAGTTCTATAGCCGACTCGAGAACGCTGATTACCTTGTGATAATCGTTGATATCACTCTAAACCTTCGACCCCAAGGTGAACAGCCGTCGCTTAAAACGATGAGATACTACTAACGGCCTGATTGGAAATCCATCAGAGATCACACCAGAGACGCCCCATGGATTAACACTTTTTCTCTCCTTGCTGAACAGTGTGCAGATGAGGTAACTAAATGGACCAAAGCAAGCATTGAAACATATGTTCCCACACGGAAATTCTATAGTAAGCTCCACTCTCACCAATGGTTCACTTAGATCTGTGCAGCTGCTATTGTCCACAGGTAACATGAATTGGAACAAATACATAGAAGACATTGTCAAGGATGCTGCGAGGAAGGTGGGCTCCCTTTACCGTGCTAGTAAAACTTCTCACACCTGCCAATATTCTATATCTTTACAAAGCCACTATTCGCTCATGCATGGAGTATTGTTGTCACATATGAGCTGGTGCAGGAAGCAATAGCCTCTGACTCTTAGACAAGATCCCACACTTCCTACCAAGCCCCGTCCCCTGTTCTATCGCCGCAATGTTGCATCCCTGTGCTTGCTTTTCCAGTAATTTCATTAAATGTGCTCCAGCGAACTTGCTGCACTGGTGCCCGTTCTAGATAAATAACCGCGACTTACCCGATAATAGCAAAATCTCACCCATTCACTCTGATTTTCCCATATGACGGAAAGCTTCTTTCCTCGAACTACTAGCTTTTGGGATTCCCTCACTGCTCTCCGTTTCCATGACTGTAGAAACATACATAAATTTAAATGTAATGTGAACAAAAATCTTTCTACACAGCTCTCCATATGGGACGACCCTGTAGATATGGCCCCTAATTTACAGTAGCGTCAGTAGTGGCAATGTGCTTGGTTTGGGGTAAATGAAAGTAAACAAAAACACGATATGTGAATATTCTTTATGATTACATAAACTCACTTGTGAATTCATTGTGAGATTTTAAACTGTCCGTTATCTTGTGTGTAATCAAACAAATTGTTATATGATTTTATGCCTTTTGTTTTTCAATCTTCTCCCAATGAATTTATGCCTTTTATTCATCAATAACTTTCTCAAAGAATTTACGCATTTCGTTTCCAATACTCTCTTAGGTGATGTTATAAATTTTGTTTACAATACTTTCACATGTGATTTATGCCTCTTGTAAGCTAATACTGTTTCAAGTGATTTTATGCCCTTTGTTTTCCAATACTGTCCCAGAGCATTCATGCTTTTCGTTAGACAATACTGTTTAAAAGGATTTTATGCCTTTCGAATTCCAACATTATCGAAGATGTTATCCGTTTCGTTTTCCAGTACTGCCTTAGAGAATTTTATACCTTTTGTTCTTCAATACGGTCCTAAATGGATAATGCCTCTCGTTAGCCGTCAATTCTCTACAAGGGGATTTTATGCTTTTCGTTTTCCGATACTATCCAAGAGTATTTATGCTTTTTGTAAACCAATACTGTCCCATAAGGGGTTACGCTCTTTGTTTTGAATACAGTCCAAGCGGTTGTGATGCGTTTCGTTGTTCATTACTCTCCAATATGATTCTATGCATGTTGTTTTCTAATACAGTCAAAGAGTATATTATGCCTTTGTGCTTTTTGCCAATTATTACTAGCCACAAGATGGAAGAAACAAGAAAACCCAAGCAACCGGTCTGAACATATGCAGCCAAAAAATTGTATAGAATAAAGTTTCTCTCTCTCTTTCTCTGTCTGTCTGTCTCTCTCTCTCGCTCTTTAGATATGTAAATAGAGAGAGAGAGAGAGAATAAGAGAGAGAGAGAAGGAGAGAAAGAGAGAGAGAGAGAGAAGGATAGAAAGGAGGAGAAATTTACTCTGAGCTTTTATAATAATGTTATAGGTCTTCGTTTGCGCATGATATCGATAAACATCAAATAAACTTTTTACTTTAAAAAGCAGAATAAAAATATAAATTGTGGCACAGAGTTCAAGGCTGAAAGCGTGAGTACACAGGGGTTTACATTCATACTCAGGAAGAGAGAGATAGGGAGAGGGGAGGAGAGAGGGAGAGGATATTATTGTAGATCCAATGCAGAAAGTGTATATTTAAAAGTGGAAGGTCATGAACGTCACGAAAATCCCCAGGGCATAACCAGATCACTACACGCCACTGCACACACACATTTATATATATATATATATATATATATATATATTGTGTGTGTGTATTTAGACAGCATGTTTTCATTAATGCATGTGTTGTTGAAAACGAAAGACCTCTTCTGTTTAGTGATTCCTTTTTTTATTTTTTCCATTCGTCGAATGATCTTTTTGACGTTGAAATGGAATGAATTAATGTAGGATCCGTGTGTTTGACTAACGTTTTCGATTCTCTCCGGAATCATCTTCAGGTCTTTAATGGCAAAAATTAATAAAAAGCGAGTGAAAGAATGGAATTTCTTAAAAAATACGCCGGCAAACCGTTCACATAAAAGACGGACGTCTACATTTTGAAATGTGACGATTGAAACAGTTCTTCGTTTATTTATTAATTTTATTTATTATTCTTATCATTATTTTTTATAATTTTAATTTAAAATAGTGGCTGATTTAATTTGGTTTAGTCTAATAATTATAGAGAAGGAAAATGGGGGAGATAGGCAGTAAGTAATTTTATTAAGATGTCCCTATTTTTTTAATTGAATTAGGTTGGTGTCACTGAACTAAGCTAAGCATTTTAAAATAGTTTTACTTGTCTCATATGAAATGTTATTAATTTTAGGTTGCTGTGTTTTTATGTATACGGCTTCAAGTATTTTTAATCTTTTAAAATTAGTTTCGGAATGTATTATTTTTGTGTTCATTACTAAGATCTGTATCAACTCAGATGTAGGGCAGTTGTGCGTTTGTAGGTGTTTGTATATTGAACTAGTGTTGGCGAGGTGCCTAGTGAGGAGGCGGGATAGAGTGGTTGTTGCAAAACCAATGTAGCTATTATTATTTTGGGAGGTACATCCTCCTAAAGGGCATTTAAATTCATAAACTACATTGGTTCTTTCTAGTGTTTTGGGGTTGGAGAGGGATTGTTTTTTACTACAAGGTTTTGCGTTGTGAATCTTTTATGATAAATAATTAATTTAATTTTGTTTTCTTTATCTGTTGGAAATATATATCGATGTGTAATATTCTTTATAGCTTTTTCTTCTAGTCTGAAATGTGGCTGCATTTGGTTGCGGTAATATATGTTGATGTAATTGGAGTAGTTATG
>OY744526.1:75647716-75655216 GCA_963556195.1 Sepiola atlantica | reverse complement strand
TATTTATCAAACTTATTCAAGGTAAACGCTCGATGAATGTTAATATCTAATAACATAAGCATAAAGAAGGGTATGTTAACAGAATAAAGACTTGGTCATTGGAATTAACATACCATTGTTTACTTTATTTATATATATATATATATATATATATATATAATATTGTGTATATATTTGTTTTAGTATTTACTTCATCACTGATTAAAACATGAGTATAGCTTAGTCGTAATATGAAATATATACTTATGACAACAAGCTATACAGAAACCTTTGTGTTTTATTCCAATATAGAGTTCGTCAGAGTAAGTCTATTTTACAGGCAAATAATGTTAACAGTAACCTCCAACCAATTAAAGCTATTAGAGCTATTGCCTATATTCACGCCACTGCCTCCCTGTTCATTCCCGCCAATAAATTTTACCGATTTCCACTAAAAGGTAGACGCACCTTATTATATACTAGCATGACTACCCGGCGTAGTCCGGGGTCATGGACAACAAAATAGAAGAGTTAAAATATGTGTGTAATATCTTTCTGTTAAATATTCTCTCTCTCTGTCTCTTTCTCTCTACCTCTCTCTTTTCCCCTCTCTAACTATCTCTCCCCTCCCTCTCTCTCCATCCCTCTTCTCACCCTCCAATATCTCCTCCCATAGCCCCCTCTCTCATCAGCTCTTCTTTTCCGCTCTGTCTCTCCTCCCTTTCTCTTTATTATCCCTTCTATATATCACCCCTTATCCATCTCTTTCATAAGTACCATTCTACACCAAAGGTTGACAAAAAATTCGTTCAAAATATTGACCTTATCCCTGACTAACTTTGTTCCTCCTAAAGAATGAATTTTTCTTCCAAAATTATTATTTTTTAAAATTATTATTTGTTAGTTATGCCTATTTGGCCATCTCTCATTTAACTATCTTCTCAATTGAACTCTTAAAAAACACCTCTTAGTACAGTATCCAGATAAAATTCTGTCAAATATTTCATTTAACAACTCCGAAAAGTGCCTCCTCAATTTCTCCCTCCTACCACTTTCTCTGAATTTGTCAAACCTCATTCTAAACTGATTCACATTATTGCTGTTCTTAATCCGATCTGGCAACTTATTCCAAAAACATATTACTTTGTGAGCAAAAAACTTAACTAGTTAACAGATCTAGTTTTTGAAAACTGCTTTGACAATAACGTTCCAGATATAGGAGGAATACTAAAAAATGCCCACCATAGTTAGAAATGCCATTAATTATCTTGAAAGTCTCAATCATATCACCTCTCATTCTTTTCTCCAGCAAAGCAGTCAATCCCAATTTGTCCAACATCTCCTTGTAACTGCACTCCTTTACTTTACTTATGAGTTTTGTGTCCCTTCTTTGTACGCCTTCCAGTTTCAATATTACATTCCAATTTCCATGTCTAGTCGCTGGAGCCCAGGCATGGGTGCAGTATTCTATATAAGGTCTTATTAAGGCTTTATATATCCTTAACACAATATTTGTCTCCCTCGAAATAATATTCCTAACCATCCACCGATCATTCTATTTGCTCTCGATACAATGGCCAAAATATGATTATTTGCCCTAGATGTATCATCAAACCCCACTCTCAAATCGCACTCTCAATCTACTTCTTGTGTGCTATAATGGGACGCATTGGTGATGGACGTACAGTGAGATCGCTTAACTTGCGTAATTTGTAACGGAGTCATCTCGTGCAAAGTTGGTGCGATATGTTCTCACGATTCGCGGGGACAGTTGACGAGACCTCGGGGTCGGGGGGTTAAGTCATACTTGTGCGTCGATCACGAGGTTTCGTGACGTCACAGTTTTCCCGGTGTGAAAACGGCAGTGAGATTTTCAGTTTGGACTTGGAAGCCGACGAGTCAACACGCTTTAGCCATGTAGCGATTACATAAGCTAGGGGATTTCGGATCCCCAAAAATGAGAGCCAGACGAGGCCTCCCTCTTCCTTCGTTTACAAGTAATTAGGAAATTAACTAGCGTAAGCTTCTCTCTCTACTACGACGTAACTGCTTCAGTGTCGACAAGCTAATACCAATAAATGGCTCAAACTAATTAGAAGATTTGTTATATTTTGTGTGTAAAAGACTTGATTTCAGCTTACGAAGAAACCGCCAGGACGATGGAAAAAGAGGGCGAAATTATGACGCGGGGCGAAGCGACGTACAGATAGCAGCAGCGACACAAAAAAACCTTCAGAGATATCGGGTGGCGGTGGCGCGGTGGTGAAACAAGAAAGAGACGCACGGTTAGTACGAATAGTTCTCCTCTCCAGTTGGGGTTCTCAAATAGAAACGACACATCGTCTCGTTCGCGGGATCAACAGGCAAACTGTTCTACGACGCCAGATTCGACATTACAACATGTTGTTATAAACCAGAATACAACACTTTGATTTCTCTTTTTTTTTACATATTCAACTGCCACATTCCTGGATCCTACATGTAGTACTTTACATTTGTCTAGGTTAAATCCCAATTTCCAAATGTCCTCCCAATATGATAATTTATTAAGATCCATCTGTGTTATTTCCTTTGATAAAGGTCTCACAAGTAGTTTAACATCATCAGCAAACAGTTCTATTTCTGAATTTATTTTATTAGATTAATCATTTATGAAAATTAAAAACAACAAAAGATCCAATATTGAACCCTGCGAAACACTGGAGAATATGTAATGTGATTCAGAATACTTGTTACCAACCTTTAAAATGTGTCCATATTCTGTCCGCTTCGTTAGTGTCTCTTGTGTAACTGGTGACTTTTAGATGAAACAGGCAACCGCCCTTTATATAATAGATTGAAGCAAAAGACTCGAATAAATCTTTGGAAAAATCCTTTCAAAGTGTCTTTTGTCTAACACGAAATTTCAAAATAAGAGCAGACATTAATATACGTGTGTGCGTATATGGAGCGTATATATGTCTCTTGCGTTGGTGAAATGCGTGCTGAGGAGGTGTAAACCAAGTACGTTAAGAATGTGCATACTGATTCATTTAAATACATATTTATCTTATTAAAACACTGTCTCCTTCTTTTGCATAGGAGCGTCTTTTTGTTATTCCTTATTTTTTTCCTCTCCGAATCCGAGCCTCTATTTCTTTTTCTCCTTTTAGAATTCTCAATCCAAACAGCCCGGTTTTCTTTTCCTCTAATATTTTTGTCCAACAATTGTGAAGTGTCGACGCGGCCATTCGCAAACCTGGTGTTTCCTAAAATAAACACAACGCATCCCCTCGCCCCCTCTCTCCCCTCACTCTTTGCCAATGTAAATACTCGATACCCGTGAAACGAAAGACACACGTTTGCAACGGTTAAACACAATATTTATTTTTCTGGCGTTGGTCAACGCGTCCAGCACACAACTCAAGTTAACTCTAACTAGGTGAACGGACAATATCTGGCTGACCAATCCCGTGTCTTTGTTTACTATCCATTCTAATTATATCAATTGACTGTAGAAGATGAGTTGACCCTGTTGAATCATACTGACGCGCCACATGATATCTGTAGTATTAGGCGTTCTTCTCCAAAGATGAGATCCTTTTTATTTCACTGTCAGTCCATCTTGGGAGCAGCCGCATTCCTCTGGGTGCCTACGCACACTATTGTATGTGTAGCAAGCAAGCTTTCCATCTAATTTGTAAATAGGTATGAGAGATAAGCGAACGCGAAAAAGTTACTAGCTTGTATAAGCTACTCTCTTTCTTTCTCTGTTCGTTCGGCTTATTTCTATCTTCTCTTTCGTTTCCATTTCTTCATTTTCTGTACCGAGTAGAAATGGGACGCACTCAAATCAATTGCTCTGTCTGCTGTCGGCATAATCCAAGTGTGAAGTACCGAAATTAAAAAAAAAACATTAGCTCACGGGTAAGTGTGAACTTACGTATACTGAACCAATGAGAAGGATGCCCACGCGTTTGAAACGGCTTATTTTGGATCCTCTGAGATTCGGCTGGTTCCAACATAAACAACCGTTAGTTATTTTCAGGCTGATGACGTTACTCCGAGAAGACGATGACATCAACAGTGAACAACAACAACAACAACAACAACAACAGAGGACAAAGAACTATCAAATAACGGCTATTTATCTTTCGCTAAAGATCCGTACTGTTCGTGGTACAGTTACAGCCAACTAAAAAGGTAAACACACACACATACACACAACACACACTGGAACTCTTCTTCCATGTTTCAATCACGATGTGGTACACTTGTCTCTCCTATGAAGATAATTGGCTTTGATGCTAAAGAGCGTGCCGATCATCTAATTGATCCCCTAGAAGGGCGTTCTTCTCCTTTTTATTTCACTGTCACTCCATCTTGGGGGAAGCCGCATTCATCTGGGTGCATACGCACACCATGCAATGTGTAACAAGTAAGTTTGCCTTTGTGCTTATCTATTAGGCGCTACTAGTATACTGTGCATTCAACTTGTATTGGGACATTCCTATTATTTCTTTGTTGTATTAACATCCATATAGCTTGTATACAAAATATTATTATTGTTCTCGAGTTTTTCCTGTGTATTCTCTCCACTCAACCATTCAATGTAGTGTATCACGGATATACTAAAGCTAATATATAGTAGCAGTTAAAACATTGATATTTGTTTCCTCTGACTGAGAGCAAATCTAGTTGGGTTGTTTGGTCACACGATGACCAATCAGACTATAGGCTGTATTAATTCTTACTGGAGACTTATAGTGGTTCGCAGAGCAGCAGGGAGCTTCTAGATATCCACGAAGAAAGACGTAGAACTCTCTCCTGTCGCCCGTCCACTAGACATATTGAGCATGACTCTCTTTGCTTTGAGATAAACATCTCCCAAGAAAGAACTATCGGCAGCCAACACTTATAAAGTTTACTTGATTCTACAACAGGACAAATTAACAGCTGTAACTTCTGGCCACGGACACTCAACTGGGTATCCCATATAAAGATCAATACATTTGTATAAATTGTTATTTATATAATGGCCTTGTTTTTCTTTCTTTCGCAATTATTATAGGAAACAGTCTTATAATTTACGTGAAAGTTCACTCTTATAAATATAGTAGCAGGCAGTGACTGAGAAATATTACTTCTCGCTGCGTACATCTGAGAATTAGGGTTAGAGTTAGGGTTAGGGTGAAAGTTTTGGGGGGGTCATCCTAAATTGGGAGCTGTGCAACGAGATGCTTGTTCACATTAGTTTGAAATTTCTGCATATCGGTAAAATCAGATCTGGCAACAATATTCCATACATGGGCGGATGGTGGCTTTGTAGAGATATAGGATACTGTCAGGTGTGAGAAGTTTTCTATCACGGTAGGAGTCCACCTTCTTTGTAGCCGTCTTGGCAATATCTTCTATGTATTTGTTTCAATTCATGCTACCTGTGAATGTTAGGTCGAGGAGTTTAAACGTTGGACTCTCAGGTAGGGTGTTATTTGTCATCGCAATCGGTGGTTGAAGAGGTTTCTTGTAGTTGTTTAAGGAAAGGAGTTTTGTCTTAGCAGCATTAAATGTTAGAATCCATTCATGGCCCCATTCGACTACAGACTGGAGGTCACTTTCTAAGGATTCAGTCATTGCCTCGCACATGTACGCGTCCGTTTTGCCCACATAACGAGAGTAGAGCGTAGTGACGTCAGCAAATATACCCATCTAAGACACAATGTCATCAGAGAGGTCGTTTATGAAAATCAGGAACAATAAACGTCCAAGGATCGATCTTTGGGGTACACTAGCATTTATGTCATGCTGTTTGCATGAACGGCCATCGAGGACAACCTGGATTTTTCTTTTGGTTAAGAAGGATCTAATTATATTAAATATTCGTCCAGTAATACCATAATGAATTCATTTTTATGAGAAGCTTTTTAAGCCAGTCTTGTCAAAGGCTTTGGATATATCAAGCGCTACCGCCCTAGCTTCACATGCATTGTCCAGTGTATTGTATATGCGTCTAGAGATGACCGTTAAGGATATGCGCAGTAGACCGTGCTTGCCTAAATGCATATTGATGGTCAGAATGAAGTTTAGCATTTGTATAAGCCCCTATTTACTTGCCTCCACGCGAGGGCAAACTTTTTGTTTTTTCATCAAGACTTAGACGTTACTGGCTGACGTCATCATGGACATGACGTTGCCTCAGATTATAGCTAGGAAGATGCGTTGCAACATCCAAGCCGTTTCTCGGAACTCGTTCCTCTAATACATAGATGCAGTCTCACTTAAATGAAATCGCACTTGTGTTGGAATCTCTCATGGAGTATTAATACATAGTAATATCTTGATATCATGAATAGCAGGATACTACTGCCGAGGTCGAAATGGTTGGGGAAGATAGGTGTAATATGTAGCTGTATAATTATTTTCCCTATCTTATCTCATTTCTGTTCATTTGTTTTTCTATCAACTGTTTCTATCTACTTAGTATTCAGAGCTGTCAACACTTTTCGTCTCCCATTCCTTAATCTGTTGGATAGATATCGTGCATTGTGGTCCTGATGTGTATATCCTACACTCAATAAAAGATCACTTATCACTTACTATTTTTATCGATTATTATAATTATTATAATAATAATAATAATAATAATAATTATTATTATTATTATTATTATTATTATTATTATTATTATTATTATTATTATTATTATTATTATTATTATTATTATTATTATTATTATTAATATTATTATTATTATTAATATTATTATTATTATTAATTAAAAAATGTTGTTATAATTGTCTTTAAAATTGATTCTACTTCTACATACTGTAAGGTTTAAACTACAAATAATATTAAGGTGGTTTCAATTTTTTATTAAGATATGTTGTGGGATAATGTTTTCTAAAATAGTTCTAAGAATAGAAACTCTCTTCAATTTATTTAATGGTGAATTCATCTATTAATTAACTTTTTAAATATTGGTTCTCATATTTTTGAATTTTCTCTGGAAAAATATCCGTAATTGTTTTGTTTTTAAAAATTCTTTTTTCCCTATTGTATTTTTTATATGCCTGTAATATAAACATGATTTATTTCCCTTATTGTACTCTTTGTATTTTTTATATATTTGCTTTGTGATCGGTTTCAACTGAATTGTAATGATCATATATTAACTGTCCCTCAACCACTCGAATTGGTGTATGACTGTATAATGTCTGCGCTCTAGTCATGATGCTATGTTTTAACTTCAAACTTGGTTCTATCTTCTGTGCTGATCACGTGAATTGATATTTAAAAAAATAGAAAATGAATTTATTTAGATGAGGATTAATAATTTTTATAATTTGGATTATTCGGACTACTGTTCTCATCTTGAATAATACTAAAAATGAGAACAGTAGTCCGAATAATCCAACTTATACAAAAATTCGATATCGTCTCAGAAACGATCGTACACAAATTTGTTGTTTATGTTTAATTCTTGGAAAGTACGTAAATGAATATGTCATAAATTTATTTACCTCGTGTGTATATATATATATA
>OY744526.1:75627716-75645216 GCA_963556195.1 Sepiola atlantica | reverse complement strand
ATAGATAGAGAGAAAGAGAGAGAGAGAGGTAGAGAGAGAGAGAGGTAAAGAGAGAGAGGTAGAGAGAGAGAGAGGTAAAGAGAGAGAGGTAGAGAGAGAGAGAGGTAGAGAGAGAGTTAGAGAGAGAGAGAGAGAGTGAGAAAGAGATTGAGATGGATAGATAGAGAGAAAGAGAGAGAGAGGTAGAGATAGAGAGAGGTAAAGAGAGAGAGAGAGAGGTAGAGAGAGAGAGGTAGAGAGAGAGAGAGTTAGAGAGAGAGAGAGAGAGAGAGAGAGAAAGAAAGAATGTGTGTGTGTTCTCGGCAAGATTCCATTTACATTGGTGATTCCATTATACAAGGAATTACGTTTGAAATAGCAACAATAATTTATATTCCCACCTCTCTCATGTGTTACCTCCTCTCAGTATCGCTTGTTCTCGTCATATCTCTTCCTCTCTCGTCACGGAAAATTCTTTCCATGGAATTTACTCCAATCGAGAATAGATCGAAATTATTCATTCAGTCAACCTTCTTATTTGAGACTTTTTTTTCTTTGTGTATCTTTTTCGCTCTCCCATTATTTCACAGTGTTTTATTCGAGAGGTGTTCGCAGATCAATACTGGATTCTCGCAGAAGGAAGGGAATCTAACATAGCAGACGGTTCCATTAAGAGCCGTGATGATCGACAAAAAGTTGCTATTCAAGACAGGGCGATGACGTCATTTGCTGATTTGATCAAATTAAAAAAAAAACAGTGCGATTACATAATCGGTTAAACATCGTCAATTCAATGCAAACATTCGACTTAATCAAAATCAATTCAGATTTAAAAAAAAATTATTTTGATAATTTGAAAATATCAAAAGTAGAATGCCGGAACTTTCAAATTAAAAACTATTACATTCCAATGAATTAATATAGTCATGCGAAGAGGGTAGTATCGCTCCTGAGTTAGTAAATCTTTATTTTCTTTTTAAAGGGAAAATAATTTATTACCTCCGCCAAGGAGGTTATGTTTTCGGTCGAGTTTATTTATTGGTTTGTCACTATTTTTGTGTACAGTCTATCACCTATATTATAAAAACGCGTCCACATCGCTTGATCAATCGTCAACAAACTTGGTAAAAATATCGGCGATATTTTAATTAAAACTGAAGGCCACGGAAAAGGTGAAATCACACTTTTGGCGATAACTTCAGTTCTGTTCACCATGAAACTCGCTAGTTTGCCCACATTTTAATATATGAAGTTCATGTTTTATATGACTTCGCCTTGACCTTTGATGTTGACCTTGAAAAGTTCGGTCACGGTTAAAATTGTGACGGAATTCCGATTTTTCCATATTTTACATATGAATCTGCTACCCTTTGATGACAGTAACCACCATGCAAAATTTTATTTAGATCATTTAAATAGTTTTTGAATTATCAACGTTTCCATGGCATAACTCCATAAATACTTCATCCAAGTAACCCCCAGATAAAACTTTGGTCCATCCTCACGTTGTCAAACAGAGGTATTTAGTCTTACGACTGGCTTATTTTTATGTTGATATAATAAATAACGTCGCAACTATGAAATCCGTTATGCTGAGTTCAGGTTTTATCAGATTTAAAGGGTGGATATGCCGTAAAACAGAATAACTAAACCAAACAAATTGATGGCTGAAACACGGAAAAAAACTTATACGCAAGCAATTATAAATTCCCCATTAAAGCGTTTATATTATCAACTATTCAATACACTTCACTATTTTATAAACGTTTGGCAAAATGTCCAACATTCAACATAATCTAATGTATGTCAAACCGTGTGACGAGGTCGTCGCTGTGTTGAAATACATTTATTATTTTTCTAAAGATGGATTATTGCCACTAAAACTCCAGAAAAGACCAACGGTTATTGTTAGCGATAAATCAATGTTAAACGACTGTTGCGATAACACAAACTAATCTGTGGCGGAAAGTGCTGGAAATCTTGGGAGACTTGTTGTCACCTGGACTTCAGGAACACGGATTGTCATCATCATCGACTCATCGCTGATAATGACTTGTGTGAAAACTCCTAGTGAGTAAATAATAATTAACCTTATCGATGTCTGTGTATTTGATTTCTTATATGTGTATGTATTAGAATCCTTTTTTAATTGTTCTTATTTTTGGAGCCTTTGATACATTTGTTGTTTTTTCGTTTTGTTTTTCAGAATGGGAACTGAACACTAGAAAACTGCAGAGAAAAAAGAACATTCAGTTTATTACGGCTGTAATCATTGTTTATTACGACATGTGTTCTTCGGAGATGTCTGATTTATTCCCTGCTTCTTTTGTTCCAGCTCGTTTGGCTCATCGGTTTGGCAGTCTTCGTCAATTCGCTGTTCTTATACCTCCTTATAAAACAGCTTCCTATTCGAGTAGCCTTTTCCCAAGAACTGCAGGCTTCTAGGACTTTCTTCCCACTGACTGTTTTCCTCCTACGAATAACCTTGGTCTTTTCAAGACTAAGGTCAATAGACATCTCCTGTCTTTGCGATAATCATCTTTTGTTCTTTTTAGCTCCTTTCATCAAGTGGCTTCATGCCTTGTCTGGAGTGACTTCCATAAAAGAAAAAATAACTTCATTCTCAGTGGCGCACATCGTATTAAAACAATGAGCAAAGGTGGGGGGGTCACAAATTAATATAAAATACACAATATCCATTATCATTTACCTTTATTAAAATGTGAAAACATTAGGTATAAATATTTATCGTTATTTCTTTTTTAAAATCACGTGACAAGTTATAGTGAATACTTCAGTATTTCTTTTTTAATTTAAATTGATTTTTTAAATCTCTATCTGTAAAACAATCAGGTATGTTTATATGTTTCTATATTTTTATGTACAGGATTCACTCATAAACTAATTAATTGTGAATTTTAGAACACAGCTGCTCGGCGTAAGAGTAGGTAATGTGGGATATATTAAGTTTCATTTCTTTATGCAAAAAAGGTAAAGAGGGGTGGAACACCTCCGTGAAAATTCAGATACCTCCGTTTTTTTGTGAAATTTTTACAATAGTTATTAAATATTAATTTATAAGTATTTCCAAGATTTCAGTTTCGTTGGAGTATCTTAAAACGTTTTAAGAGGCATAATATGGACACAACTTCCCATTGGAAAAGTCTAATGTTTTAGATTGACATTAAATTTAATCCATAGTCACTATACACAAATTAAGCAAAGTTCCATCAATTTAATTTTATTTGTAAGACATTTTTTTAGAAACCAAATCATGAACAAAATTGTAATAAGGCATAATGTTCAGTATTATATTTTGATGTTAATCTGTGTAAGAAAACATAAAAGTGTTGCAAAACTGTTCGAAGAATTAATATCCGTTCTGGGACGGATATTATTTTAGTATAATATAAAATTAATTCAGTTTATTTCTTGATGTTAGCCATCGGTAGACTTGGATTTGTTTCTTTTACAACAGCATCACGCATTTCCATTCACCTTCTTTCAATAAATGCTTATTCCGGTTAGAAAGATTTTAAAAAATAGAGACATTTTTAATAACGACCTAAACATCACCTTACAAAATTAATAAAACGAAAATTGTACATTATTCCAATGGTTTAAAATAAATAATAAACTATTTATTTATTAAAATGATATGTATATCATAAAAGTAGGTAAACTAATTTGATTTACAACACCTTGTTCGAATGCTGTTTTAATGAAATGCTATAAACGGCTGTCGTCAGGTTCGGTATAGACCGCTTATTCCAGGACTGATCCATACAGCATTAAGGGCGTGAGAAATGAATAACGAGAAATTTTAACCTGTCTCTATTTTTAAAAAAAGTAAAGAACGCTAAGTGACTCATATTTAACTTTTAAGGTGGAGATTAATGTTTTTCTGTACTAACACTAGCATGACAAGTGATTATTGTTCATATTTTAGAAATATAAACAATCGCATGGTTTAAAACAAAACTTGAAAAACCGGCCTCAGATTTTCCAATAGCAAAAATATAAATAATCAAATGCCCGAATTTTACTCAGAATACATTGATTTGTCAATTTGATAATACATTAATTTTGAAAAATAAACAACCATTCATGAATCTTATTTAATTGTATACTTTTTTCGCATACTTCATTTTATTTGTACGTTTATATTTCTTTTTTCACAGTCAGTCATATACTGTTATAGACATACACTATTATGTGCTCCTCTGTTACGTAATAACTGCATAGATACATGGCTAGATAAATAGACAGCAGCCGTTGCTTTAAACGATTATATATATATATATATATATATATATATATATATATATATATATATATATATATATAGTCTCGGAAGTTCTTTTAACCTTCAAAACTGAAAAAAAAAAATTTTTTTTCGTTGAAAGATTTTAGTCTAGTAAGTCAATCAATCTACTGCAATCACTATTTTAGTTAACTTCCAAGAATTTACTCTAATATAAATATATTTTTATATATATACACTGTCGGGAAACCAATAAGTTCAACTGAATAACATATTATGCAACATTTTCGCGATAGGTAAACAAATAAAAACATTTTCGTCAATGCTAAACAAATTAAAACCGAAACGAAGTTGTGAATATACAAGCGTCAGTGTAAAGGTTACGCTACTTTAAAAATTAGACGGGTCACGAAGTAATTAATTCTGCTTCGTTTTAACTATTAACAACCCCATAAAAAGTCTGACTTGTTTTCAAATAAACTGAAATGCATATTACCAAGTTGTAATTTCGTAATTAAATTATTTGATTCATATATAACTGACCGTGTTCATTATTTTACGAAGAATATTTTTATTTCTATTTATTTATTTTCGTTTGCTCAGCTGAAAAAATTTGATTATTTTCTTTTGTTTGATTTAGAAGCGCCGAAATCAACACTGATACCATATTTTTATAAGTTGTAATTTGAGTCAGAAATGAACGTCGAATCGACGGTTTAAATGTTTTAAAATCATTTATTTTAATTGATTAATAGTAATGGAAATATGTAAGTGACGTAGGGACGAGATACACATTCACACACTTCTAACACATCTAAGTAAAAATCTAGCAATATAGAGATCAAAGCGTTATTTATTTGACGATTTGTTTGTTTTGTTTGCATTTATTTGTTTTTATCATGAGATAAAACATTTGGTTCAATTCGAATACAATCAGATCAAAACATTTAATTCTGTGGTTCTTATTGTTTTGATTTGGTTTAGAAGAGTATAATCGAACCATTATACTTTATTTGTACCGCGAAAGTAAATCTGTTTTCAAGACAGTAATGATTTTAGAATCGACAGTTTAAAGTCTGACTGTTTTCGGATACAAATAGCTTTTACAATTTCAATATCACAATATGTGAGAAATCGGCAGTATGAACGCTTGAAAATGCCTGCTTAATTTTGAATTGACACGAAGTAAATTCACCTGTTTTATTGAGAAGTCAATAACAAACACGAAAGTAGATTTTAGAAGAAAAAAAAATGAAATACTAACCCGCGTAGGACGCCATTTGCAATTGTCCGTAATAATACAGTATGCTCATATATCATGTAATTTTATTTTTTAACATCACATAACGTCACACGTTGTGGCTATGAATTGCGTCGTTTTTGCCCGTCTGTTTCTAATAGCAGAACTATTATGCAGTAATAATAAATGTATTAATGTACTATTATTGGTATTTACTATTATTAGTTTAATTTGCTGCTGATAGCAAAGACAGTGGCTTATTTAATTAAAATTTACCACTGACAAGAAAGATTGCTCATCTCAAATGATATTCAGAGCAGGATAAAAGACATTAGTAAAGATCTAAATCGAATTACATTTTATTTATCTTAACAACATCGACAACGTCAAAGAGAAGGAAAGGGATATTGAAAATGAAATATCGATAATGTAGGACGGAAGCTATTGATTACAAACTTCGTGAAATATACCGATTTCTCTTTAGTATTTAGAAATAGAAGAATATATATTTATATCTTCATAAAGTTAGGTATGTTTATATATTTATATGTACAGGTTTCACTCCTAAACTAATCAATATTTTCCAAATTTCCGTTTCTTATGAATATTCTAAAGGGTTGTTAGAGGGAATAATCCCCCACTTGAAAATTCAAATATTTGAGATTTGCATTACAATTGGTTACTTATATCTTGAATTTTATCTTAATTTTTAAAGTGGCGCAAAACTGTTCTGCCGGAGAAATATATTGTCCTTGTATAAAGTTTAGTATGTTTATATATTTGCATACTTTTATGTACAGGATCTACTACTAAAATAATTAACCGATCATTATGCGGTTGCTATGATTAAGGGTAGGTAATGTGGGTTATATTTAGCTTTATTTAGTTTTATGCAGACAGAGTAAAAAGAGATGGAAGCCATTCGTGAAAATTTACCAATAAGTATTAAGCATCAATTGCTAAATATTCTCACACTTTCAGTTTCTTTGGAGTTTTCAGGGTGTATAATTTCCATCACATTCGATCGATCCCGAAGATAAGTTGAGCACTCTCGGGGATGTTAAAAATAGACTGTCAAAAAGATCTAATGCAAAGTTCCGAATAAGTTCGTAGAACACTCTCGACTAGTCTTTTATCTGTGCCCGCTTCTAGGTACATATAGATCTTAATTTCCCTTAATTGCGTGTTGGCCGAGTGGATATGGTGACTGCTCGCAGATTCTAGGCTGACTCTGTGTACCAGGTTCGCGCCTCCCGACCATCTGAAATTGTTACTTTCCTGCATTGATGAGAGCAATAAGCTTGAAACGCTAGCGTCTGTAGGTATTAATAATTTAATATTTATTTATTTATGAATATTATATATATATATATATATATAATACGTTAGTATAGATCGATATAATTTGAACATTGTTCTAAGAATTAAAAACCAACACGCATTCGGCGTACTGGAAAAAATTTTATTGCTCATTTTTAATGATACCAAAAGGGTCTTTGTCAGCGCATTTTATACTATTACGTACATGAAATGATGCAAAGGTTTTTCGTATAAAAATTACGTCCAATTGACTTTGGAACAGAAGTAGGACAGCGACTTAAATTAATTAACAAACAAAAGATTTAAAAAAATATAAAAAGCATTCAAAACATACAGAGGTTACTTATACAGTTTGAATCGAGGGGAGCCGTAACTAAGTTGTAAAACACATGTGGAAATTCTTCAATAAAAAAAATAGAAATGTAAACAATGGTAGCATTGAATAGTATAAGAAGCCATACGATAATTTTTATATATATATATATATATATATATATATATATATATATATAAACATATTCTTGGTACATCAGAAAGATAGGAAACGTATTTAGCAATGAAAAGGGTGTAGAAAAATGTTGTAATCAGAAAAAGTAATAAAATCTCTAAAATAACTTTTTCTTCTGACCCACTTGAAAAGAAAAACGTCAAAAAGTATACCAATAATAATTAAGAACGTCGAATAAGGAAATAAGTTAAAATGTATATGTTGGAGATATTAGTAGAGATGTAAGTGGAATAAAAAAAAAAACTTAAAGGTAAATCTCTCAAGTAATTAGTTTATGCATCATCATTCTGAAAGATCTTCAACAAATGATTATATTTATATATATATATATATATATATATATATATGAATAGATTTTTGTAGGTACAACGTTTTAATAAACAATCAAATAATATTAGACGCACTGCCATTATAATTTATAGTGAGGATTTTTTTCTTTTTTTATAATTTATATTATAAAAGAGGAATAAAGAACCACAAGAAGGGGAACAAAGATGAATCACTTCGTAACTTTCTTTTTTTTTTCCTCTATGAGGATGTTTTTTAAACGCGTATTGAGAAAAAAAGGAGGTAAAAAAAGTAAATAAAATTATTGACACTTTTCAAGGTAATCGTCGACTACGAGGGGGAATCACATTAAAAACGTGGACAAAAAACCATAAATAATTATCGAGGGTATAAAAAAAAAAAATTAATTATAAAAAAGAAAAATGGGACGAGACATTCTTAAGTACACCCATTAGTTCTAAGTTATGGGTGTACTCTTTCATAGAAAAAACAAAGAAGAAAGTTACGAAGTGATTCATCTTTGTTCCCCTTCTCGTGGTTCTTTATTTCTCTCTTATAATATAAATTATAAAAAAAGATTAAAAAATCCTCACTATAGATAATAATGGCAGTGCGTCTAATATTATTTGATTGTATATATATATATATATATATATATATATATATATATATATATATACAGAGAGAGAGAGAGAGGTACATACATACATACATACATACATACATACATACATATATACTTAACATAAAAAATCAACCTCGTAGAGTCGAAAGAGGATCGATCGAAGACGGCAGATCTCATTGGCCAGAGTTGGTGGCCATCGTGAATTCCCATTGAAACCGACTATAAAAAATACTGGAAGAATTTATGACATTTTAATTTTGTTAAATTATTATTCTAAACGTTCATTATTTTCAATGATAAAAAATGAATACTTTTAAGATCGACCTATTCAATTTGTTCATTTAGCGATGTGAATGCTATTTCTGAACTTCAGTAAATATTGAATTGACATGTGACAGACCGACAGACTTACTAACCGACGGACGAAGCCTCTAATAGGGATGTGAGGAAACGTCTCATAAAATAAATTTAAATTTAGAGTCACACACATCAGTGCATGCACACGAACACCCATGCGTTCACTCGTGTATGTGCATATGAGTCTACAAATAGGCCAACGGGATTTGTCTTTCGGTCGACAGCTAGCAGATTCTGGCCTGAAATGTTTCGTCTATACGATTAACGGAGAAACGTTGATTAAAGCGGTTTGCGAGAAAAGGAAGATTATGTTATGAAAGGTATTTTTTATTGTCTGACTATGGGCCGATGTATGCCAAATCATGTCTTAAAGATATATATATATATATATATATATATATATCTTATATCTATTATCTTCTTCTTCTTCTTTTTCTTCTATTATCTTCTATTATATAAAGAGCACTTGTCTGTCTGTCTGTCTGTCTGTTTGTATGTCCAGCTACTCCTCAAAAACTACTCGGCAAACTGTCAACAAGTTGACATCTTTAGGACCGGACAACATCTGGGAGCATAATATCTCAAAATTACAAAAAAAAAAATGTCCCCGGCGGTCAACGGGGCCAGTTTTCGGGAGCGGGTCTGGTTTTTTAAAAACTTTTTCAGTGTTATTTACTGGTGATTTTGAAATAATCCAATGTATTCGTGTAACAACTTGATAAAAATGCACTGTCCGATTGTATCAAGTCATCCCATAACTTCTGTCCGGATGTATCAATAACAGTGAAACAAGGGTTGCTCAATCACATCCGCACCTAGCAATCTAAACTTATATCTTTTAAAATAAAAATAGTTCTTTGGGGGGAGGGGGGGATAATTTTTTTTTTTGGGGGGGGATAATTTTTGGGGTGGGGTGGGGGGCATTATCAACATCTTCATCCTCCGGGATGCTTATACAATATAGGACCTGGAGGCTTCTGAAGTATATGGACCAGGGCGGGAGGTTCTTCTGCAGTATAGGCACCAGGGGGGGGGGGGGAGGCGCTTCTACAGTATAGGACCCAAGGGCTTCTGCAGTATATGAACCAGGGGTGCTTCTACAATATAAGACCCGGATGCTTCTGCAGAATAGGGACCATGGGTGCTTATGCAGTATAGGGACCAGGGCTGCTTCTACAGTATAGGGACCAGGGGTGCGTCTACAGTATAGGACCCAGCACCGTGGGTGCTTCTACAATATAGGACCCGAATACTTCTACAGAATAGGGACCATGGGTACTTATGCAGTATAGGCACCGGGGGTGCTTCTACAGTATAGGATCCAGAGGCTTCTGCAGTACAGGGACGGGGGGGGGGGGTGCTTCTGCAGTATAGCAACCGGGGCGCTTCTACAGTATAGGACCCAGCGACGGGGGGGGGGCTTCGTCAATTTAGGACCCAGAGGCTTCGGCGTTGTCCGGGATAAAAGTGCTAATTGTCCTAGATAGAGCTACTGTAGTGTTTCTCTTCGGACTATTGTGCAGATGAAAAGGAGGGGGGATCGGTAAGAGTGATTTTAGTAGTGCTCTGGAGGCCGTCTTGATTTTCTAAATACTCGGCGTTGTCCGGGAGAAAAGTGCTCAATATCCTATTTTGCTTGCGGAAAGGAGGAGGGAGAGTCCCGGGCAACGCCGGGTACCCATTGCTAGTATATATATAAAGTTAATCCAACAAAAGATATAAGAGGCAACTAATATCTTTAATTAGTGAACATTCGGATAAAACTGAAGCTCAATATACTGGATAGAGCATTAATAGCATAATATAAAATGAAGTAATAAAATAAAGTGCGAATCAAATTTTATTAGAATTCAATTTTCAAGCAAAGTACCTTACAGTCCTTAACTCATGAGTTTTCAAAAAAGAATTTTCTTTGAAAACTCATGAGTTAAGGACTGTAAGGTACTTAATAATAAAATTTGATTCGCACCTTATTTTATTACTTCATAATATGCTATATATATATATATATATATATATATATAGAGAGAGAGAGAGATGGGTATCATATAAAAAGATGGAAAGAAAAATTCTCGAAATAAATGTCATGTCTGCGTAGCTATTTCGATCAGCATTCATTATATAGTATTAGTAGTATGAAAATATATGTATGGCAATGAAGCTACACAGAGATCCATGTTTCATCCCGCATGGAATTGCCAGGCTATTTTCATACCACTATTAGTAAGCCCTACTTACGTATTGAGCATTGTTGAAGTAAATACTGAAAATGTATACATAATATATTATATCACCTTATAATATTATATGTTTGTATGAATTAAATAATAGATACATACACACTAGCGAGACTCGTATGATACCCAGCTTTGCCCAGGAAAAGGCAAGAAACACAAGAAACCCCTGCTTAAATAAAATACATTTGTATTTACTGTTTATAGATGTCTGGTGTTTACAGAGCCCCCACAGCATTATTGTAAAACTTCATTAATCGTCGTAACCCGATTCTTTATTTTCTTTAAGTGCCCCAGTTGTAATCAGTAGTAACTTCAGCGTACAAAAGTCTATTTGATTAAATTTGATGAAACCCATACTGCCCTTTTTTCTGAGTTGGATTTTCCCGATATTAAAAACTAATCTTGTTTCTAACTTTGCCCTCGTGGGGACGCAAAAAGATATGGACTATGTATTTATCTCAGAAAAATAAGTTATGAATAGTTACACTTTGGTAGACAGCGGAAGCGAATGTGAGTATTACGTATGGATCTTTGATTGGACAAACATCTTCAATCAGCAGTTTCTTTCAGCCAATTAAAAAAGCGTGTACATTCACTTCGAATTACTGCTCGTAGTATAAAAAAATCCGAACACACAGCTTTTTTTTCTTTCCTTGTTTCATTTCGCAACCAACGCAAGTGTGTACGTCACAATCCAACCTAGTCCTTTTGGGGGGAGGGCCGAAGAGCCTCAACACACACTACGATAGACACACACGAACTTTTGTACGCCCAGCAAAGCCGGATGTACGTACACAGTTTATACATTCACAGTCTCCCACGAACAAAACATTCACGCAAACACACTCACAAAACTACATGATTATCGCATTTACACACACGTAAACGCAAAACACGACAGCCGAAATAAACACATGTACTTAATTTCTACTTGCACGCTAAACAACATTTTCTCCTAAAGCGTCCTTTGGATACTCTTTGAACTCTCAATTCTTTACGAATTCTTAATCTCTCATCAAGTTGTCGAATAAAATTAATTAATTTTGTATAGATAGACTTGTCATACTTTCATCTGATTATGTCTTATCCACAATAAGCGTATAATTTAAGTAAACAATTGATTAATAACATTAATAAAAGAAAACAAACAGGTGAAAACATTTGATTTTGTATGAAATTCAAATGTGTTTAAAATTTAAAAATAAAATTAAAAGTGTTTTATTATTTTAGTAATAAAATGTTATCTTATTTCATATATAAATGACAGTGATAGTTGAGTGTTTCTAGTTAATGTGTGAAAACATGGTATCATTGCGTGATTTCTTAAAAATAAAGATGTGTCTAGTAAAGGAAAACTAACAGTTCTTTTAAAATTACATTTCTAAAGTCGTGCTTACTATTTCATTTTAAAGTGTGATTAAAAAAACTAATGAATGAATAACTAAAAGAAAATAATGTTTTGTTTTTGTTTGCAATGCTGAACATGATTATTGGTAAGCAAATCGGTGGATAAATGTTATCACGTGTTCGTCTTTTTTTCTACATCAACGAAAATCGAATTTTTTGTTTCAGTAATTATTGTATACATTTTTTATTTAGTAATTTTGTTTAGTAATTGTTCTAGGATTCTGCCTTTAGTCGGGTAAGAAGATATCATTCCCGACTGAACATTTTGTTTTTAATAGCCAATGAATAACGAAATAAAAGTAGCATAGGAAGATAATGTCGTGTGTACATATTAAGTTGGCTTTTTCTTTTTTTGAACTAATGACCGAATAACGAAATCATTTTTTTATGCTGAACTGGAAGTGACGTGTTTATTGGTAACCGTACATTTGAAGTAAATGAAGAAGGACAAATTAACCGTTGAACTTGATCATAATCATAGTTTGTAAAACTATTTTAAAATGTAATAAATGATGTTTCTATTCGTCACACTCAGAAACTTTTTTGCTTTTACATAAACGATAAATGTCTTTCTATCCAAGAAACATACGTTGTCATTAAATAAATAGGAGGTGACAGTCGCTAAGTGGTTAACGACATCGACTAACGACCTGTGTGTGCCAAGTTCCAACCCCAGTTCGTTCCACAGAAAAACTTTCACTTAGGATGTTGGCAACCTTCACGTGGTCCTTCCCGTAAGTACCCGATGTATTTTCAGAAATAATTCTGACTAGAAAGATATCAGGGAAACCAATGCCAACAATGCGATGATCTGATTCATAAGAAATGAATGAATGAATTAAATAAATGTCATCTCGTGTTCGTCTTATTCTGTACGGAAACGAACGTTTAAGATCATGTTTGGAAAAAGGGCAAACCAGAAGAGTACCCAACTAAAAGTCAACAACAAACGGTGTTCGGACAGATTTAGTTCCTGATATAAAACTTCATCCGTAATATAACTTCCGGCGAGAGTTTAAGTTTCCCAAATTAATTAATTTATTTATTAAAATGTTATGTTAAATTACAAAATAGTTAAAAAACCTGCCTCCATATGTTAAGAATGGCTTTCTAAATAATAACGTTATCATTTCAGAACGGTTCATAAAGTGCAGAATATTATTTAGAAAGCCATTTTAACATAGAGAAGATGGCTTTGTTAACTATTCTGTACTTTCACCTAATAATTTAATAAATAGATTAATCAATAAAAATTAGTACAAAACTTGGCAAACCACAAGCGTAAGCGACCCAAAGCAGGAAATCTTTAATATCAGGAACTAAATCTGACCGAACACCGTTTACTGCTGACTTTGAGTCGGATACTCTTCTGGTTTACTGAAAAAAGTCATAGCAGGCGTTTCGAGTAAGAGTTATTAGAACACGATCAAAGGAATACTTACTTTAAATAACTGGCATATATTTTTTGTCTTCGTATTCACAGAACGAACTTCTAAGAGTTCAAAAGTGATTAATGAAAAGAAATAAAAAGAGTGATGACGAGAAATCAGAAATAAATGAATGACTTCGTGTACGTAGCGGTCATTTAGATAATTACGGGTGAGTCAATTAATTATTAATTCATCGTAAAATATTATATTAGCTGTACTTTTATATTTTACTTATGGAATGCATTTAAATATTAGTGTACTGCGTATTCAACGGTGCTGCTGAAAAGATATATTAGAATATAACTATAATGAATATATGTAAATATTAGAACACGGTGGTTAGAGTAGTAGGAAGAATAGATGCGACTGAGAGGGTGAGTTATAATCCACTTTTCTCTTTTTCTGACTAAGACAAATCACAGACTGATTTGGATAAAATATATAAATCGAATAAATTGAGAGAAAGCAACATTTTTCTTTGTAATAACACGGGACAATACGTGCTGTAAAACACAGATGAAATAATTTTTTGTATGAAGCTTGTAGTACGAACCCTAGTTAGCACAAATGTAGAGAATAACAGCCTTTACTATATATATATATATATATATATATATATATATATATATATATATATATATAGAGAGAGAGAGAGAGAGAGAGAGAGAGAGAGAAAGAGAGAATCTAGGGTGATTCTGTAACTGGGTTCGAATCTTGCGACCGTCTGAAATAGTCATATGTTACACTGATGATAGCAAAAGCTTGAAACACCAGGGTGTGTAGATAAAAATAATTTAATATTTACTTAAATAAATATTACTATAATCCCCTTTCAGAAATTGAAGTTGAACCCTGTTCGAGGAGGTAAAAATAAACTGCCACATAGCTATATGCCATGTTCTGAACACGTTCGTTGAGCACTCTCGATAAGTCTACTGTCTATGCCCGCTTTGTTTAGGCATGAATAGAACTTAATTCCTTTTCTTGACGTGGAAATTTCTCGTGGCCGTGTGGTTAAAACGCTTGCTGGCGGAGTCCAGGATTAACTGGGGGCGAATCTTGCGACCGTCTGAAATTATCTTCTCCTACACTGATGATAGCAACAGCTTGAAACACCGGCGTATGTAGGTAAAATAATTTAATATTTACGTAAGTAAATATTTGTATGAATGTGTATATCTGTATGTGTGTCATATCTTTGTGAACTCTGAATTATTAGAAAACTGGTTTTATCTTTTTCAATCAATCAAATTCGTAAACGTTACTTAAACAATAGCAGAAATAATAATTGGTTTGGTTGAATTGGTTTGATCTTTCTAAACGACCAAATATCTGCCATGTAAATCAGCATGGTTTGTTTGGATCCTCTACTTTTATTGTTTACTTTATGGCATATCAACCGTTTCTTTCTGGTGGAGGGTATTTAACGCCAAATGAATTTATTTCGAAGATAAGCACAATATGTATTGTAAACGATTAAAATTAGACCAAAATCCCTATAGATGGAAGTCAATGTAGATTCTTTCCTCGAAATCCAAGGATATTATAATCTGTGTGAATGTGACAAGATGATTTGAATTAAACATTCCAATTTCTGTCCCGTTACGCGCACCCCTCCACAACACATACACCACGCCCTTTGTAACTACAGATGATTATTCAACATCCCATCCCCTCCATCATTTCCCACCTTCTGCTTATCTTAAAGGCAAATTCTCTTTATTGAAGCGATGGACGATGAAAGGATTGTCTACTCCAATGCAAAACCAAGGAATGCATATAAATCCACCCGGACCCATTCGCTAGACACTTGAAAGGCAATTCTTGGGTGGTCGGTGGTCGTTAGCTCGAACTGGCCAATGAAACTTGACCATTGAGTGGACTCTGGAAAGCTGTGAATTGTCAAGTGATATGATCCCCTATTAATATGGTTTATAATCAAGGGGTCATCAAGGTGAGAGAGGCACGAGGAAGGCATTCAATCGAATTGCATTTCAGAAGAAACACAGATTTATAATTGAATTCACTTCGCATTCTTCATCAAATTATGAATGGAATTTCCTCTTACTCAACTTTAGTGAATAAACGCATCGTCGATTGTTGCCGTGATATATATATATATATATATATATATATATATATATATATATATATATATATATATATATATATATATATAATTTGAATTCCTTCAAGTTTACAGATAAAGTGAGATAAGTGCTCAATAGGGCTTATATTACTAGAGCTCTAAATATAAAATAATGACGTAATAAAGTTTTGAATTTTCCCTTTTTTACAGTTTTATCTATACGATCCTTTCCGCCACACAGACACACACAGAGCCACACACACACACACAGAGCCACACACACAATAACACACACAAACACATACACACACACACACACATATATATATATATATATATATATATATATATATATATATATATATATATATATATATATATAAATAATCCGAGTATGGTATAGATCCACGGGGTATACATCCAGGGGAGTTGAACCGGGTTTATGAGAGTGCTCAATAAAAATATAGATCAGAAATATGACGTCAAAATGAAATAAATTGTCATTTATATATATATATATATATATATATATATATATATATATATATATATATATATATATATATATATATATATATATATATAAATGTTTTGAGGTACAAAATTTATAGATATATTTAAAAAGAATACGCGGAAATCTCTCTAAGGCCCTTTCGACTATCATCTCGTCAGGAGAAAATCGATAGTTTTAATTAATAATAACGTCGAAAGAAAGAGCAAATGGGGAAATTTAGTGTGCCAAAATTAACGTTGAAGCGATTAAAATTCAATTTAATTATTTCGTTAAAAGTCGATTAAAAGGCACTACGTTAGGGGATAAAAAAAAAAAAAAAAAAAAATTGGGAAGGAGTTCAAAGTTCCCCAAAGAGATTAAGCGATCTTACAAATTCCTTCTGCCGGCACAAGGAAGGTTTTCGCATAGCAATAGAGACAGATTCCAATATTTTCAAATGGTTCTTGGAATCTGCTCGATGCAAGACCTCAAAACGGTCTATTTTATAGCCACTGGCACAGCTAGGGTTTTCAACCAAATGCTGGCCAATAGCAGAGTCCAAAGAATTAGAGGAGGGGTAACACAAGGACCCTACCTTTCCCTGACGTATTTTTGATGGAATGTGCTATATATATATATATATATATATATATATATATATATATATATATATATATATATATATATATATATATATATATATATATAAGGGGTCTATATTCTGTGAGTATGGCGACTATGGCAAAACGCCCTGAATGACAGTCACTAATTAGGTAATATGACATATATATATAATAAGGTTATAATATAATAAGGTAATATATATATATATATATATATAAATCCGCATCATTCATATATATATATATATATATATATATATATATATATATATATATATATATATATATATATATATATATAGTGGTAGAACGCTGGACTATAGACATTAACATCGAGGGTTCGATCTCTGCATAAGTTAGCCATGCTGATGACGGTTGTGAGCCAGAAACACGTCTCCATGGATTACTTTTATGTACGTATAAAATTAATATATATTAAACGAAAAGTACGTCCTTTTAGGACGACTAATGATGCAGTTTTTCTGCATCTTAATCACTTAGGAAGTGAAACAATTGAGATAATAGTAAGCTCAATAACAACGAGCTGAAAATAACCTATAAAAATAATTACATAGAAATCATTACATACTTGGGTGATAAAAATCGTACATATTTCTACACAGAGCGTCTTGGCCCAGTG
>OY744526.1:75006535-75014035 GCA_963556195.1 Sepiola atlantica | reverse complement strand
CCCTCGCCTGGAGGTTGCAACCAATCAAAACTTATAAAACTCCTTTCAAATAATTACTGATTACTTCCATGATGTCTGCGAACTGAAGAGATGCGTTGTGAAATCTGTTTCTTCTGTTTGATTAACCATCTCTAATATACACATTCCGCCACGAGGATTGATATGTGTCCGTAGCAGATACGACACTACCCAAAGAAAGAATGGCAGTCTATCCATACAAAATGAATTTTATTCGAAAACTTAACACAATGAAAATGAAGTTTTTGTAAAGATTGAAAGCTCAAAGTCTAAAGTACGTTCTGCTGAAAGAGGAGTTATTTTGTCTGTAAGGAGAAATTGAGTATACATGTTCGTTTCAGTTGCCACGTGTATGGAAATGTGTGTGTGTGCGCACGCGCGTATGCACATGTGTTTATGAACTTGTGTGCATTCGTTGAATGGCGTGTGTGCTTCGTTGGGCGTTGTGTTTAAATGTTCGTGAAATTCTCTCGTTTCTCGAGTTTCCCTTTGCACCTAAAGCGGCTAGTCTAGATTATACGGGTGCGCTTGTTTTCTCTGAAAGAAAAACAAGAGGAAGAAAGCTGTTTGTTTGGGTTTTTATAGTACGCGCTGGAATTTTCTGATTGGCTGAAAGAAACTGCTGATTGGAGATTTTGTCCAATCGAGATTCGATACGTAATAACAATATCTACTGCCGTTGCTATTTCGAACAAATTAACTTGTTTTTGAAAATAAGTATTTTTATAAGTGAAGACTTTATCCAAATAACATTTCATGTTTTCATCTAAAAATGAAAACACAAATATTGAAGCTGTTTAAAGATATTCCTTTTCAACTGAGGCATTTGAAGTTTGTAATTTTCGATTGAGATCGGAATATTTGGTAAACTTAAAATGTTAGATTTATATTATGTAAAACTGAAAATATATTTTTCAATGTATGGTAAATTTGAAAAGTTTATTTTGAAAAAGATTTGAATTATACTCCCATCCCTGTGTCTTTTGTCCTTTCCTTTACCGTACCATTCCCTCTTGAGGGTATTTCTACGAGCTCGCCTCCACCCCTCTTGTCAACTTTCCTTTTAAGATTAGTAAGAATTGTTATCTCTTTCAATATATAACATTATGAAACCGGTTGACGTTTGTCAGTGTTTTTCTGGGATGAGCATAACTTTGAATTTTTATAATGTCATTGAATTATTATTTTTAATTTAATATTAATTGAATATTTACTGGAATCATGAAAAAAGAATTTTTTAAATAGCTATTCTAAATAAATTATCCGCAATGAATTTCGTAAGATATGAACTCCCACAAGTCTCCAAACGTAACATTAAGTTTGTTTTTCAGTTATGTAAAATTAATAATACATAAGATTTTACCCCACCTCCATTTTAATTTTTACATAATAAAATACAGTTATGTAAAAGTAAAAATACATAAGATTTTACCCCCACCTCCATTTTAATTTTTACATAATAAAATACAGTTATGTAAAAGTAAGAATACATAAGATTTTACCCCCACCTCCATTTTAATTTTTACATAATAAAATAGTTATGTAAAAGTAAAAATACATAAGATTTTACCCCACCTCCATTTTAATTTTTATATTTATATTAAATTATCGCCGTTGGGTAAATACTGTGTGTGTGTGTGTGTGTGTGTGTGTGTGTGTGTGTGTGGATTTAAAAATAATTTAACTCAAATTTCAGAAAGAAGAGTTCAGTAAGACCGATTTTTACAAACGTTTAGAAGCGCGTGTTTATTTAACAGCGGCGTCATATGAACTTTTCCTTCTGAAATGAAATGTAAATGTTTTTAATCTATATACACATATATATTAAATTCATCAGGATAGTTGCCTGTGACGATCTTTTAAAGTTAGTTTAAAATAAATTATTTATATAATTAATACTTTATACGCAACGCGGTCCACACACGGCAAGCCAGTCATCAACAGGTAATCTTATTCCAATTTCGCTCTTACTCACTAGGGTACGTCAGGACTAAGAATTTGAAATCCGAGTCACCTGCATATACCTCGATTTCTTAAAGACAACGTTGCCTAAATGCATTTTGTTCTGCTTTCAGGTGAGCCGCGTGTTTCAACAAGAACATTTGTTTCGCTCCAAAAGAAACGCACCGCCCGTCATACACGACAAGCAACAGGAATTGCCAAATGTTGCAATCGCTGATAATTCGCTCTACCAACGTCTGGTGCCGCAATTCCAGACCAAACAAGTAATTGCTGACCACGGGTACATGAAATTTGACGATCCCTACTTTGCTGACCAATGGTATCTTGTAAGTCTCTCTTTCTAGTTCTCGTATATGTATACTCACTCACACACAACTGTCAGTGTGCTCATGTCTGCTCTTCCTCTCTCTATATATTTGTCTCTCTGAAATATTTTTTGAGTCCCCCAATGATTAATATAAACATCAATGTTATTAGTTGTCTATGTTTTTACCCCACAATCTGGATCTGGAAGAATTTGTTTTCGCCAACATCCATTGGTCGCTTACTTGGATATACTTCTAATTTTCTCAAAAATTGGTTCATTATCTTTTTATTTTTTCAGAAGAATTAGCATAGAGTTATGACCAGGTCAATCAGAAAATTGAGGCAAATGTTTCGAGCAGCATTTCCTTTGTCATCTAACTGGCTAAATTGAGCAAATGGATATTTCTTTATGAAATATCTAAACATGTATTTCATTAGTTTCTGTTTAAAATCCAGTAAAAATAAAGGTCCATGATTATTGACATGAAACAAGTATTTATAACATAGGAGGTCAGTTATTAATTTTCCTAAGATTTACAACAATTACACTTTTTTCATATAAATCTAAGTCAACTCCTTAGTTTTTTCCAAAATCCAACAAAACTTGTGATTGTTTACGTTATTCAAGGAGCAGTAATCGCAAGGGGAGACGACTCCTTTTTGTTTTGTTTTTCTAATTTGTTTTTCCTTGAATTGCCATATCTTTGTAGAGATAAATGTCAAGATAAGATCATCGTGATTGTGAATCATAATTTCTCTCGGATTTCAAGACTCGTTCGGGTCATAAGAAGGTAAAGGGATCGTAATTCATCATTGTAATGTGATTGGTGCGAAACTTAATCGGCAATGTTTCAATTTCAAATCATTTTTACTATGACAATAAGAATCCGCTTTACTGTCATTATTAGATGCATCCAAGCAAACATAAGAGACTATGCTCAGTTAGTATTGTCCATTCGTTGGTCTGTCACGCTTAGGTTTGAAATTAAAAATTATTTAGCTAAACGCACAAATTGAATCTATTTATCTTCCTCCCACAAGGTAAGATGTGACACAAGGTCGGGAAAGTGGGGGAAAAAAACCAGCGCTCGAGAATTTGAGCACTCTGGCCATTTAAAAATTGCCTGGGCAGCCCCGTCGGCATTCCCCGGTAGGGCGCTTCAGGCGATTAGCAATAAACTAACCCCCTCTCAAAGGGTGGGAAGGCAAAGCCTGGGAGGGTGCACCTCATAGAACTGCACAGACGCATCTCTTCGATTATCCAAGCATTTCAATAAGAGGCTCTGTCGGTCGGTGGGACATAAGTTATACAATATTAACTTGTTGTAATTATGATTTTGAATTTGCATCAATAATTTTATTTTCTCAATAAATTATTCAAAATAGGTTGAAGCAGATCAAATCTATTCGGTTGATAACAAATAGGACATTTTGTTTTCGCCTTAAATCCTCTCGAAAGTAAGGATGTCTAAAATTAATCTTCTCGGAAGAAAAATAGCTTTAAATCAATTTCCAATCAAATACCAAGAATCAGTGACCCGTTAATTCCCCGTGACTTATAATTTTTAAGTGGCTGCTACTTTTATTGGTAGTGTAACAAGGTTAAGGAAACAGTTCGTGCGTGTTAGAATAATTTATTTTTTACGTATACAGTCAGAAAGACCGGTAACAAGGTTTTTAAAAATGAATAGTGTGGAAATCCGGCTACGATCTTGTCAGAAGAAAAGATGTATTTAAATCTAAATTTAAATGACAGTCCAAACTTCAGAAGGAACTCCTCTTCAAACATCACCGTAATAAACAATGATAAATTTCCAACACCAACATTTTCTCTCAAACAATCGACACAGTCTACTTTAAATCTGTTTTTTTTTTGTCTCTAAACGTGCAAATTAGTTGCTCACGCATTCAAATTAATTCCAACAATAAAAATATACCATTATGATCACTTGTTCCTTTTCTTTGTAAAACAATTGTTCTGCATGCGAAACATCTAATACGCTTTGAAACTGGTGTTTGTTTGTTTTCATCTCTACTTCTATAGATCTATTCCGATCAATATAGCATCTTATGAATGGTCGTTGATTTGAGTCATTCCATGAAGTTGTCAACGATTCGAAGTAGTAGAAAATAATGGTGTCGGGGAGAATAGTTTATTTTGAATGAATTAATGAATAATTATTAAATATTTTAACCCAACGCTTTCAACCTAATATTACACACTAGCTTTACCTACCCGACCTTACCCTGGAGTCTCTTTATTTTCATTTTCTGTCGCTTTTTTAACGATGCCCTCTGTTTTTGTTTTCTCTTAAAAATCATTTTAAAATTAAAATTTAATTATTATAGTATAATTTCGGCTATAAATGATGAATTGACACAAATTATTATAAAACTATAATTTTTAAGATTATTTTTAAGATATTATTTTAAATCTCTATTAATAAGATTATTGGATTAAAAAAGCTTCGAAAACTTCCAATCTTTTAATACATCTAATGAAAATTTGCTAAAAAGTGTTAAGCCAGAAATTACTTTCTATTCGCCAGTTTAAATGCTTTTAAATTCTTTTCAAATTTCGAAGGGTCACGAAATAATTCATTTTTTTTAACTATTAAAAGAAAATTAAAATGACTTATTTACAAAGAAATGTGATGTATTTTGGTGGATTTAATTTCGTAATTATATTTTTAAATAGAATTGTTAAAAAGTTCGGTTTTGTTTACGCTATTGAATTTTTTATTTCAATAAATAATCGAATAATCGTAAATAAAAAAATGTAAATTACGTCAAGACGGGAAACACACACACACACACACACACACACACACACGAAACGTGTTCATAGAATTTTATTAATATAGAAATTAGTAGTATTGATGAGAAATTGCCTACAATTGTGCAAAAGAAAAATGGAATCAACTGTAATCCTGTGGCTCTGTTGTGCAGATGTTTTCCTGAAGTCAGATATTGAATCCACAAATATAAGGATATGAGTAATAAAAAGGATTTCCGATCTCTCTTGACATACCGGGGTGGTTGCAGAATTTTTTTCTACGCTTCAATCAATTTTGGTCATGGTTTCTGAAATTCGCGTCTTTTTAATTTAAGAAATGTGTCCTCCATTTTTTGTCGGTTCGCTCGATAAATCTGTCAAATGGAATTTTTTGTATGTTAATTTTCGATACATGTTAATATTTTTTTTAAATTATACTTTCATGCTTCGTCTAAATTTGTATGTCAATATATAATATTCGGTTTAACGTCCGTTTTACGTGATGGCATGTGTTGATCGACTTTTAGAATTGACTTGTAAACAAACCTATCTCTCGTTAGATCTTTATTTATCTGTCTTTCAAATCAATCCTTATCACTTCTTCTAATGCTTTCCTTCGCCTTCCCCTATGAACTGACCCTGCTATTCCAACTGTTCTATATCTCCTTCCGTGTTTTAAAGTTATTTTGGGGATTTTTGAAAGTCAAGTTAAAAGCAAAAACAAAAAAGTCCAAGAAAAAATTATCTTTGGAAAATTCAGACCATTTTATTAAGAATCCAAATCCTATACTAAAGAAATAAAGATCCTTATAGTTGTGAACCCTTTTTTTTTTTAATTTGGTGTGATGGAAATGATTTGTTTCTATAGAAACACATAAAAACAATGCGTTAATTTTTTTAGAAAAGAAGTCGTAAAGTAAGCAAGACAAGAATATTTGTAAGAAAAGAGGCATTTAAAAATGAGCGACGGTGAAAAAAGAACAGGAAAGACTTCACTCCATGTAGCTGCCAAATTAGGGGTTTACTACCGGATTAATTTCATCATCCTCCTCATCATTATGCTCATCATGATGATGATGATGATCATCGGTTTAACGTTTGTTTTAGATGTTGGCATGTATTGGATGGTTTTTTAGACATTTATTCATCCCTCTTTCTCTAAAGTCAATCCTTATTACTCCCGTGTTTCCCTTGGCCTTCCCCTGTGAACTGCTACCTCAATTAGTTTGCATCTACTAACCCAACACCTCCATTCTTTCAACGTGGCAATACCATCGAAGTCTATGCACATCTCCCTATACTGTCTAGATTTAAATATTATTCTGAGGTCATCAGATCATGTCCTGAACCATCACTGATCAGGTTTCACTTCCATATATCATCACACTGCGTACACATGTCTGATACTCTTCCCTTGGTCAAGAGTCATAATGCTCTTCTGGTTAGTAATAGCAGATGTTTCCATAACTTAATCCATCCACTTATATCTCTTGCAATCACAATAGCACCTGCTTCACCCTGTGCGCCAATGGTAACAAAACTTCTGAACAACCCAACAGCTTCGCCATCTAAACATACTTTCTCCACGTTTGAGTTCTCATCGGTTTCCATTGTCTTACATTTCTTACACACAAACTGGTTATCATCTCAACTGTGAAAATGTCTTTGCAGATGTGCCGAAAATTTCGGTTCGATTGACATAAAGGTTTTAAAGTTTACTTATTTTTAAATGCGATTTTCTTTCGCCTGTGATCGCCTCATCTTTGATGCTTTCGACGATCTGTCTCACTTAAGTTTAAAATAGCATTTCTATCGATAAATGCACAGATTGACAGAAGGAATTTAATGAAATACGAGTGAGAAAATGCTTTCTCTATAATAATATTGTCGCACAACTCATTTTCTCTGTTGCAATTCACGTTCAAACGTGACTTTTTAAAATCAAGTTTTTGTTAAGTTGTCTTATTTTTAACAATTTTGTTCAATTCCTGTAATGACCAAATTTAATTAAACTTCATAAAAATCCTAGTTAAAATAAAGGAAAAGGGAGACCGGCAGTAATATATATTTTATACAATGTCTATTTCGTCATTAAGAGAAATTCGAAATATCTACGGGATTTGTTTTTAAATCTCGTAAGACGTCCTCTTGAGTTTATTGCTACATCGATATTTTAATGACATATAGATGCCGTCATTGAATTATCTGTCGAAATATGTAAATATTTTTTTATAGGAAATTCACAGAAACGGCAAAAGGATAGGGGTGGTCTTAATGACCGAAAATACACGGAAAGTTAAGACTCCCAAGCAACGCCGGGTAGATTCATCTAATTCTTTGTAAGCTATTAAAATAAACTAATGTTTAAACTCTGCGTGATAAATGTGGAATTACTTTGTTATTAACTGGTTGGTTGGCCTAATATATATAGGGATTAT
>OY744526.1:74989035-75004035 GCA_963556195.1 Sepiola atlantica | reverse complement strand
TATATATATATATATATATATATATGTATATATATATATATATATATATGCATAATTACGCAGAATATGATATAAATAAAGATCAACATATTTTATCAGAGACTCCAATTCATTATTTTATCTTTATTTTATGAATTCATGCAGTTTATTCTTCAGATGTTATACACTTTAAACTCGATTAAGTAGTTTTTTCAAAAAATATATTACACTATTAGAAAATCTATTTTTGTGCCATATTTAGTTTTTATATCTTTATTGTCAGTAGATTTCTGAAAGAAAAAAAGCTCCTTAACTAATAAAAACTAAGATTTATGAGTTTTGCATTGCAAAAGGATTATTCGTTCGCCTTGATTCTTTTTAAATGTCAGACATTAAAACATTGCGATCACTACTACTTGAATAACAAAGAATCGTTAATCACAATGTTTTTTTGCTTTTAGGAAAAAACTAATAAGTGTACTTTCATATATTTGTGTGAAAGTTAAATATTTTCCAATTTCGGGACATTTCAGTCTTTCCCCAGGGAAAACAGTTCTGTTGAAGTCACCAATACTTGCTTCATGCAAATAACCATCTGTATAATACTAAAACGCTGAGTACTTCACATGTTTCACAGACGGAATCGAAAATGACTTATTCGAGTTACTTCCCTTGATACATCAAAGAGGAAAAAATATAACGAATTCGAGAGTTACCTCCTTTGATCCGAAAATAAACTAGTGATGTTCATTATTTGAACAACTGTTTCGAAATAAAATGTTAGATTGATATTTTCGAAAAGGTGTTACACCTCTGTCATTTTTTTTTACGTAACGGGTACTCTATTATATTTATAACTTGAAAATTTAAGATTATAGAAAAAGAATAAGATAAATAAAAACTGCTCGGATGGAGAGTACGCAGGGGGTTTTCATTTGATACCGAGTAACACCGGGTGGGCCTTCTAGTTAATTCTAACTTTTAGTGGATTTTTGAGTACTTCTATCGATCCTGACCCAATCTTCGTGAATTTCGCGTCGGCAGCGTTCGGGCATGCTACGTAAACACCCGAGAGATGACGAGCCGAATGGTGGCAGCTGATACTTTCGATACGTTGCTGCGTCGTATTTTTTTCAGTTTTATATTCAAGAAAGATTACAAAAAAAAACGAGCAAACATAGCGAAATTACTGTTAATAAATACATTTTTGGTTTTTATTTTTGTAACAAAACAATGCTAAACAACTGTAAATAATAATAATAATAATAATAATAATAATAATAATAATAATAATACCTTTTTATTCTATCAAGCGGCACATGTAATAGCATTTTGGACATTTTTCTTTTTGTCAAGATTTCTTTTCCTGGCAGAATGAAACGACTCCTTCGCGAGATTTAACTCTGCTACACAGCTCTTCGTAATTCATTTGTTTTTCTTTTCTTTTTTTTAATTAAACAGGAAATAAACGTGCACTGGCTTTGATCAATTGCTTCTGGCTTTAATCAATTTCAATACTGATTAGAAAAATTGTCGTCTGGTCACTGACAGCCGATTAGGTAATCGCTCGGCATCTCTCTGCCACCGTTCGGCTCGTCATCTCTCGGGTGTTTACATAGCATGCCCGAACGCTGCCGACACGAAGTTCACAGATCTTGCGTCAGGATCGATAGAAGTACCGATTTTTGTAAGCCAGAGTTTTCTAAGATGTAACTAAGATTTCTGTGTTCATGGTGATATAAATAACTTCATGCAACATTTGCAGAAAAGCTAATGACTCAATTTTAAGAAAATCAGAACGGAATAAAGGAATAATGAGCAATGACATCAATATTTTCAGTTAACGCTAATCAGAACGCTATATATTTAGTTGGAGTGGAAATTAAAATAAGTATTTGTCTATTTCAAAGTTATTCTTTTTAATTACTGAAATCTTTCAAACTCTTGAGTCTTGAAAAAAAAATGTGATATCTGGTGACACAATTGGAGCTCTTGAAACAAACAGAAAACAAAGAATGTCCCACATATTTAGTTTTCCTAACACTCAGCCCCAATCTGGCAAAAAAAACAGGATCAGGTTGAGGAGGTCCATTAAAAAAAAATATCATACTCTTGACAACGACACAAGCTATTTATAGTATCTATATATTAACCATCTAATATATAAATATTACCGTTTACATGTCGGGCTCAGCTGTTAATCAGAGGGAAGTTAGTCATTCATACATGTTCACACACACGTTGTGCAAGGGTTTGTCAGGACAACCTGACATTAGGATACGTCACCCTACAAGTAAACCGTGACCAAATATTCAAAATAACATAGTATTCGAAGCCCAAATAAGATCCCCTCGACACGACTATAAACTGGCTCATACAAGGAATAGTGCACCTTCTCCTAGTGATGTTACCTCAAGTAACAGCACTTCTCCTGAAATCCAGTAAGACCAAGAGACCACAAGAAAGATATACGATAACATAATTAACTGGTCAATTGGGGAGAGGAAAATCAATGTTCTTCACTTCTTTAATAACGCAACGTTTGAGATGTAGAAGAGAATCTTGATTGGACACTCGGGTATCTATGTATCTCATATAGAGACAAAGTGTTAGCCCCAGAAAGGTCCCCCTTGATTTCTGAGAACTTATTGAAGTAAAATAAAAACATATATATATTATATTTTTTTGAAAAAACCATAACAATTTATTTTATCTTAGCTTTCGAGAATATACTTCTCATTTTCAAAGAGTGTTTTTCTTTTCTTTTTTTCTCATCGTCCGATGGAAATGGACTTTTTGGTCAGAAAATCACGTTATGTCTGTAGGCGAGGTGACGCCGGTTTGAATAAGAAAGGGTATTTAGACATATTTTTTAAACCATTGTTTCGTAATAGTATTATATTTTTTTGAAAAAACCATAACAATGGTGGTGTAAAATAAATAAAATTTATTTTAATCTTACCTTTCGAGAATATACTTCTCATTTTCAAAGTGTTTTTTTTCCTTTTTTTTCTTCTCATATATATATATATATATATATATATATATAGGCAAAGATTAAATAACACGGAGTGTTTTTGCTTTTTTTATCTTTTCAATTTTCCGAATAGTCCATTTAGTATTTCGGCCAAGTTCGTGTATGTAAGTTCCGTGGGTTTCTTGTTCCATTTGTCTTTCATTTCTCGCGAGTACTTTCGATTTGATTCGTCAAATCATCTTCAGGAGGTCTTAGTCTTGGTGTCTTTACAAATATGTTTTTACTGTTGATGTTTTTTTAAGCGGCTAGTAATTTACAACTTAAAAAAAAGCGTTTATAATATTGAAATGTTACATGTAAGCGTGATTACGTTCTAAGCGCGTGCAAAATTCAAAAGTATAATTGCTTAACGGCTAAGAATTTGATAACGTTACTTACTATGCTAGACACATTAAAATGTAGTGACTAGTTTCGTAATTCACATTATTGATTGTGGATGTTTAGTTTTTATGTAGAGGGCTTCAAGAATGTTTAATCTTTTGATGTTGGTATCTAGTATTAGTATTAACTATGATGGGTTTATATTGAGAAGGAGGCAGTCATGTTTTTTAGATGTTGGCAAATGGAGCTAGTGTCGGAGAAATGTAAGGTAAGTCTTCGGGAAAGTGTTGTGGTAGTGAAACCGATGTGACAATTAGTTTTATTATTATTATTGTCGGAAATATATTCTGCCATGGGGCCTTGAAACTGATTGGTAGTGAAACCGATGTGACAATTAGTTTTATTATTATTATTGTCGGAAATATATTCTGCCATGGGGCCTTGAAACTGATATATTACATTGGTTCTTTCTACTTTATTTTGGGCCCGAGAAGTGTTATTTTTAACTACATGGTTTGATGTTTTCATTTTTTTTATAATAAATGATGAATATTATTATTAGAGCTGATTGGGCATATGTAGCGATGTTATATTTTTATGAGCTTTTTCATACAATTTAAAATATGGATGCATTTGGTTACAATAGAATAGATTTATATAGTGGGAATTATTTAGCTGATTTTTATTAGTATTGTCTAAGTTTATAATCATTAATTTTGTTTGTTCGTCTACAATATCAAATGGAAATTGATTATTAATTAGGACTTTCTTAATGTTTTTTTTTTATTTGTTAAAGACTATTTTTAGGTTGAACAGATTAGCTTTGCACGGTTTAATAGATTTTTAATCTTTGCAATTTCATATCGATATGAAAATTCGCTTCTATAACTTAAAGTGCATGTATTAATAGGGGTAGTTTTATTTATAGGGAGAGGTGATACATGCGTAGTCAAAACATACATCTAAAAACGGAATTTCTTATTAACGTTAAGCTTATAAGTGAATGTAAGAACATAGTTATTTTGAAAAATGTTGTGTAGTTGTTTATATCTCATCATTATTGTCTGATAAAATAAGGATACCATCAACGTAGAGATCATAAATGGAGAATTTAGTAATTATATTAAATATTTTATTTGAGGTCAGCCATGTAAAAATTACTGAAAGTCGGTTCAAGGACCGATCCCGTAGAAACACCGTCAATTAGGGTATAGATGTTTCCCTTCTGGTCGTAGAAAGGGACTTCGGTTGTGCAAATAACTTTTTAATGGAGGGAAGGATAGGATATTGTATATGTTATCAATAATGTAAATGGGTTTACATATCTGATGATAGCGGACCACCGCTTGAAACGCGTTATATAAAATTATACAATGATAAAATAATAAATGTTGAAAAAAAACTTTTTACAAATATTGGTAGCCTTACTCCTTTACATATATACTTTTCTCTCGTTGGAACTGCACTAATACTGCACTACCCTCTTTTCTATGCATATATATATATGTGTGTGTGTGTGTGTAAATCTTCCGTTAAAAATGACGGAAGAAAAAGTATGCATCGCTAGTGTTCGTACTAATATTAAGATAAAATAACGTCTTGATCGGTGAGATTTAAGAAAAAAGAAAAAACGTATCAATCGGTATAGAAAAAAGAAATAGTAACGGAAAAATAGTGATGGATTTCTTTCCAAATTCATTTCAGACGGCGTTTTTTTCTGTCTTGTATTTGCTTTCTCCCTTCCCCCTAAACATTTGAAATATTTTCGTTCGGCACGTTTTTTACTCGCATGATGGAAGAGAAATACATTTATTTATAAATATACTGGAAGAATACCCGTAAAATCAATTCCCCCGAACAGAACAGTTTTGCACCACTTTTATATCCTCTTACAAAGAATAAAATCTAGATATAATACTACTAAACCTTATGTCTAGAATCCTTATTTCAATTTTGATCAAAATACATTATATGATTATGATTCTAGAAAATCTCTAAAATCTAAGACTTAAGCTTAAGGGGTCTTACAAAGAAATTGAAATTCACAGAAATTTGTTTAATTAGTATCCACTCATTATGGATCGAATTTAATGAAAATCTGAAATATTTGAATTTTCAAATTGGAGGTTGTGCCCATGTTATGTCTCCTAAAAACTCTTTAAAATACTCCAAAGAAACTGAAATTTGGGGAATATTAATTGATGTCTAATACTTATTGTTCTGATTTTAGAAAAATCGGAGGTATCTGAATTTTCACAAAGGGCTTTCACCCCCTTTTTGTCCCCTTTGCATGAAACTAAACTAAATATTGCCCACATTACCACGTATTACGCCTAGCAGCTGTGTTAAAAATCATAATGATCAATGAATTAATTTAGGAGTGAATAATGTACATACTAATGTATAAACATACACATACCTAACTTTTATAATAATAAATATTTTTATTATTCACATATGTTTCATCTTTCCAGAATCATCAGTGTGGAGATAAATGTTTCGCTGGTCGCACGATTCGAACCTCGGACACGAGTCACCGTTAACTCAAATCCGAACCTCTTAGTCGTCACAGCAATCGTAACAGCTACATGGAGTGAAGAGAAATAAAGTCTATTGTTTTTTCAAGTGAACATATAGTAAGCCGCCGATAGCGGTCGACAAATCCAAGGGACAAAACTCGCTATTTTGCTTTAATTTGGAGGTTTTATATTATTTCTCTTACAGTGCCCATCCGTAAAGGGGAGCTTTTAAAGAATTATTTTTTATGTGAGAGATCTGCAACATTTTTTACAACCATGAAATGCTGGTCAAATCTACTAGTCTCCTTATACGAGGCCTGTCTAAAAAGTATCCTACCTTTTATTTTTTGCGTTCGAAATAGAGATGATAGGACCACGCCTCTCTACACAGTGAAGGAAGACACCTTCATGCGCATGTGTGAATTTTATCGCTGAGTGAGGTGCTACACAACATGTTTGTCGGATTACCGATTCTCTAAAGATGACTGAACGTGTTGAGCAAAGGTACTGCGTCAAATTTTGTCAAAAGCTTGGGGATTCTCAAAGCTAAATAATTCGTAAGATTCAGCAGATGTTTGGAGAAGATGCGTTGGGTGTAACACAAATTAAGGAGTGGTTCAACCGATTAAAAAATGGCCGCACGTCAGCGGAGAATGACAGCGTTCTGGCAGATCCCAAACTGCTCGGAGTGCAGCTGTTGTTGAAAAAGTGCGAAATTTGGTGATGGAAGATTGTCGTTCAACCGTGCGGGAGATCACCCAATAGGTTGGAGCAAGTAAAGATTCCGCACATGCAATTTTGCGTGATGATTTGAACATGCACAGAGTGGCTGCAAAATTTGTGCCCAAGCTGGCAGTAGTTTGGGGGACATTTTTTTTTTCTTTTTTTTAACTAATCTGTTTCTGTGGGTCGAGGTTACCAAGCAATGAAGTTTCTGCTTAGAAGATGATGAAGAACAAATTGAAGATGTTTAGATAAAGGAGAGAATTTTGATAGTTTTTCAGCTACTGCCTCAAAAGGTAGTAGCAAATCAAGTGTTGAATATTATAGAAGAGCCCCCCCCCCCCCCCGCCGCAGCTAAGATTGAGGCACCAGAAGACATTACTAATATTTCAGTGCACTGACTAGTTCATTGGCACGATAGACAATGTTTCTTTATTAATTCATCAAATTATCTTCGTTGGATAGTATAATAATGCAATTGCTGAGGACGCAATTTAAGAGTAATGTCAATGAAAGTGTGACTTCACTTATCAAAGAAGGAGTGAAGTCAGGCTTTCATTGACATTAAGCTCATGTTAACTCTGACCCAGCATGGTAATACTTGCTAAAATCCCATCTATAAATAGAATATGTCCTTAGTATAATATAATACTGATCTGGTGCAGTGGCACACAGAGGTGACTGAACAGTGGCCTCGGGCATCCAAATGGATAGGGGGGGGGGCATCCAATCATAGTCAAACTATCTCTCATTCTCATAATATTTCGCAGCACTAGGACTTAAACTTAGAATTTGTTAGACACATAATTAAGAAGTAGGCCCCGGGCATCACTAGACTTCTGCACACGACTAATCTGGTAGCATGCACACACATTTTCGTCATACATAAGCAGTTAAAACAATTTGCACAGGCGCTGTTCATATCAGTCGAGGATACATCCTCGACAATCAGTCTGACAGTCTGAACCAAGCTAGGTGGCCTGGTTTCTATCTGGCTGATGTATGGTTCTGTGCAGTTCTAGGAGGTCCACTCTCCCAGGCTTTACCTTCTCGTGCTTTGAGAAGAGGTTAGTTTATTGCTACTGGGGAATGGCGACGGGGCTGCTCAGGCATTTTTTGTGGGCAAGTGTGCGTTTCCTCTTGTACGCTGGCTATTACATCCCCACCTTCCAACCGTGTCAATCTTCTTGTGGTGGGAGGTAGGTAAATACAACGAATAAATATTTGCATATATTAAAAACTTTTACCAAAAAAACTTTTACCAAAATGACTGGATCTGGCATTATATAAGCGAAAACCGTTGACCTGCTACAAAACAAACAAACTCGATAAACTAAATTTCAAGAGTTTATGAAAACATTTCTTATGGAAATGATTGTTCTGATTTCTTATTCTTCGTGTTGACCTTCATCTGTGGCTGAATACTGTTTATTGAAAAAATGTTCAACCTGTTTGTGCGATTATGAGGGCATACCTGCAAGAAAGAGTAGTCGCATTCAGCGTATTTGTCGGAAGGCCACCAATAAAAACAACTTGTCGAAATGAATAAATGGGAAAGTTTTTTTTATTTATCACTCCTATATTACTATCAAAACACTTTAGTGTTATTTAAATCAATAATAACCGATAAAATCTTGATATTCTGTATATATAGTGCAGATAAACGATTAAGAGAGAACTATTTGACTGCCTAATTAGTATAACTATTTTTTAAACCGTTCATAATAAAAGTTTATTATTAATTTTGAATTGCATTGGCTTATGTTTGCTATATATATGCAATAATTTTGTCTATATTAACAGTAATTAAAGTTATTTAATAAATAATTTGGAAAAATAACTAAAACACCTAAAGTTGAACATACCAGCGCTTGCTCACAACTTTACCGAGCAAAGCATAAGCAAGAAGATAAAGGGGGAGGGAGAGTGCAGCTGTTTCTCTCGTTCTCTCTCTGCCCCCTTTCTCTCGCCCTCTTTTTGCAGTTTTTACATTTTTCGTGAAAATAAAGGACTTTTTTTATCAGTTGAGTTAATGCTTATTTGTAAAGTTTAACAACAAAGTTATTGTTTAATATTGTTTACAAAGATTTTTGCACTATTCTCATTAAGTAGCACTGTGATTTGTCCAAATTACGGAAAAAAAAAATATAGATTCGTTTTTTGGTATGATTGTAGATTAACATCCTCCGCTAAATTACCCCCCTGCCCCCAAAAAATATTCTGCCTTTTTTTAGACGATCAGGTGTGAACACCCTGAAAAACTTGACAAAGAAAAAAAAAAAGACAATTAATTTAGAATTTAAAGGGGGAGAAAATTTTCGTATATAAATTGAAGGTAAAATGATCCCCATTTTTTGGGCCAGTTTTAGGGCATTAACTTAATTCTTTTTTGCTATGGGAGTTAAATCCGCTGCGTTTTTTTTTGGGGGGGGGGATACTTTTAAGTGATTACATGTGGTTTTATGACCTTGTCACTCGGACTAGGGTTAATGGTAAAATAGTTTTGTTGAGTTCCATAAAAAGATAGAATGGCCCGAAAAATAGTGAACATTTTATGTTAAATATATATACACCTGATCTTCAACTCTAAATTCCAAAATATTTGTTTTTCTTTCTTTCCGTTTTCCACTGTGTTAACACGTAATCGCCTAAAAAAAAAAAGCAGAATGTCATTTTTTCAGGCGGGGGGGGGGGGGGGGGGTTATTAACGGAGGGTGTTAATCTGCAAATTTAGCCATATTTGAATTTTTTCAAGGGACGTATAGTTAAAAGAAAAATATAATTTACTTTTAACTATACGTCCCTTTTTTTAATTTTAATTTTAAGCAATTAATTTTAGTTGTTAACCTTTCCCGTGAAAATTCGATAAATAACTTTAAAATTATTTAACTAATTAAATACCTTATTTTTATGATATAAATAAAAATATTAAAAGTTTGGATATTACAACTTTCACCTGACACCCCCCCCCCCCCCATCCGGATAAAATGAGATTCCAATATTTTAGACGCTTACCTGATATCCTGAAAAAAAAATAGCGAAAACGGAAACAAAAAAAATATATAATTTAGAATTTAAAGTGGGGTTCATTTTTTTGCCATTGAAGATACATTCTGTGCGTTAATTTTTTTGTGTGTGTGGGGGGGGGGGTGCTTTTTGCAGCGATTGTATGTAGTTTTACGACCTTGCCAGTCAAACTTCAGGTTAGTGGTAAAAATATATTAGTTAACTACCCTAATAATTTAGGATCACCCTAAAAAGAAAAATCGCATTTTAAGGGGGGGGGGTATTTAGCTGAAGGTGTTAATCTACAAGTTTACCAAAGTTTGTTGTTAAAATTATTGGAATTCTCCAAGTAAAAAAACATTTTTTTAATCAACGCCTCCTCTCCCAATTAATTGCTGCCCGGAGGTTAGGTAGGTTTTGCTAGTTTACAATATATCTGACTTGAGTCTTGGCCTTTTGGCTAGGAGCATATAGTATACTATCTGTTCTGATACTATACTTCATCTTTTCTGTCCTTGGTCAGTAAAAGAGAACTCCTTCTAGACTGAGGCAATTTTTATCTCAATCCAGAGTGCCCCTTTTTTGGAGTTGGATTTTCTCCCACACTAAAATCCGACATTGTGTCTAACTGTATCCTTATAGGAAGGCAAGTAAATAGGAACTCGAGTGTTCAGTAATGCAGATGCAAATTCTCCATCTGTTCGTTAATGGCCCCGGCTGTACAAAGACTGACACTACTAAAGCTATGGTTATTTCTTGCGTTGCCGGCTTTATTGTATATTATGTGTTGATCGGTTGTTAATATTCAGTACATGTTAGTTTTCAGAAGCTTAATTTCAGAATTCTAGACAAGCTAAAAATCAGCAACACAAAATCTCTATTACTGGTTCTTTTTGCTAGGAGCAAAGTGCAGTATCTGTTCTGATACTACACTTCAACCGTCCTGTCTTCGATCAGTAAAGGAGAAATCTTTTTATATTGAGTCAATTTTTATTTTTGTCTCAATCCAGAGTGCCCCTTTTTGTGGTGCTGGATTTTCCTTGCATTAAAAACTGACCTTGTGTCTAACTCTGCCCTCGTGGGGAGGCAATTAAATATGAACTTGTATGTTGCAGAGCCAAACTTGGAAATCCAAGTGACCGGGTTAAAACATGTCAAATTAAAATTCAATAAAATAAAAGATGTTTGTATCATCTCTTCTGAAATATCTTCAAATTATCCTGAGTATAACATTAAATTGCATCCAGTAATGTGGCACAGACTGGCACCCTTGGCAGGTATAGATTCAGCCCTTAGTTGCTAGTACTCACAGGTCCACTCTGGCCTGTAATACTTGTAAGATCCCAACTATGGGTTAAATAATATCCATCGTGGGTATGATTTGAAACTGTATCCGGTGGTGTATGCATAAATTTACTTAAGTTATTAAAAGAAATTAAGGACTTGAAGTGATAGAGGCTTTTTGCTAAAACGACTGAATTCGTCAAACGGGTTAATATGCTGTAGAACAAAACCAACCACTAGTATATACACAAGTAATATGAAGTGATTGTTTGAAAAAAAAATATTTGGAAGTTACTGCACAAAACAGATTGCAAAAAACTTGACATCATGAATAAATATTTTAATATCTTATATGAATAGAGATTTTGTCTGTCCGTCAATAACAATTTTCTTAAATGTCATAAATACATTGCAAAATTTTTCTCATTTCGAAATATCAGTAATCTTAACTACTTTAAGAAATGAAAAATATTGCATTAAAAGTAAATAATAAATTCCCAACAAATAAAGCAGATGTCATGACCGGAAACTGAAACCTTGAGATCTTCAGTTTGAGGTTCTACCAACTACCCGTATTTAGAATTCCTTATAAATAGAGCTTAAAACATTACCTTTAACAAAATAATTATAGCTTTTACATGACATTATAGATTTGATTTACGTCATGTTTTCAAACATGAATTAATTTATTTATATAATTTATATAAACATGAATTTATATATTTAAATATACTTTAAATATATATATATATATATATATATATATATATATATACAATAATATTTTTATAAATAAATATTAATTATTTTTTAAATACCTAGAGACATCGATGTTTCATGCTAACGCAATCTTCAGTCTAGGAACTAATTCTCAACGGTCGGTAGGCGCGAACCCCGAACACAAATCGCCACTGATTCGTAGTCGGGGATATATATATATATATATATTTAAATATACTAGAATTAATGGGGCCTACGGGCACATTAATTCTAGTATTAAAAACTTGAAACAAATCTTTTACCGAAATAAGATTCGACTTAAAGTAATTCGAAAAGTGTTGATATACCATAAAACAAAAACAACTGACAATTTCTGCTGCCACATCTGAGGAGGTGCCACTCAGAGCACTCTTCTTTCTCTCCTTGACAGAGTACAACATCGACTTTGCAATTTAGTGGGCATTATCTCTTCTTTTTCCTGCAACCCTTTTTTCACAGAAGACACGTTGCTGTTCTTTCACTCCTCTATCGTCATTTCTATGGTAGATGCTTGACCGAGCTTCCCTAGGAAACCTTCTCAGCAAGATCTCGTCTTCCTACCAACACTGCAAAATACTCTCCTTGCTTCCTCTATGTACCTAAAATCGAATAGAACGTCCATGAACAGTTTTTTCCCAATAACTTCTCACCTATAGGACATGTTACCACGGGAATGTTTCTCTACAGACTACAAAATGGTCGTTTTCAAGTCCAATGTTAACAAATATCTGTTGAGTCGTCCTGTGAATTAATCATAGTTTGCAATCCCTTCATAGTACTGTTCCAGCATCCAACTGACAATCCCATTAACCCTTATCATCGAGTGGCTTTTGGCCTTGGTGACTGGTGAACCATTAGTATGAAAACAAAATCAAAATTAGATGGTACTTGTCTTTTGAAGGGGCTGAATTAGATCAAATACTTGGGTACAAGACTGTCAATATGATTCAAACTTATTAAAATCATTAAATTTACATTTTCTATACCAGTCAAATAATTAATGGGTGTCTGAGTCACAAAGATTCTTGTGATAGTCTATTTAAAAAAAAAATTTTTTTTTTTTTATTTTTTTTTTTTAAAAAGATATTTCACCCTAAACAAGACAGGTCGCCACTGTAGACGTAAGGGGCTACTGAGAATTAGGGAGTAGGTTTTGGGTTTCATCCTAAGTTGGGAGCTGTGCAGCAAGATGTCTGTTTACATTAGTTTTAAACCTTTGCATGTCGGTACAGTCGGGGAAACAGGGAGCAGGGAGGGAGTTCAAGAGGCCGGCAGCACGAGGAAAGAAGCTACTGGAGTAGAAGGCTCTCCGGCATCTGGGGGCCTCCACAGTGAATGGATGGGACCTAGTTGATTGTCGGGTTGTTCTAGTGTATTTGCGTCGAGGGGGCACTAGAGCAGCTAGTTCATCGAAACACAATCCATTGAGATATATGTAAAACAAGCACAAGAATGTAACATTGCAGCAATGGAACAGGGGCTGGAGCTTGGTGGATAGTGAGGGACCTATTAAGTTTGCGACTGTTTTTTGGACTTTGTCTAAGAGGGAGAGACTAGGGGATGATGCACCAGCTCAGATGTGACAACAATACTCCATACATGGGCGGATGGTGGCTTTGTAGAGATACAGGATAATGTCAGGTGTGAGGAGTTTACTAGCATGTTAGAATAAGCCCACCTTCTTTACAGCAGCCTTGGCAATGTCTTCAATGTATTTATTCCAATTCATGTTACCTGTGAATGTTAGGCTGAGTAGTTTGAATGTTGAACTCTCAAGTAGGGTGTTATTTGCCCTGGCAATCGGTGGTTAAAGAGGTTTCTTGTAGTTATTGAAGGAAAGTAGCTTTGTCTTTGCGGCATTAAAAGTTACCAACCATTTCTGCTCCTTATCCACTACAGTCTGGAGGTCATTTTCTAAGGATTCACCCATGGAATCAGTTTTGCCCACATGATGAAAGTAGAGCGTGATATCGTCAGCAAATATACCTATCTCAGACTCGATGTCATCAGGGAGGTCGTTTATGAAAATCAGGAACAATAAAGGTACAAGTATCGATCCCTGGGGTACACCTGCATTTATTTCATGTTGTTTAGATGAACGGCCATCAAAGACAACCTGGATCTTTCTTTTGGTTAGGAAGGATCTAATTATATTAAATATTTGCCCAGTAATACAATATAAGTGAATTTTCAGGAGGAGCCCCCTATGCATTAACTAGGTGCCGGATATCGCTAGATTGATTAAGGATTCAAAGATTTTAGCAAAGATTGGGAGTAGGCTGATTGGGCGATAGTTCTGAGGATCTGTTCTATCCCCAGAATTCTTGAGGACTGGTACCAGAGAGGCAATTTTCCAGCTATTGGAGAAGCAAGATGTATCTAGGCATTTGTTGTAGAGTTTGGAGAGGACAGGGCCCAGTTCTGCAGAGCATTTCTTTATTACTATTACAGGTATAAGATCAGGTCCACAAGCTTTGGAGGTGTCAAAGTTTTTTATGATGACCCTGACCTGAGATGGGGTGATGCGGGCATGAATTAATACTTATGGTACAATAATAATAATGTACACCCAGTGTGATGTATGGAAGTGAAACCTTACCACTGAGGGTTGAGGACATGAGTTGCATGGAGAGAAATGATATGAGAATGATACGAGGGATGTGTAATGAGTCTTAAAGACAGGCTTAGATCTGATGACCTCGGAGACAGATTAAATATGGACAGTATAAGGAGATGCATGCAGAACAGGAAACTTCGGTGGTATAGACACATTGAAATATGGATGAGAGTTCTTGCGTTAGTAGATGTAAAACAGTTGACGTGACAGATTCAGTTCACAGGGGAAGAGCAATAAAAACATGAAAGGAAGTGATAAAAATGGACTCTACAGAAAGACCTGGACAGATAGGTTAGTTTGTAATTTAATTTCTAAAAGCCGTCAACCGCATGTTAACATGTAAAAAGAACATTAAACCAAGGACGAGAATGATGATGATGTCTTATAATGCATCGGATCAATCTGCAGTTTAGCAATGAAAATGATATTCTAAAGCCTTATAGACGGATGGACTGCCATATCCTCTTAAAGTACTGGCCACCTAACATTTTATATTCCTTATTGCGTCACTACAAAATACAAAATTAATCATGGTGGAGGATAAATGAAACACTGATAAGACAATATAATTGACATTTCACACAAAAAATCACACTGCTGCTGGTAATACGAAATCGTACAAACACGCACACACCTTTCTGCTCTCTCTCTCTCTCTCTCTCTCTCTTTCTCTCTCTCTCTCTCTCTCTTTCTCTCTCTCTCTCTCTCTCTCTCTTTATCTCTCTCTCTCTCTTTATCTCTCTCTCTCTCTCTTT
>OY744526.1:74972906-74980406 GCA_963556195.1 Sepiola atlantica | reverse complement strand
TCTGAAGACCCTTTAAATTTGAGATATTTCTTAGAATCAAAATCATGTAATAAATTTTGATCAGAATTGGAATACGGATTCTAGACATTTTAAATCTTCGTAAGGGGACATAAAACTGGTGCAAATCTTGTGTTCGGGAAATTAATTTTACTCCGTTTTGGGACGGGTATTCTTCTAGTTGCTATGTTTTATGGCCACTCGCAGAAAACATCTGTTATTAATCTCAGTTGTTTTTACATAATCATGTGTGAATGTTTGTTCCACAACCCTCCCATCAACACTAACATTTAAAAAAAGAAGAAAAAAAGCAGAAGAAATGTGTTTATATTTACTTGCCTACCCAGGAGGGCAAAGTTAGACACAAGATCTGGTTTTAATGTAAGGAGATCCAGTTCCCCGAAAAGGGGCACTCGATTGGGAACAAAGATTAAAAATTTTCTCAATCTAGCAGGATTTCTTTTTTGACTGAGAGCAGAACAAATACTACACTTTGATTTTTATCCGAAAGCTAGATAACAACTAAACAGTTGTATTTCCATTGTTGAATGTCTTAAGAAACGATTGATTGTTATAAAACAAAAGCGTTATCTATTATATACAGGACAGTTGTCTTTCCGGCTAAAAATAAGAACAATGTACCAATTATATATATATTCTGTTTCGGTATTACCTCGGGCAGGTTTTAGTCAGTAATTTACTGTAACATTAATTCATTTAGGTTCACCAGAGACGAAATTAGTGACGTGTGTCTGAAAAAAATATGTTCATTCATTCAAGAAACAAAGACAAATTACCCTTGAATTCGTTTTCATCTAATTTCCCCTGAACCAATTACAATTTTTTTTTAAAATATAGAAATCAAATGGTAATATAGGGTTGTGTGTGAGTGAGTGAGTGAGAGAGAGTACATCGGGGTGCTTATTCATTTAGGGACAATGGCGGAAATGCCCTGCTAATAAGATTGAAAGGGTTAAGACAGACAATTGGTTGTAGGAAAGGGGAGAGGGGGGCGAACATCAATTAGTGGAGGGGGCTGTCAAAAAGAGCATTCCCACATTTGACTTTCACCACACCCACATGGGAGTGGCGTTTAAAATCAGGTGGAACATGGTAAGGTAGGAGGAATGATAAGTATTTACCCTTGGATCTGCATATAATTTGTTCACATAATGCACCGCCGAGTTGGCTGATGTAGTGGCCACTTCAGGATGGACAAAATGGTAAACATTCAAATGGTCAGGCTGAAAAAACAAAAAAAAATACATTTTTAAAAGATCGCAAGAGGTAGAAGTATATATAGCAATAATCAAGATAGCATTTTAAATAACTACACAAATGCAATTATGTTTCTATCTCATATTTCTTCAGGTTATTTACTTGATTTTTCTGTTAATATTGTTATTGCCAATGAGCTTATGTTTTTGGTCGAGTTTGTCACTATGCTCGTTTGTGTACAGCCTAGTGCCCTCATCGCTTGACCAATCATCACCAAACTTGCTCAAAATATTGGTCATTGTCTATCTTAGAACTTATTTAATTCTTAGATTTCTAGGTCAAAAGTCAAGGTCACGGAATGGATGTGATGCTCTCTGATAACAGTAAACACCATGCAAAATTTTAGCCTGATCGGATAAATAGTTTTTAAGTTATCAACATTTTCAATGGCATAACTTCGGCAATACTTCATACAATATGGAAAAATGAGGCCTAGATAAGACTTTGGCCCACCCATACGTTAGTAGGCAGAGGTATAAAGTCTCACGACCGACTTATGTTCTTGTGGGACGTAGATGAAAATTAACAATCCTAACAGAAAAATCAGGTTAATGGTCTGAAGAATCAGACAGAAACACGATTGCATTTGTGTTGCAATTCAAAATTATTGTTAAACAGCTGTAATCTGTACTGAGCACTTTCGAAATACTTGGGAATCTAAACATAAGGATTATATATATATATATATATATAACTTGAACATATTTGGGACAACGAACACTCAGGAAGATTCATACGTTCGTTAAATGAATAAGATTTCTTTTTCATTTCGTATAGCTGTATCAGCGGCCATGTGGGTTTGGGCGTCAACACGAAGTTAAAGGTGACTTTAGTCCGATGTTCGAATCCTGCAAGCGGTGGTACAATTATATATAGCCACTATGATGAGTCTTGGTTAAAAGTAAACATGTCGATATTAAAAATATTTAAAAATAATTATATATGTGTGTGTGTATTGAGACATCACTAGACAAAGTTAATAACTGAACAGATGCAAATCAAATTCACCTGCAGGTTTGATATTTCGTATTCATTAATCTAAAGCTTATTCGGGGTGAGCTCTGGTTTAGATTCATAAATACAATTATGCATGTCAAATAGACATGAGAAAGTACGACGGGGATACAGGGATACAGAGAACGAGTAAATACAAATCAAAGAGGGACGAGATGAGAATACATAGTAGGTATAGATACAAATAGGGATAGGAATAGATATGGGAAAGTGTTGGTAAGGTAAATTGTTAAACGTGTGACGTGATTAGATACTAGTTGTAAGATAGAGTCTGGCCAGAGGCCGTATGACGATTTTATAGCTTTTATCGTATCTGTTATCTACTAGGCGGGGAGTGTGGGAACGCAAGTGAAGATTAGTCATTGGGCTTTGAAAGTGTGGAATTGAATTGTTTATATTTTTTTAAAAATTCTGTTTTGGATGAAGGGAGTAAAAATAAACATGTTTCTTGTTTTAATCATCCCTCATCCAATTCAATGTTTTTTTTCTTGGATTATAATTTTCGCTAAACTATGAGAAACAAACATGCATAACTTGATAATGTGGTTTTATATATATATATATATATATATATATATATATTGTGATATGACGAAGGCTTTTAGTATAGATTTGTTTCATTAATGAGGCTTTCGATAAGTTGAAACTGTGGCTAAACTCTGTCATATAAGCTAACACGCGTTTTTATAGTCATTTATTTTAATGGCTAGTTTATGTTCAGGTCTTTATTGCAATCTATGTAATGAGTAGTTTTATTTGTTTTTGTATCTGTAATTATTTACTTTTTTCTACGTATTTCTCAACATTTTGTCAGATTTAATCTAAATTGTTTTGTCACTCTCGCGTACACACGTGCGTGTGTGTGTGTATGTGGCGAAACAAAAGCAGGATGAAGTCGTGATTTATGTCTCGAGCTGCCGTCACTCATCTAATCTCCCTAGGGTTATAGAGAAAAATTATGACCGCTTTTTTGTAAGTAGTAAAAATAAATTACATAAAACGAAGATCTTGTGTCTTTTCAAACCCTTGTCAGAAACTCAAGAATTACAACAAAGAGTGGTCAAGCGTAGACTAAGTAAATAGCATTTATTTATATTAAAAGGACAAGGAAAAACAAAAACTAAAAAATATGAAAAACACCCATATTAAAGTTCTCAGGAATGTCGGAATAACTGTTGAGAGACAAAATGACATATATACCGTTTACAAGAAATATAAACAACAGGTTGCATCGAGCGTAATATTGATGTGAAACAAAGATGAACAGTTTTGGGACGCCTTGGAATTACTTACAGTTCTTGTGAATGCGTAATTAAAATAGTTTTTTTTCTGGTTGATTTTTTATAATTTTTTTTAGAAGTGTGAGAGTTTAGGCGGGAAAAGGTTTATCTCCAATCTACTTAACATTTGATACAGTAATGATATGTCACTCACTAAAAATAGTAGGGTGAAGGCATGTTGGGGTTAACAAACCCCCATTAATTGTGCGTCGTCTCTCCATGACGTATCATCTATCTTGTTGCTGTCCAAAAGATAGATAGGTAGGCGTGTGTGTATTACTATATTTTATATATATACATATGCTTTCTAGTTATAAGTTGAGTTCTTTGGCAGAGAAAATGACGGTTCACTCTTAGCGTAAAGCAATAACCTTCTGTAAAAAAAATAGATTTCTTCCGGTTACCGAATAGCGTGATAAAAATATATAAACAGATTAAGTACATAAGGCTAAAATTTCCTCTACTGTAAGTAGTAGTTTTTTGGCGCAGTGGTTCTAGGTGCTTGACTGCTGGTTATCGGCCGTTCTTGTTTCGAATATTGGCGTGGATACATCTGCTAAGTCTAGGAACGCTGATGAGTCTTACGCGATAAACCAGCTGTCTGTGGTTGACTAATCTATATAAATGTTTCATCTTGCAAAATGATAGCTGTCATACCATGACCCAGTCTTCCATATCCACTTAGTGTCATTTCAATGCTCATATGTGTAACAAAGATCAGCTGCAGATCTAGATGCATCGAGGCAAACATGTTAGATATTTTATTCAAAGGAGACAGTCCAATTGTGAAATTGTATTCTTATGGATTGTCCTGCACACCTTGTCAGATATTATGTCGATGTTATCTTCTTGAGAATGAAGTAAGGTATCATTATATGCAGTTTGTGCCTGACTTCATGTGACTCACATATCCCGCCCGTGAAAGAAGAACTGTACACACGTACACATGAACCTAATATTTACCTTCACCACTTTTCTACATACAACACAAAACCTATGATTGTATCTTAGTATTTATACAGCAGGAATTATAAAAGTCGACTCATTATTCGTGAAATCTCTATAATTTCCATTAAATTCAAAGCAGCCGATAACTAACACTCTGGATTCTTTTAAAATATCTATATCTTCACAATTGGTTGAGGGAACTAAATCTATTCACATATACTCTGTACCAACGTGTAACAGATCGTCTAGTAATTATATATATATATATATATATATATATATATATATGTCTCAGAAGTTTCTCAACCATTAAAACTATATAAAAAAATAATTTAAAAAACAAAACATTTTAGTCCCAAGTCGTTCGGTGTTCATTCTTTTGTAAGTCAATTTACTTTTTGCAGTCACTATATTAGTTTGCTTCCAAGAATTTACGCTAGTCTTAACATTATTTAAGGGATGATCAGTTGTTTACCATGAAAAACTGTTTCGGGAATTTAAAAACAAAACAGTATTTTATTTCATGGCTTCTCAGAGTTGATCAGACCTCACTTCCCTTAATAGACAAGAACATAAACATTCCGTATATTAGATCTGTTTTGATTAGATGATTTGCTAACTTATTTAGTTATTTTAAAAAATGTCCTCCTTACCTGTGTTGTTCGTCTGTGTCTAAGAAAATGTATCCGTTATTTACAAAAATATTGCTGTATTTTAAAGTGTTTGGACGAATCCATTACAGTTTTTAATTATATATATATATGTATATATATATATATGAGAGAGAGAGAGAGAGAGAGATATTATTCAAACAAATTTGATGCTACAAAAAATAGACAACGTCTGTCTATCGATCCTTTTATTTCATTTTTAGCTCTAATAAATTTCTTAGTGTCTTAAAATTAGGATTATAATTATTGTTGAAAACATTTTCACACCTACTTCCGATTGTTGGTAATTTGGTTGTTGGGTTTGACCACTTGTAAACTGTCGTTGGGTCATTTCATGCCAAAACCGTACGGATGATTTGTATACGACTAGTCTTGTAGGTACATATTTTGCAAACAAATACATTATAAACGATAGATTATATTTAATCAATAGATGCGACCACGACAGCTATTACTACCCCGGGTTAAAGTGGACAATTAAGGGGTGATTCTATACTCCAAATTGAAGTCACGATAGTTGATAGAATTGAGAAATAGGGTCGACACAAAAAAGGTTAGAAGGGACTTAGAAATATGTATTTAGGGGGTATATCAGAAACAGTTCAGTGTTGTGCCCAGGACAAACTTTAGATTGTGTCAGCAATCATCAGTGCATCACGCAAAATGAGAGAAAACGTTGAAAACAGGTAATTGTAATTACAAGTTCAAACCTCTAAACAGTTTAACTCTTACAGATGTTGCTTGAAAAAAAAACTGATAAAAAACTACAAAGTAAAGTAAATAAACAGATTAATGAACAAAATTCTTTGAGAGAATTCTGCTACACATTTCCTTTGTATTGTTGACGAGTGGGAGCATAATTGTATACTAATTATATAAGATTGGGTACAAACTTATGAAACGGAAACGAATAAAGAATAAAGTAGGAAGAAAAAGAACCAATAAAGAAAAGGGGGAGGAGGAATAAAGAAATGGGGTGGGGAGAAAAAGGAAGAAATATGAAGACCTAAGTGAAAGAACAGACTTTATCGGCCTGAGGAGATCTTAGTTTCGAATAACTAAAGATTGATATGCCAGTGTAGCGGCGTTTTTACATGTCTGATATATATATATATATATATATATAACACTAGATGTGCTTACCCGGCGTTTTCGGATGTCTAATTTTCTATTCATGTGTTTTTTTCTCTTAACTGCCTTTATTTATTTTTTCGCAAAGGAAAACACACGCACATACTTTTCTCACTATTTCATTAATATATATTTGTCAATTTCTTGAATGTCAAATCCGTCATTTTGGTTTACGGTTTTCATGCTTCAATTTCTTTATAATTGTAAATGTTTATTGTCGAGATGAAAATGACGTTGCGTTTGGGTTTACCCCTAATCAAATAGTGCGTTTTATAACTGAGAAGTACACGTAAATGGTGTAAAAACCCTATTTAAACTTATGTGTATTAAACTGAAAATTCTTAACTAATAAAAATTAAAATTTTGTTAACTAATCTTGTTTTAATACGTATTCCCAGAGTATGTTAAATGTAGAAATGACCTATTCGAAAGTTTGAAAAGAACTTTGAAACCTTTTAAAGTTCGAAATTTCACAAACGTATTCACGTCTTTTTGAAGAAAATCACACACGTTATTAATATAGAAGCGTGTATGCATTACTACTATGCGTGTCGAGAAGGTTTTATGTCCAAGTTGCTAATGGCTTTATTGCTATCCATTAATTAATATTTTAATAAATTGAAAGAATTAGTAAATGTCTATATTAATGAAATCATTAGAAAACTTTCCTTCGCGAATATGTGACAATCTTCAAAATTCACGTTAGAATTTATAGCTGGCACAAATAAGACAAGTAATACGTTTAACTTTAGGTGTATACGAAGAAATTTCTGGTCATGTAAATGTCTAATTTAGTAAGTTTTGTTTTTTAGATTTTAATGACTATTTTTGTATGTTTATCTTCATTCAATTCGTGTTTTTTAAGTTAGTAATTGCGAGGAAGTGGTTAATTTCTATAGTAAACAAATGATATTATAAATTTACCTAGTAAATAATGAAGCCATTTTCAATATTAAATTTTAACAAACAGTGATTTCATTGGATAATCATGTATATTGATAAACCACTGAATATATCAGAGTTTCTATTAGAAAAAGAGTTATCAATGAAACCGACTGGAATTTATTTTTGCAAAACTCTGATAATTTCCGAAAATGTATGGGCAGTCAGAATCAAATATCGATTTTTCAAATTCAGTGGTATGTAGGTCTAATGTCGAGAATCCGACTGACGTTTCTTAT